>CM035441.1:14337879-14407879 GCA_020310875.1 Ceratopteris richardii
CTTTACCCATGAAGCCAAGCTCAACAAAAATGGAGAACCATCAAGAGGTAACAGTTCTTCTGGCCTTCATACAGACAAAGGAAAGTTTAAAGATAAAGGAAAGAGCAAGAAGCTTGAAGATGAAGGAATTATTTCTCGAACTAACTATGGAGGGAGAGGTAGAAACTAACTCTTCCCCATGCAATATATGTGGACTATCTAATCACACAAGAAATGAGTGGTATAGGAACTTCAAGAACCAAAGAGGAAGTGGATTTCAAAGAGGTGGCTATTTATAGTCAAGAGGTAAATTCAACCATAATCAAAGCTACAGCCATGGCTACAACAACAATTATCAAGGAGGATACAAATCAAGAAAAGACTTCAACAATTATACAGAGGATCAAGAGGATTCTCTTCTCATTATGAACATGACTTCAGAGCAATGTATGAATGATGAGAACCTCTTCTATATTGACTCAAGTTGTTCAAACCATGTCGCAGGCATTGTAGCTCTTCTTTTTGATCTTGAGGATCACAAGGGAAAGCACCAAGTGTAGACAAGTGATGACACCAAGCATTCAACGGTTAAGGTAGGAAATGTCAAAACTTCTGATGGGAATAGAAATCTATTGAGGAAGGTTCTTTATGTACCTACTATGAGAAAGAATCTAATGAGTGTTGGATACATAGTGGAAAAGGGTTTGCAGGTTAGATTCAAGAAACATGGAGCTCTTGTCGAGGACCCCCAACATGGATTCAAGAGAATTGCGAAGGGAGGAAAAACAGGTAGATTATTTACATTTGAGCTTGAGGACACTAGAAACATTGCACTTTAATTACAAGGATTAAACTTTCTATGAGTTAGAGATTTGGCATAAAAGATTAGGGCACATTGGTGAGAGAATCTTGAAGCAGATATGTAGATTTCAATGTGTGCTTGGGATAGCTAATGTATCCAAGCAAAACATGATCTATAAATGTGGTGCATGTCAGTTCGGTAAATCACATAGGTTACCCTTTACGAAGAAAGGCTATATGCATGAGGATTATTTGGAACTTTTCCACATAGATGTGTGGAGACCAAGAAAGTTTTTTTTCAATTTTAGGATGAAGGTACTATGTGTCATTCATTGATGGTTTGAGTAGATGGACTATCTTGCATTTCATTATGACATTGTTCAATGGATGTGGGGTGAGTGAGCTATGGTATAAAATCCTCTTCACAATGAAGGTACAAAGAGATGATCTCATAACCTAGAGATACACGCGGGATCTTCATCTTCATGTTTTATAGATTTTGGTTGGAAGCCAAGCATTTGAATTTGAATTCAAATCTCCACCTATACGTTATCCTAAATTATAGGATTTTTTCTCTCTTGATTTCAGATACCAATTGATACGTGATTGATGCTTCCTAACTCCTCGTGGGTTTTCTTCACTTTTACAATAAGTAAATAGACTCAATGTTACAAGAGGTAATACATATGAGGCTTCTTCAAGTGATATTCCAATACATCAAGCTAATGTGTATACATCAAGTATATAGGCTTGGGCTTAATCGGACCAACTGCTCCCCCTCAAGCCTAACATGCTTGATCTACATTGCCCCTTGATCTCTTGTAGTCCAATCATCATTTTGAGCTTCTTCAACCTTTTCCAGTTAATGGTTTAGTAAGTAAATCTGCACATTTCAAATGAGTTGATACATATGCTAACTGAATGTCCTTGCTTAGCAATTTCTCTCTAAGAAAATGACAATGCACTTCAATGTGCTTAGTCATGGCATGGTACATAGGATTAGTAGCCAAATGAAGTGAGCTAGTATTATCTCCAAATATAGTAGGAGTGAAGAAATGTATCTCCAAATCTGCATACAATTGCTTAAGCCACATAGCTTCTTGAGGTACACTAGCCAAACCTCTATACTTTTCTTCTGTGGAAGATAAAGCCAAAGTTTTTTGCTTCTTGTATGACCTAGCCGAATTAAGATTACCCACAAGTTGTTGATACCCTTTAATATCATCAAGTGGTTCACCTTCATGTGAGCTTAGCTTATGATTGATCTCCATAGGAATACTGGCATCTTTAGTGTCATCCATTTTAAATTTGACTAACATATCATTTATGTACTTCCTTTGTGTGATGAATATATCTCAATGTGTATACATAAGTTCTAAGCCGAGGAAATACATGAACAACCCTAGATCAATGATTTTCAATTCCTTCATCAATTGAGCCTTGACTTTCTTGATAGCTTCAAAACCATTACCTGTAATAATGATATCATCTACATAGACACACAAGTGGATGATTTTTGATTTATTCTTCTTCACAAACAAAGAAGAGTCTACCTTGCTTGCTACAAAGCCTTGATCCTACAAATAGGTAACAAGTCTATGGCTCCAAGCTCTAGGAGCTTGCTTGAGACCATAGATTGCTTTTCTAAATTTGCATACATATCTTGCTTTTTCTTCATCTTCAAAATGTGGGAGTTGTGCCATATATAATTCTTCTCATATCCAACCATTCAAAAAAGCATTCTTGAAATCTAACTGATATAAACTCCAATTTTTGGATGTAGCAAGACTTACAAATACCATGATTGTTGGCAGCTTTGCCATAGGTGAAAATGTCTCTTCATAGTCTACTCAGTGTGTTGGGGCAAATACCTTTGCCACTTGTCTTGCCTTGTACCTATTTATAGAACCATCGGAGTTATTTTTAACCTTATACATCCACCTCGAACCAATTACCTTCATATCTAGTTTCTACGGAACTAGGTGCCAAGTGTGATTCTCGTGCAATGCTTCCACGTCTTCTAGCATGGCATCTATCCACTCTTTCTTCTTCTTAGCCTCTTCAAATGAAGAAGGCTCCTCTCCCATTGAATCTTTAGTGATGTACACAAAGTTCTTTGTGACTAAGGATGTATCATATCCATACCTTATGGGCTTCTTAATTTCTCTTTCTGATCTTCTTAAAGCTTCAATGGAAGACTTAGGTAGATCCTCTAATTGCTTGTGTTTGCACTTGCCTCTTGACTTCCAAGCTTTGAAGTCAACATGCTCCTCGTCTTCTGAGTTGATGTCCTCTGCTTGGTGTTCGTCTTGTTGATTTAGAGTTGGAAAATCATTTTCCAAGTCATATGGTAATTTGACTTTCCTGCAATCATCTTCAAAACAAGAGTTATTCTCATCAAAGACTACATCCCTACTAACTATGAATGCCTTGTTAGTGGGATTATAAATTATGTACCCCTTGTGATTCTGATCATACCCAATGAATATGTATTTCTCACCCTTAGGGTCAAGTTTCCCTCTGATTTGTGATGGGATGTGTGCATAGGCGATGCACCCAAATATCTTTCAATGATCCAATGAGGGTCTCCTGTCATTCTAAGCTTCATATGGTGTCATGCTATCCAATGACTTGGATGGAAGCCTGTTCACCAAATAGGTAGTTGTAGAAACAACCTCTGCCCATAGGTAATTAGGTAGTTTTTTCTCATTCAACATAGACCTAGCTACCTCAAAAATTAACCTCTTCCTTCTCTCTACCACTCCATTCAATTCAAGAGTATACCTAGTTTTTGCTTCCCTTTTTATGCCTCTATCCTCTAAAAATAGATCAAACTCATGTGAAAAGTACTCACAACCTCCATGAGACCTCATTCTTGTCAAGCTTCTTCCTGTTTGGTTTTCCACTAATGCGAAGTATTTCTTAAAACATGTAAACGCCTCATCCTTATGCTTCATAAAATAGAGAATTTTCCACCTACTATAATCATCAATAAAAGAGACATAGTGCCTTGATCGTGAGATGGATGGACCTTTCCGAGGACCCCACACACAAGTGTGTATAGCTCTAGATAATCTTCCACTACAACATATGAGGGGCATACCGACGCTGCATATACCGACCGTCATAGTCGGCGTCGGTATAGCCCTCGGAAAATCTCACTAAGAGATACCGACGGTCAAGTGACTGTCGGTATGACCGTTTTACACGGATCGTCGGTGTGGCCTGTAGCCGCCGATATAAGCGTCACTATAGGCGTCGGTATAGGCGTTGGTATAAGCATCGATATAAGTGTCGGTAATTTATTGGCAACTACCGACGCGTATACCGACGTCCACACCAGCGCCTATACCGGCGGAAAATTTTAAACATACTGTGAACCCGAGAGCAAAACTTCACATTTCTACGCGTGTTTGAGTACTGTCGGTCTATTGTCGAACTTGCGCCCATGAACTTGGATTGTCTTGTGCACACACACACACGGATCTCTCTCTCTACACACACACACTCTCTCTCGGCTTAGATCTCACATCTTGGTAAGTGCTGCGAGTACTGTTAGCATTTGTGTTTCTCTATGCTTTAGGGTTTCTAATTTCTCTTTTCGTTGATTTTGCAGAAGTTCGTTGGCATCAATTGTTTGGAATTGGATGAGAGACGACCTACATTACGCTTTGACGACAACGATTCAAAGAGGGACATACTTGTAAGTGATTATTTTATTTGCTATTGATAGAGAGAGAAGGAGAGAGAGAAAGAGAGAGAGAGAGAGAGAGAGAGAGAAAGAGAGAGAAAGGGAGAGAGAGAGAGAGAAAGAAAGAGAGAGAGAGAAGAGAAAGGAAGATACACATTAATTTACACATGCATACATACACACATACATGTACACACATGCATGCTTACATACACACACCTATACACACATGCATGCTTACATACACACACATATACACATATGCATGCATACACACACACATAAATTTACACACATGCATACATACACACACATGCATACACACATACATACACACACATATATACACGTATGCATACATACACATACACACACATATACACACATACATACACACATGCATATATACACACATATACACACATGCATGCATACATACACACACATATACCGGCATGCATGTATACACACATATATACACACATGCATACATACACACATATACACACATGCATGTATACATACACACACATGTATACACATGCATACACATACACACACATACACATACATGCATGCATACATACACACAAGTACACGCACATGCACACACATGCATGCCTACATACACACACATACACATACACACACATGTATACACATGTATACATACACACACACACATATGTACACATGCATACATACACACACATATATACACACATGCATACATACACACATATAATCCTATTTTTACTTTGAAGTTTTTCTTTTACATCAAATATATAAAAATAGGATTAGGGTTTTAGGGTTAAATATTTAAGATTAGGGTTTTAGGGTTTTAACACCTACATAACATACATGCACACATACACATGCAGATATAATACATATATACATGTATATACACATGTATACAGAAATATACATATTTTAGGTCTAGATATTTAAGATTAGGGTTTTAGGGTTTAGTATTTCAGATTTAAGTCTAAATCTTTCTGATTAGGGTTTTAGGATTTTAATACGTTTATACACAAACACACATATACGTATAATACATACATACATGTAGATACACATGCATACAAAAATATACATATTTTAGATTTAAATCTTTAAGATTAGGGTTTTAGGGTTATAACACCTACATAACATATATGCACATATACACATACACATGTAATACATATATACATGTATATACACATGTATACAGAAATATACATATTTTAGGTCTAGATATTTAAGACTAGGGTTTTAGGGTTTAGTATTTCAGATTTAAATCTAAGTCTTTCTGATTAGGGTTTTAGGATTTTAATATGTAGATAACATATATACACAAACACACATATATATAAAATACATACATACAAGTAGATATACATGCATACAAAAATATACATATTTTAGATTTAAATCTTTAAGATTAGGGTTTTCGGGTTATAACACCTACATAGCATATATGCACACATACACATACACATGTAATACATATATACATGTATATACACATGTATACAGAAATATACATATTTTAGGTCTAGATATTTAAGATTAGGGTTGTAGGGTTGAGTATTTCAGATTTAAGTCTAAGTCTTTCTAATTAGGGTTTTATGATTTTAATACGTAGATAACATATATACTTAAGCACACATATACATATAATACATACATACATGTAGATACACATGCATATAAAAGTATACATATTTTAGATTGAAATCTTTAAGATTAGGGTTTTAGGGTTATAACACCTACATAAAATATATGCACACATAGACATGCACATGTAATACATATATACATGTATATACACATGTATACAGAAATATACATATTTTAGGTCTACATATTTAAGATTAGGGTTTTAGGGTTTAGTATTTCAAATTTAAGTCTAAGTCTTTCTGATTAGGGTTCTAGGATTTTAATACGTAGATTACATATATACACAAACACACATATACATATAATGCATACATACATGTAGATACACATGCATACAAAAATATACATATTTTAGATTTAAATCTTTAAGATTAGGGTTTTAGGGTTTTAACACCTACATAAGATATATGCACACATACACATGCACATGTAATACATATATACATGTATATACATATGTATACAGAAATATACATATTTTAGGTCTACATATTTAAGATAAGGGTTTTATGGTTTACTATTTCAGATCTAGAATTTTAAGATTAGGGTTTTAATTAAATATATATAATTGAATATATATGATTAAATATATAAAATTAAATATATAAAAATAGGATGACGTAAGGAAAAAGAATCTGAATATATATATATATATATATATATATATATATATATATATATATATATATATATATATATATATATATATATATATATATATATATATATATATATATATATATATATATATATATATATATATATATATATATATATATATATAATAAGATAATTGTATACATAAATAAATATAAAAAGAACTAGTGTTTTAAATAATTTAATTAAGTATTTATAATTAAATATATAAAATTAAATATATAAAAATAGGATTACGTAAGGAAAAAAATGTGAATATATAAATAAAATATATATATAAAATAAGATAATTATATACATAAATAAATTTAAAAAGAACTAGTGTTTTAAATAATTTAATTAAATATAAATTATTAAATATATAAAATTAAATATATAAAAATAGGATTACGTAAAAAATCTGAATATATAAATAAATATATATATATATATATATATATATATATATATATATATATATATATATAATAAGATAATTATATACATAAATAAATATAAAAAGGACTAGTGTTTTAAATAATTTAAATAAATATATATAATTAAAGATATAAAATTAAATATATAAAAATAGGATTACGTAAGGAAAAAATATCTAAATATATAAATAAATATATATATAAAATAAGATAATTATATACATAAATAAATATAAAAAGAACTAGTGTTTTAAATAGTTTAATTAAATATTTATAATTAAATATATAAAATTAAATATATAGAAGTAAATATATAAAATTAAGTATATAAAATTAAATTTATAAAAATAGGATTACGTAAGAAGAAAAATCTGAATATATAAATAAATATATATATAAAATAAGATAATTATATAAATAAATAAATATAAAAAGAACTATTGTTTTAAATATTTTAATTAAATATATATAATTAAATATAATTAAGTAAAGAAAAAATCTGATTATATAAATAAATATATATATAAGGTAGGATAATTATATAGATAATAAAATATGATAAGAACTAGTATTTTAAATAAATAAATGAAATATATATGATTAAATATATAAAAATAGGTTTAAATTTAATCATTTTAAATAGAGTGAGTATATATACAATACACAAACACACATACTTATATACCTATCTATATTCACATATATATATACATATACACATATATATACACATGCATACATATATATACATGTTTTAGTCCTAGGTCATTTGGATTAGGGTTTTAGGGTTTTAACACGTACATAACATATATACACACATACACATACACATATAATACATATATACATGTATCTACACGTGTATAGAAATATACATAATTTAGGTCTAGATCTTTAAAATTAGGGTTTTAGGGTTTAGGCATACATATAACTTAATTAAGAGGAAAACAAATCTGAATAAATAAATAAATATATATATAAAATAGGATTAATCAAGAAAAACTCCGAATATATAGATAAAATAGGATAGCTATATAGATTAGGGTTTTAAAACTAGGGTTTTAAGCTTTTTTAGGTATTTAAGTATTTAGGTCTTTAAGAGTTAGATTTTTAGGTTTAATAAAAAAACAAATGCTTTAAAATGTTCTAAAATGTCCATATTTTAGCAGATGGCTTCTTTGGATCCTGAAGAGAGAATGGCATGTCCTTGCACATAGTGCAAGTATCAAATTTATCGAAAACAACGGATTTGTACTGCACATGTTAGAGAGTATGGATCCTTTGATAGGAGTCGACTCGAAAACCTACGCTATCATTCGCATGGTCTCCCAGGTGAGCAGATGGACCCAAACGACATTGCACCGGTAACCTCTCGTGGACAAAAGAGAGCAAAAAAGGACTTAGACGTAGAAGCAAGCACTAATAATATTACACAGAATGAACTTATGGAAGAGATGCTTGAAGCATTTTATGAGATGGACGAAGATCATGGAGGTGAAGAAGGTGTTGACGAGAGTTTCATGGACACAGCAGAAATTCCACGATCAGAAGTTGATGAAGAATATGAAAACATGTGAAGATTAACTCGTTTACCACTTTACAATGGAGCAAAGATATCTGTACTACGTGCTTCACTCGTGATGCTCAATCTGCAATCCATTTATGGATGGTCATATAGTAGTGTCACTGAATTGTTCAGGTAAGTAGAGAACAAATTGGCTTTCATTGTTGTATCACAATAACTTCATTTACTAGTATCATTTTAATTGCTTATTGTAGGCTTCTTAAAGATCAAATTTTGCTAGAGGGCAATGACATGCCTCCAACACGTGGAGATGCGAAAAAACTTTTACAGTCCATTGGAATGGATTATACACAAATTCATGCTTGTCAGAATGATTATATTCTCTTTCGGAATGAGTATGAGCATCTCCACGTATGTCCAAAGTGTGGAGCAAATAGATTTAGAGAAGATGTTATAGGCGAAGCAATCCCCGCAAAGGTTCTTCGCCACTTTCCTATCATTCCACGAATTAAGAACATGTTTAGATGCAAATCTATAGCTGATTTAATGTCATGGCATATAAAGAGCAGGTCTACAAATAATGTAATGCGAGTGCCAGCTGACTCTGATGCTTGGAAGCACATAGATAGTAAGTGGCCAGAGTTTGCTAGTGAGCCTCGGTCCATACGTCTAGGCCTAGCTATGGATGGAGTGAATCCATTTGGATTACGCAGTTCTTCATGGAGCACATGGCCTGTATGTTTGGTCAATTATAATATCCCACCATGGTTGGCCACAAAGAAAGGTCATTTATTATTAGCTCTTACTGTACCAGATAAGTATAAGGTAAAAAACATGGATGTATATCTTGCACCACTTGTGGAAGAACTACGCATTTTATGGGATGGGATCACTGTGCGGGACATGTCTCAACCTATAAGAAGACGAGACGTGTGAGTGCAAGGCATACTTATGTGGACAATGCATGATTGGCAACAGCTTTGCTCCATCCAGTTTCGACACTCCATCATGCTGAAATGGAGTGAACAGGATAAAGATCGGAAGAATTATATCACAGAGACGATTTACCAAGAGTTCCGACCAGCGGATGGACAGTCGATTGTCAGTTCAGAGTGGGTTTTGCACACTGCACATGAGGTCATGTCGCATCGACGATCCGAGGCTCGTGATGCATTCAGAGAAGGCTTACCAAAGCCTATGTGGTTAGATGCTGAGGATTGGGACATGATTCCTGATGAGCAGCAGCAGACTCCTGATCGATATCGCCAGCAGCAAAATGCCGCAGCCACACGTCTAGACACGATTGGACCGTCACATTTGGACAGCGGCAGATATGACACGATGCGTCATGAGTTTGTAAGTACCATTTCATTTATTGAATTTATTTGTGTTAAATTTCTCATATATATTTCTCTAATCTTTTTATATTTGTTTCAGGAGCTGGCAATGGGTCGTCCTCCAACACGAACGGAGGAGTCTTATGGATATAGTCATGGGCTGACTGCACTATTGCAGGACTTGGAGGGACGCGGTGCGGTAGTTTCATGGGAGCGTTTGCGATGAGGTAATTAATTTATAAACTTGGTTTTTATTTGTTTATAATTTTCATGTGAATTTATCTCATTCCATTAATGTTCTTTGTTGCAGGACTGTTGATATGGAATGTTCTTTGCATGTGTATGGCAGTGGAAGACCAATATTTTGTATTTGATTTCCATATGGCAATACATTGCTTTGCCACATTTTGTAAAAGCGTCATATATGACAATGGTTTGCCACACATGCTTCATTATTGAAATATATAACTTCTTTTGTACATGGTTCATTGTTCATTCTGATTATCGATCTATTTTGTGTACAATAATACTTTGTTTCATGAAATCATATTTCGGTTGTCATTAGAGTACACATCACACGTACTTAGTTTTTTTTTGGGCAGAGTGTATGGTCTTTTGTTCAGCAACATCATGGTACTGTTGCTGTAGCAAAAGACAAAACATTCTGCCCAAAAACAATTTTGCAGGTATGGTCCTCGGTATAAGCGACAGTACTCCCAGTAGTGTCATCGGAATAACCATCGGTACACCCAGGAGGCGATGCAGCAGAAGCCGATTACCGATGCATATACGGACGTTTATACCGACGCATATACCGACGTTTATACCGACGCATACACCGATGCTTTTTACCGGCACAAATACCAATGTTTACATCGATGCCTATACCGACTCTTTGGTACCGACGCGGAAACCGACCTTTACAACGGCGTCGGGGCAAATAAAGACGCGTTCATTTTCCTCGGTAAAAACCTCGGTATACCATCGATCTGTTGTAGTGTTCATGGATGTATCCTTTCCTATTGAATGGTTGCTTATGAGCTAGAGTGCATCTCATATCAAAATAGAAAGTTTTAGTACATCTCTTTTATCTCAAGTAGTTGGTTTTGATGAATCAATTTGAGACTGATGCTCCAAAGCACTAAGGTAGTTTATATGCATGCTTAATAAACAAAACTTTTCTACTTATTATCCCTGAAGTTATCCTGGCAAGTGCAAAGCAAGTTTCTGCAGCACTAGGCACATTCTTGGAGTGTATCCACCATCTCTTGTCATAGGGCATATTAGACATCATATAAGATCTCAATTGGAAGCACTCCCTTCAATATTCTTTACGGCAAAGAAGCGATCCTTATATTCTAGTTTGGAGTTCCAAGTCTCCAAATTGCAGTCGAGAAGCAATTAATACCAGAGGACTCGTTCGCGTATTGGATGGATCAGTTCCCCTAGTTAGATGAGCATAGGTATAAAAGTTTTCTATTAGTACAAGAGGTGCAAAGCCACCAAAATTAACGGCATGATCGTAGTTTACGGACGAAGTTTTTTTTTACCGGCTAACTTACTGTTGTATTTCCATTCCAAATAAAGTGGAAAATGGGAAGAATAAAATTGCGGTGGACCGGCCCATTCTAGATTCATGAATTTTGCAGATTGGGTTCCTTTCGATCAGCTACATTGTCTAGAGAAGTGTTACAAATAGTTATTAGTGGGTGAAAATTGCAACTTTATCAGCCATTCGTAGGATAAGTTATGAAATTGAATTCTCATAAAAAACTGATATATATATATATATATATATATATATATATATATATATATATATATATATATATATATATATATATATATATATATATATATATATATATATATAATTTGTAGGCTAATGAAAAATAAAATTTTGTGCCCAAATCAACACAATACCTACCATTCATGCAAGACATGCAACCAATGATGAAGGCAGCCACATTATTTCGACTCTAATCCTTAGAATTATGAGGGGTATGATGACTCTAGAATCCTCAAAATTACGATACCATATAGAGTATTTATGAAGAGACCTGACAACTCAACAAAGAAAGGGAGGCAATAAAAAGCTAAGTTCAATGTGGAATTGGACTTGTTTGGCTAGATTGCATGCAAGTAGGTAGAGGGAAGAGAGCAACAATGCACCACAACTTCTAATAAATGTGGAAAACTTATAGAGATGGTGGTCATCTTTTCTGACACCCATGTTTTGAATATTCTGGACAATTTATCACAAGAACTAAAGAACTAGTTTGACTGTAGAGTTTTATTGCAGTTGGCGATGCTTGATTTGAGGAGTATTCATTCCCATCCATAGATGAAGGAGATTCTGAAGAAGAAAGCTCGACAGATGAATGGAAATGACCTCAACATTAGTAAAATCAGCCTTTGTATAGGATAGGACAACATTTTCGTATCATCAATTGCCCTAATAGCAAAAAGGTGTCATTTCCCGAACTAGGGAATTAGAGCCAGCACTATATGAGTGGATGTGGTTGAAATCTACAAGTTGTTGGGGAAGTTGTGCTCTAGTGAATACAAATTTATATAGCTTTCAAATGACAAACCAGTTGGGCTTGCTTTTAATGACAATGGTGATAAACTTGCAGGCAAAGCATTATGGAGTATCATAGTAGCTATACACATTTATTAAAGAATCATCAAAGACACAAGTCAACTTGGTCAATTTCATCTTCGCGAAGTTAAAGAAGGAGGTGAGAAGGTTATTCTGAGGGACCAAAAGAGTAGTTAATGTTGCACTCGACTCAAAAATTAGAGTCCTCTTCACTTTATTATCTAGCAAGACACCAAAATTCTCACCAAGGCCATATGTAGAAGTTACAGTGGAGATTTTTCTTCAAATCTTACGAAAAAGATCTACAGAGAGGAAGCGAGTAGAGGGGACCTCATAGGATCAAATAACATATAACAAAGATGAAGAGGAGTTGTCCCCTAGGTAGAAAGTAGAGGAGAACCATAGCAAATAAGCTGAGAGGAAAGCGGAGGAGGAAGAAGGTGAGAGGAAGAGGAGAGACGAAGAGGTAGCATAGAAGAGACTAGAAGAAGAAAGGGAGAATCAATGCCATGTTGAAGAAGGAAGAAGACAGAGGTTAGAAGCAGATGAAGAGCAACATCCAAAGTAGAAGGAGCAAGGAGACCACTGTGTAGAGATATCTGTCAAAGTTTGGGTACTACATAATTTCTCTTCTGTGGTTTAACAGATACGTGGAAGCATAATGATGTCAAGGTAAAGCTTCATGCTACTGTGTAGTGATTTTATATATCTGTGGATGTATCCAAATGAGTCGATTCATCTAGAAATTTTTGAAGACTTAGCTAAAGGAATCCACTAGGGTGTAGCAAAGCTAGATGAGATGATGAAGATGTACATTGCCCTCACTCAAGAAAAGGGTAGTGTGGAAGCCAAGAAAGTGGAGATGAATGCAAAAATCAACCAATTAAGGGTTGAAGCAGACCAATCTGGCGCAAAAAGTGCAGGAAGAGAGAGCATAGTGCATGAGGAGGTGGTGGAGGAGTTGAATGATGCCTTATCAGAAATTAGTATGCTAAAGGTGGCAACAAAAGAAAAGGCTAAAATCATAGCTCATCTTAAAGGCAAGATCAGACAACACCAAAAATCACAATAGAAGATGAAGAAGGCAAACAAGGAGCTTACTGCTAAGCTGTAGAAGGAAGAACAAGAAGTTCATCGGTTGAAGAAGAAAGCTAAAGAGCAAACCAATGAGATCAAAAGACAAGACGTTGGTATTGCCAAAGCTGAGGAGAAATTGGAACTATAGAACTCAAAGTATAGGGATCTTGAAGTGAAACTTTACACTATCCAAGAAGGGTATGATACAATGTTCGCACAATTCGCTCGGATTTCGGAGTTGGAATGCTAGATTGAAGTATGAAAGTAGCACTACATAGATGCAAACTTTTTATTGGAAGGGAAAGAGGTAGAGGTCACAAAATTGAAGAAAAACACCTCAAATTTTGGAAATCAAGTATAAATGTAAACTAGATGAAGTGAAGAAGTTAGCCAAAGAGTCTATAGATCAGTTATCAAATGTTACTATAGCTTTGACAACATGTTAGAAAAGATGCAGAGTAGAATACCTAAATTAGAAGTTTCAATGGCTAGTTGCCCAAGTAGTAGCCAAACTGTCTTAGATCCCAAGGATTTTTTTGAAGAAAAATTTAGACATGTGAAGGAAAATTTAGAGGAAGTGTTTAAAGAACTTAGATACGAGATAGAAAGAATTATGTTTCCCAGAATGCAAAATAACAATGATGATTTGTAAAAACTTTATTTTTTTATTAGTGAGTTCGGATCCACCATGTGTGCCACTATTACGAGTCAGTGTGGATGATGACATTTCTTTGTAACCATATTTTGTAAACATAATCTGTAATGAGAAAAGGGATTTTGTTGTGGAGATATCGACAGTTTCCAAAGTCTAGAGTTTTTGGAGTTTTCTTGTAAATTCTAAAGTGTGGAATGGTATGAAGGTTACGGAAAGAAGAATTATTACATTACATTATGCTACATTGCAGTGTGGTGCGGTATCAAAAGTGTCTTTATATGCGAAGTAGTGATTTTGGAAAGTCTCTCATATGAAGCTTTGTATTATAGAAGTATTGAAACACAGAGTGTCATATTGGAATGTAATTGATCAACAACTATACGCAGAATCTATCTATAATAATTCGACATTCTATAGATATAATGTAGCATTTCCTCAATCACAGTATATCCCCAGTCACAATCTGTCAATCATTCAAAAATAACAATGGAGAGAACACAGAGATTTCACAAGGTAAGAGAAAATCTGATGCAAGAGAGTAGAAACAAATATGACGCAGAGAAGGAAGAATTCTGATATTATAGATGTGAATCAATGGTTATAATAGCTTTGGACAATAGCTTCTTGATGAAGCCTCGACCTCCCAACCACCCCAAGCTATCACAATCGCACTCTCAATCATACCCTCACTCTCACTATCACTCTCAATCACAAGGTAATTCTCAGATTTCTGTGTGTCCCCTGTGTTGATGTGCAGGTCTCCCTATATCTGCGTTAGATCGGTGCCTTCCCCAAAGAAAGTGTGCAACCATCGAAGTTAGAAAAAATCGAGTTTCTCCAAAACTTTCGTAAAAATCCATGTGATCGTAGTGTGCTTTCTTTCTTTTGTGTACTTGTGAAGAATAGGAGAAAAAAACCAAAAATGCATATCCAAAAATATCCATAATTAGACATGGTGACACATAAGCATCACAATCACACATTCTAATACAATTAGATAAGCCCTCTTTTTTTTTTGAAGTGTTGGAAAACGCCACTTTTCAAAGCCCTATAACGTAAAAATAGTGAAGAATTAGCTTACGCTTAGGAGAGACACTTCTATTCAATTTTGTGATCTGCACAATAGTGTTAGAGATGTCCGAGGTCCAAATCCACCTCCAAATGCTACTTTTGAGCCCTCCAAGTTTCAAAATTCTAGACAGAGAGTAAAATCAAGGCATTTTCTTACAATGAACTAAATGTAGGAGCCTCAATGAGGTACTGAAAACATGATTCACAACACACACACACTTTTATACTCTTATTCTTGATCTACCTTTCTCTCATACCGTGTTTTTCTTAATTCTTTCATTTTCACCTTCAAAATTCTACTAGAAGACATGATGCGAATAAGATCTAGAGAGAGAATACGAAACTTGTCATTCCAAAAGTTTTCCTACATGCATAAAATGACCTAATCTTTCATTCTAAGCATTATCCCCACAATGAAATTCAAAAAGTTCAAATTGAATTATTTCACTAGAAAAGAGGCCTATTACAATTCTCCCCCCCTTTAAGAATTTGTCGTGAGAGTTCGAAAGAAGGATAATGTTTTAGAAAATCCTCTAAGTTCACCCAACTATAATCTTCTACTAGGTATGAGTGCCATTTCGCCAATAGCTCTACTATAGATCTATTTCTAAGAAATCTCCCCTTTCTGTCTATAATTGACTTGCAAAACATGAGAAACATTAGATACATATCCTTTAAGTAAGCTAACATGAAATATAGGATGTACATTTAAATGTTTAGGTAATTCTAGCAAATAAGCAAGAGATCCAATCCTTTTCAAAACTTTAAAAGGACCTGCATATCGAGGAGAAAGTCTATGATCCTTCCCTAGCAACAAGTTAGATCGGTGAGGATTAACTTAAACAAATACCATATGATCAACTTGAAATTCAAGTGGTCTTCTCTTAAAATCATAGAATTTCTTTCGTCGTTTTTGAGCTTCTTTTATGTGTTTCTTAATTTTCCCAAGTTCTTCATCCATTTAATCAAGCATTTCTTTGGACACTTCTACTTTATTTGGAAAACCCAAAAACAAAGGCTGATTCAAAAAATTATAACCATACTGTAGAGGAGGTACTGGGGTATCCGCTTTTAACAAAGGTAGGAAAATGGAGATTAAACACGTCCAGTACGTCACCTACTCAAGGGGGGTTCTCTTTAGGGAAGTATACCCTTTAACATTTTTGTGAGCAGGCCGACAACAAAAATTTTACAGAATGGTAAATGCTTCACAATTATGGACAACCAATATCAAATGAAGACTCTGCCTGATTCAAACCAGATGATTACAAAGTTGGGCAATTGATATATGATGCTCACAAGTGTAAACTTAGGTCTAACAAGCCACAAGCTAAGGGCTGACAGATCACTCGAATAGCAAACACACCAATACAAAAGTTTCTCCTATCCGAATAAGGACCACTGATATGCAGACTAAATCAGAACAATACAAGTGGTAAGATCTTTTCAAGAGAATAGAGCGCAATCTACTACACTGACTCACGGATAAGAAGAAGAATCCAAGCTACCCTTTTACACTATAGTGCTCATAGCCCTTCACTGAGAAGCCTCCCCTCTGTATACACAACAGAGTAGCTCCCACAGTAGACTTGAAACCACCAAGTGCAAGAGAGGTCTTCTGCATAATCTTGTACATGTACTCCAGTGTGTGTCGTCGCAGCCGTAGTCCAAATGAGCACAAATCCTTTGATTTTATAGGCTCCAATAGGCCAAGAGAGCCTTGCCGAATCTTCACGTCCACTGATCACGCGCCGGTTAACCACCCAAAATTGGAGGGGTAGGTCAATTATTCCCTTGATTTGAATTGGGTCCTCAAAAATAGGTAGTTGCTGTGAGCAGCAACATTTGTTTATCCACTTTTACTTTTGGCAATACACTTTTACTTTTACCAACTCACTTTTACCTCTTCATCCGGTTCTGACAATCCAACGAAGCCGATTGGTCCATCTGCATATCCAATCATGGTGTTCCTCCACTGCCATACCTTGCAGCAATCTTCTAGAGATAACTGGCTCCATATTCCAGAGTCTTGCTCTTTTCAGGGTCAATATTTTGTCAAACCAAATATTCAAGGGATTCCAAATTGCACTTTTCTATGTTAAAATTATGGACCTCTGCATGTTCTTCAAACAATTACTAAGAATTTAAATGACTTAGATTCAGCTTCTTTCTCTTCTTCGGGAGATCTTTGTGGTTCAGTCTTCTTAGAAGTCTGTTGAGCCTCCTCGGGCATATGTGTGGGTGTATGTGTGTGAAGTTGTGTGTGAGTGTGAGTGTGTGGAATTGTGTGTGAGTGGAAGTGCATGTGTGATTACGTGTGTGCGCTATGCTTGTGTGTGTGCTTTATGTGAGTGATTATGTGTGTGAGGGTGTGGGCGAGGGTGAAAGTGAGGGGGAGTGCGAGGGGAAGTGTGTGGAGTGGGGGGGGGGGGAAATGTAGGAGGCGGAGGGGGGTAAATTGTGGGAGGCGGAGGGGGAAAATGTGGGAGGCGGAGAGGGGGGATTGTGTGAGGCGAAGGGGGGAGGATAATTGGCGGAGGGGTGTGGGGTAATTGGCGGAGGGGCGGGTGGACTGAAGTAGGAGGGGAGGGGCTTTGCGGGGGTGAGTGGTGAGGGGAGGGGAGGGGCTTTGCGGGGGTGAGTGGTGAGGGAAGGAGAGGGGGTTGGTGGGCGCAAGGAGGCGCATGGAGGGAGGAGGGAAAGGGGCTCTACGGGGGTGAGTGGTGAGGGGAGGGGAGGGGCTTTGCGGGGGTGAGTGGTGAGGGGAGGGGAGGGGCTTTGCGGGGGTGAGTGGTGAGGGAAGGAGAGGGGGTTTGGGGGGGTGAGTGGTGAGGGAAGGAGAGGGGGTTGGTGGGCGCAAGGAGGTGCATGGAGGGAGGAGGGAAAGGGGCTTTGCGGGGGTGAGTGGTGAGGGGAGGGGAGGGGCTTTGCGGGGGTGAGTGGTGAGGGAAGGAGAGGGGGTTGGTGGGCGCAAGGAGGCGCATGGAGGGAGGAGGGATAGGGGCTCTGCGGGGGTGAGTGGTGAGGGGAGGGGAGGGGCTTTGCGGGGGTGAGTGGTGAGGGGAGGGGAGGGGCTTTGCGGGGGTGAGTGGTGAGGGAAGGAGAGGGGGTTTGCGGGGGTGAGTGGTGAGGGAAGGAGAGGGGGTTGGTGGGCGCAAGGAGGTGCATGGAGGGAGGAGGGAAAGGGGCTTCGCGGGGGTGAGTGATGAGGGGAGGGGAGGGACCTTGCGGGGGTGAGTGGTGAGGGGAGGGGAGGGGCTTTGCGCGGGTGAGTGGTGAGGGGAGGGGAGGGGCTTTGTGGGGGTGAGTGGTGAGGGAAGGAGAGGGGTTGGTGGGCGCAAGGAGGCGCATGGAGGGAGGAGGGATAGGGGCTCTGCGGGGGTGAGTGGTGAGGGGAGGGGAGGGGCTTTGCGGGGGTGAGTGGTGAGGGGAGGGGAGGGGCTTTGCGGGGGTGAGTGGTGAGGGAAGGAGAGGGGGTTTGCGGGGGTGAGTGGTGAGGGAAGGAGAGGGGGTTGGTGGGAGCAAGGAGGCGCATGGAGGGAGGAGGGAAAGGGGCTCTGCGGGGGTGAGTGGTGAGGGGAGGGGAGGGGCTTTGCGGGGGTGAGTGGTGAGGGGAGGGGAGGGGCTTTGCGGGGGTGAGTGGTGAGGGAAGGAGAGGGGGTTTGCGGGGGTGAGTGGTGAGGGGAGGGGGAGGGGCCTTGCGGGGGTGAGTGGTGAGGGGAGGAGGGCTTTGCGGGGGTGAGTTGTGCGGGAAGGAGAGGGGGTTTGCAGGGGTGAGTGGTGAGGGGAGGGGAGGGGCCTTGCGGGGGATAGAGAGGAATAAAGAGAGGCACATGGAGGCTCTACAGACCCCCACATCAAGATTTTGCACCGTCCCGTTGCAATATCTTTATTTGCTTACTTCTTCAAAATGAACTGCATAAAATGAAAGAACAATGGTATTTACAGGGAATAAATTTCCATCTGCTTGTATCAATTCAAATAACTTTTCACCCTGTTAAGCAAGGGCAACCAGTTGCCTTGCAGATCCTCCGGTTGCACTGCACTGGGTGGCAATACCTTGATGACCTTATATGGCCCTATCCATTTAGGTGCCAGTTTGGTGAATGGCGACGGGATTTGATGCACCAGGACCAAAGATCCCTCCTGTATCTCCTTAGTCCTTAAATACCTGTCATGCATCCGTTTGCGTTCCTCTTGCTTTATCTGTAGTTTCTTCATTGCTGCTTCCCTATATTCTTCCAATGCCACAAGTCTTCTGATTGGAGGCTCAATACCCATGGTTCTGGCTCCAATTTCCTTCCTGATGATAAATTCGAAGGGTGCCAATGCTTCTTTACCATAGACTAGGCGGAATGGGCTTTCGCCAGTGGTTCCCCTTCTAGTAGTTCGAAAAGCCCACATTGCACCTATCAGTGCCTGTGGCCAAGAATTTTGATGCTCAAAGGATAATTTGCGTAAGAGCCCAATCAAAATTTTGTTAGAACTTTCCGCTTGGCCATTCGCTCTGGGATAGTAAGCACATGACTTCCTGTGAAAGATTTTATACCTGTCAAAGATGACTTGGAGCAACTGATTCACAAAGTGAGTGCCCCTGTCACTAGTGACTTCAATTGGACACCCGAATCTGGAAAAAATACGTTTAAACAAAAATTTAGCCACTGTCAAGGCCGAGCAATCTGTAGTGGCTTTAGCTTCCACCCACTTAGTTGCATAACACGTGGCCATAAGAATATATCTCTTTCTTCCAGGTTGACCCATTGGACTGATCGGACCAATAAAGTCAAGTCCCCATCGTTCAAAGGGTAGCCATCCTGTGGAGATGACTAATGGCTGGAAACTCATCTTGTTTGGCTTAGGAGCATATCTCTGACAGATATCGCACCCCTTGGCAAATTTGATTGCATCTTTGTATATCTGAGGCCACCATAATCCTCGGTGGATAATCTTGTGAGCCAACTCTTCTCCCTTCATATGCCCTTCGTTGTGTGCTGCTTCAAGCAAAAAGTTTACTTCTTCTGGAAAAACACACTTTCTCAAGATACCCTCATGACAATATTTATATAAATTTCCCTCTATGAGTGAGTAAGATTTGGACTTAAAAAGTAATTTCCTCTTTTCTAGTGCTGATAGATTTTTGGGAAATTCTCCAATGGAAAGGAACTCAAGAATTTCATTATACCAATCAGTCTGCATTGTAACCAAAAAAAGAGTACTATCCACCAATTCATCATCAATACCTGTTGCTTGTTCACTGAGAGCAGTTCTTGATACCTGATCCGCCATATAATGCTCTTTCCCTGGCTTAATGTGAATATCGAAATCAAATTCTTGAAATAATAATAACCATCTCCAAACCCTTCCAGCTACTCTGGGCTTATTAATCAGGTACTTCAAAGGTTGATGATCAGTTATGACAATAAAATGCACACCTAAGAGGTAATGCCGGAATTTTTGAAGAGCGAACACGATAGCCAAACCTTCCCTTTCAGTAGTGCTGTAGTTCCTCTCTGCTTTGGTAAGCAATCTGCTAGCATAAACGATAGGTTGGTCTATCTTCTGTGATGATGGTTGAGCCAAGACTGCTCCAACTGCATGAAGACTGGCGTCTGTATATACATGGAACTCTAATGACCAATTAGGAACAGTTAAAAGAGGAGCAGTACACAGCCTCAATTTTAATTCGCAAAATGCTTTCTCAGCTTCAGGAGTCCATGAGAAAGGGACATTCTTACTTGTAAGCCTGGACAAAGGCTTAGCTATTTCTTAATACATTCTAATAAATCGTCTATGATATCCTGCATGGCCCAAGAAACTTTGCACTTCCTTTGGGCTTTGTGGAATTGGCATGGAAAGGATAGCAGTGATCTTTGCCGGATCGACCGTTATCCCTTCTACTGATACTATGTGGCCCAGGAGAGTACCTTTGGTCACCAAAAAATGACATTTAGCAAGATTCAACTTCAAACCTGTTTTGAGACACTGCTCAAAGATTTCCTTTAGATTATCCAAATGGTTATTGAAATCTTGAACTATTGCCCTCTTGTCTGTTCCTGAAAATACTGAAAAATCATCCATAAAAATGCGCAGAAATGAGGTTAACCATTTCCCTAATATGAGATACATAGTCCTATTGAAGGATGCTGGTGCATTCTTCAAGCCAAAGGCCATACGGGTATAAACATATGTGCCCCATGGTGTAACAAAAGCCGTCTTGTCTCTATCTTCAGGATGAATGGCTATCTGATTGTAGCCACTGAATCCATCAAGAAAACTATATAAAGAGTGTCCGGCTACTTCTTCAAGCACCTGCTCTGTGAATGGTTGGGGAAAGCCATCTTGAATAGTTACCTTATTCAAGGCACGAAAATCAACACATACTCTTATTTTGCCGTTTTTCTTTGGTACAATGACCATGGAAGAAAGCCACCGTGAGTGTTCTACTGGAACAATAATACCTGCCTCTTCCAATTTTGTGATTTCTAGCTTTACTGCCTCTGCATACTTTGGATTAAGTCGGTAAGGCCTACTTCTTGCAGGTGAAGCTCCTTCCACTAAGGGTATTCGGTGTAATCCAAGCTCCTCAGGTATCCCTGTTAAGTCTTTATAGGACCATGCAAAGACACTTTTATAGGTAAAAAGTAGGGAAGTTACCTTCTGCAATAAAGGCGGATAGTGCCATAACCAAGCAGCCAAGTGAACCATCTGAGGATTCTCTTCATCTCCAAGATTTACTTCTTGAACAAACTTTTCAGAATTGGATTCACTTGAAAGTTCATCTCCACTGTATGCAGGAGCAGAGTTCAATTTATGATCCACAATTTGTTCCTTGATCCATCCTAAGAGTATATTTGAGAATGGAAGTTCTTGAAGGTCGCAATTATCTTCCCCAGATGCAGGCACAACTTTGTCTCTTTCTGGTCCTGCAAGCATAAAATCATCTGATTCCTCATGTTTACCTGCCTTTCCCCTACATACCTTCTTAGTGGTGCTAAGTGTTGAATTTTGATTATCTTATACAATTGGAGATTTCTGTCCTTCAGGAGGTGCCTCCAAAAAATAAGCTTGACTTCCTTGCTTACTCTTTTCTATTTTGTTCAAGTGAAGAACATCGGTTTTTCCCTCTTCCCGTCCTTCTTGTGTTGCTTCCGCAAAATCTTCATTTACCTCACATATCTCCACTGTGCAGCATTCTGCACTTCCCATCATCCAACTTAATAGGGCATCATCTTCTGAAGGCATTACCTGAGTTTCCATTGCATATCCAGTAGCCTTGTTGATGTCTGATCCTTCTTCCAAATGTATCTGTAATTGATTGTTAGTACATGTGGAAATCCATAACTTGTTCTTTCCCCAATCTTGTAGAGCCTTTGCTTGCCTTAACCAAGGCCTTCCCAGGAGTAGAGGATATGAGGTCTCCTGAGGCAGGGCAATAACAACAAAGTCTAAAACAAAATGACAACCCTGCACTATCATAAGTACCTTTTCAACAATGCCCACTGGTGCAACCCGACGTTGATCTGCTAAGGTGACTGTGAAGGGTGCTGCCTTTGTGGGATTGAGCCTTAGTTTCTTCATAGTGAAATCAGGCATCAAATTGATGCCGGAACCTCCATCTATAATAACACCTGCTAGAGCTTCATCCTTGATGAAAACGGATAATCTTGAGCTCTGATAATCAGCCAAGGGTGCAGGAGGAAAGTCCACCATAAAACCATCTATACTAGGAGGTGGGCATAAGCATGCAGAATGTATAATCTTCAGCAGATCACTTCTTACTTTAGGATCTATCTTTATGAGTTGATACAGGCTAATCTTATGATGAATACCTTTCAAAATTTCTTCAATGTCCACTTCTTGCTTGCCTTCAGAAGTACTCGTTGGTTGATCTTTTAGCAAAGTAGTTGCCCTCTCATAAGCTTCTTCCATTTCTTCTTGGTCCTTCCATCCCTCCCTCTTTTCTACAACTCTATCTTTGAGTCCTTGTTGTTCCTCCTTTTGGGCTACTGCCGCTTGCCTGGCTCTGGTCATCATTGGCATGGATGAAGATGAAACAACATAAGATTGAGCTGTCATACCTTCTACAGGTGGGGAGACTGCAATCATGTGAATAGGAGCCGGACGACCTCTTGGGCAATCTCTGGTGTAGTGATCCTTAGCATCTGGACAGTGCTGACAAGGGGGTGCATCCTCTGGAAGAGAACACCTGTTCTGCATATGGCCATACTCCCCACAACGGTAACACATTAGAGGCCTATTGTATCTAGGCCGAGTTGGGCGGGTCTCTTCTCTATTAGGTGCATTAGCAGTGCTAGCATAATATGAATCTACACCTTGATGGTTACCTCGCTGTTGTGTCCCCTTAAGGTAGTAGCAGTCTCTTGCCTCATGACCCTCTTTGCCACAGAACTGACAACTGACTCTGTTAGGACAATTTACATTGGAATGTCCATTATTATTACATATTGTACACCAAACCTGTCTTCGTATGTCCTGGGTAGTCCGCAAGTCTTCAAGCTCACGCCTAAGTTGAGACACTTCATCCACATTATGAGTTGAGAGTGGTGGTATGACCTTCTCTTCTTGGCGACTTTGCTGCATCCTTAAGGCTTCCAACTCCTTCCTGAGTTGCCCGATCGGATCCAAATCGGATGCATAATTTGGTTGAGACTCTACTTCAAAATGTATTCTAGCCTCCTCAATGCGTGATGCAGTTGCAACAAAATCATCAAGTGTTGCATCCAGTCTGAGGGATTCCCGAAGCTTTTGTTGAGATGACTTAGGCAGAGCCTTCTCAATCCATTTTTTGACTAAAAAATCACCTGGAGCATGAGGCAAACGAGAAACAAGTGCTTTAGTTCTTGTGTGTAATTCATGGAAGGATTCGCCTGCTCGTAATTTTAGGTTCTCTAGCTGATCTAGAGCTCGTTCTGAGGAGTCGCTTGGTCGAAATGTCCGCGAGAATGCCGCTTTTAGTGCCTCCCACGTAGTGAAGTGCCCATCAGCATACTGGCTATACCATTTGTCCGCAAGGCCTTCCAATGTAGATGGAAAGAGCACCAACATTGCATCCTCCCGGTTCTGCAATCCTCTTCCACGACATAATGAGACGAATCTCCTCACGTGGTCATCTGCATCTTCATAAGCCAATGCTTTAAATGTAGGAAACTTGATGTTCAACCTAGAGAGTAAATGGGAAAGATCCTCCATTGGTGCCGGCGCTTCTTCTGAAGTATCAGAGGAAAAATCTAAGGTTCTCCTATGTTTCTCTTTTGATAATGGTGTTACTCCCAAATCAATGGATAGATTCAAGGATGGTGGAGGAGAGGTAGGCTCACTGGTTGTGGTTATTTCTAACTTGTTGAGACGCTTCCATTCACGATGAGACTCCTTGTCCGCCCGTGTATGGGTCATGTACCTATTCGCAAATACAATAGGGCGACAATCCTCTCACAGAAATGCAAAGGTCCCACCGTGCGTGCCAAACTGTAGAGGAGGTACTGGGGTATCCGCTTTTAACAAAGGTAGGAAAATGGAGATTAAACACGTCCAGTACGTCACCTACTCAAGGGGGGTTCTCTTTAGGGAAGTATACCCTTTAACATTTCTGTGAGCAGGCCGACAACGAAAATTTTACAGAATGGTAAATGCTTCACAATTATGGACAACCAATATCAAATGAAGAATCTGCCTGATTCAAACCAGATGATTACAAAGTTGGGCAATTGATATATGATGCTCACAAGTGTAAACTTAGGTCTAACAAGCCACAAGCTAAGGGCTGACAGATCACTCGAATAACAAACACACCAATACAAAAGTTTCTCCTATCCGCATAAGGACCACTCATATGCAGACTAAATCAGAACAATACAAGTGGTAAGATCTTTTCAAGAGAATAGAGCGCAATCTACTACACTGACTCACGGATAAGAAGAAGAATCCAAGCTACCCTTTTACACTATAGTGCTCATAGCCCTTCACTGAGAAGCCTCCCCTCTGTATACACAACAGAGTAGCTCCCACAGTAGACTTGAAACCACCAAGTGCAAGAGAGGTCTTCTGCATAATCTTGTACATGTACTCCAGTGTGTGTCGTCGCAGCCGTAGTCCAAATGAGCACAAATCCTTTGATTTTATAGGCTCCAATAGGCCAAGAGAGCCTTGCCGAATCTTCACGTCCACTGATCACGCGCCGGTTAACCACCCAAAATTGGAGGGGTAGGTCAATTATTCCCTTGATTTGAATTGGGTCCTCAAAAATAGGTAGTTGCCGTGAGAGGCAACATTTGTTTATCCACTTTTACTTTTGGCAATACACTTTTACTTTTACCAACTCACTTTTACCTCTTCATCCGGTTCTGACAATCCAACGAAGCCGATTGGTCCATCTGCATATCCAATCATGGTGTTCCTCCACTGCCCCACCTTGCAGCAATCTTCTAGAGATAACTGGCTCCATATTCCAGAGTCTTGCTCTTTTCAGGGTCAATATTTCGTCAAACCAAATATTCAAGGGATTCCAAATTGCACTTTTCTATGTTAAAATTAGGGACCTCTGCATGTTCTTCAAACAATTACTAAGAATTTAAATGACTTAGATTCAGCTTCTTTCTCTTCTTCGGGAGATCTCTGTGGTTCGGTCTTCTTAGAAGTCTGTTGAACCTCCTCGGGCATATGTGTGGGTGTATGTGTGTGAAGTTGTGTGTGAGTGTGAGTGTGTGGAATTGTGTGTGAGTGGAAGTGCATGTGTGATTACGTGTGTGCGCTATGCTTGTGTGTGTGCTTTATGTGAGTGATTATGTGTGTGAGGGTGTGGGTGAGGGTGAAAGTGAGGGGGAGTGCGAGGGGAAGTGTGTGGAGTGCGGGGGGGAAAATGTAGGAGGCGGAGGGGGGTAAATTGTGGGAGGCGGAGGGGGAAAATGTGGGAGGCGGAGAGGGGGGATTGTGTGAGGCGAAGGGGGGAGGATAATTGGCGGAGGGGTGTGGGGTAATTGGCGGAGGGGTGGGTGGACTGAAGTAGGAGGGGAGGGGCTTTGCGGGGGTGAGTGGTGAGGGGAGGGGAGGGGCTTTGCGGGGGTGAGTGGTGAGGGAAGGAGAGGGGGTTGGTGGGCGCAAGGAGGCGCATGGAGGGAGGAGGGATAGGGGCTCTGCGGGGGTGAGTGGTGAGGGGAGGGGAGGGGCTTTGCGGGGGTGAGTGGTGAGGGGAGGGGAGGGGCTTTGCGGGGGTGAGTGGTGAGGGAAGGAGAGGGGTTTGCGGGGGTGAGTGGTGAGGGAAGGAGAGGGGGTTGGTGGGCGCATGGAGGTGCATGGAGGGAGGAGGGAAAGGGGCTTTGCGGGGGTGAGTGGTGAGGGGAGGGGAGGGGCTTTGCGGGGGTGAGTGGTGAGGGAAGGAGAGGGGGTTGGTGGGCGCAAGGAGGCGCATGGAGGGAGGAGGGATAGGGGCTCTGCGGGGGTGAGTGGTGAGGGGAGGGGAGGGGCTTTGCGGGGGTGAGTGGTGAGGGGAGGGGAGGGGCTTTGCGGGGGTGAGTGGTGAGGGAAGGAGAGGGGGTTTGCGGGGGTGAGTGGTGAGGGAAGGAGAGGGGGTTGGTGGGCGCAAGGAGGTGCATGGAGGGAGGAGGGAAAGGGGCTTTGCGGGGGTGAGTGGTGAGGGGAGGGGAGGGGCCTTGCGGGGGTGAGTGGTGAGGGGAGGGGAGGGGCTTTGCGGGGGTGAGTGGTGAGGGGAGGGGAGGGGCTTTGCGGGGGTGAGTGGTGAGGGAAGGAGAGGGGGTTGGTGGGCGCAAGGAGGCGCATGGAGGGAGGAGGGATAGGGGCTCTGCGGGGGTGAGTGGTGAGGGGAGGGGAGGGGCTTTGCGGGGGTGAGTGGTGAGGGGAGGGGAGGGGCTTTGCGGGGGTGAGTGGTGAGGGAAGGAGAGGGGGTTTGCGGGGGTGAGTGGTGAGGGAAGGAGAGGGGGTTGGTGGGCGCAAGGAGGCGCATGGAGGGAGGAGGGAAAGGGGCTCTGCGGGGGTGAGTGGTGAGGGGAGGGGAGGGGCTTTGCGGGGGTGAGTGGTGAGGGGAGGGGAGGGGCTTTGCCGGGGTGAGTGGTGAGGGAAGGAGAGGGGGTTTGTGGGGGTGAGTGGTGAGGGGAGGGGGAGGGGCCTTGCGGGGGTGAGTGGTGAGGGGAGGGGAGGGCTTTGCGGGGGTGAGTGGTGCGGGAAGGAGAGGGGGTTTGCGGGGGTGAGTGGTGAGGGGAGGGGAGGGGCCTTGCGGGGGATAGAGAGGAAGAAAGAGAGGCACATGGAGGCTCTACACATACATAGCTTCAAACGGAGTCACTTTTATAGATGCATGCCATGCACTATTGTATGCAAACTCAACCAAATTCACTACAATTATCCTGCTTTTCATTCACATACATACACAACTTATCTTCAACTACCCTATTAACCCTCTTGGTTTCCCCATCAGTTTGTGGATGGAAAGCTCTACTCATACAAAGTTGAGTTCCAATCGATTCAAAAGTTGCTCTCCAAAATGACGTAAGTCTAGAGTCTCTATAAGAAATTATACTTTTAGGCATTCCAGGCAAACGAAAAAATTTCTTTTACAAAGATTCTTGCAACATTCAATGTACTATCAATCTTTTTCAGAGGAAAGAAATGTGTCATCTTGGTAAGCCAATGGACTACAACAAATATGGTATCATGCTTACTTCTAGTCATAGGTAGCTTAGTGATTAAGTCCATAGAAATAGACTCTCACTTATGATTTGGAACATCCAAAGGTTGAAGCATTCCAGGTAGCCTCTTAAACTCAGATTTCACCTATTGGCACTTCAAACATTAACTTACATATTTTCTAATATCCTGCTTCATACATGGCCAAAAGTAAGAATACTTTGTTTTAATGTAGATCCTTTAATAACCTAGATGTGCAAAAAAAGTGCATCATGATAAGCATGCAATATTTTAACTTTTAATGGAGATTCAGGAGATATGCATAGCCGATTGTTACAATACAATGTTCCATTCTGCAAATGAATTTTTTCCTCATACATCAATGACCTCTTCGCATTCAAAGAATTCAAAATAGGTGCATAAAAAGGATCATGTTTTATCTCTTCTTGAATTTGATTGAGAAAATCAGAATTTATTATAGAAACAAGATTGCACAAAGGTTTCCGACTCAATGCATCAACCTTATTTTCCTTACCAGCGAGATACTTAATGTCCAAATCATACTCACTTAATAATTCAATCCAACGGTTCTGCCTGTTGTTAAGCAATGGTTGTGTGAAGCTGTATTTTAGACTGGGATGATTTGTTTTCAATTCAAACTTAACCCCTAACAATGGATGTCTCCAATGCTTAAGTGCATGCACAACAATAAGCATTTCTAAATCATGAATAGGATAGTGAAGTTCATGTTTTATTAGTTTTCTAGACTCATATGCGACCACCCTACCATCATGTGAAAGAACACATCCTATCTGACTACCACTTGCATCAGATGCAACCACAAAAGGCTTTCCCATTTTTGGTATTTTCAAAACACAATTTTTGAAGGAATTTTTGTTTCAATGTTTCAAATGATTTTTGACAGGCATCACTACACACAAATCCTACATTCTTTTTAGTCAATTATGTGAGGGGAGTAGCTATCTTAGAGAAATCTTTAATATGTGCACTTTCATATTGTACCAACCCAAGAAAACTTCTAACATCCCTTACAGTCTTAGGAGTCATCCAATCCACTATTGTAAGGATTCCTTCTCTTGATATTACTCTTCCTAGATACACAAGTTTATCCTTAGCAAAGAAACACTTACTATTTTTTCCATACAATTTTTGTTCTCCAAGGGTTTGCAAAGTCTTCTTGAGATGTATCGCATGATCAGAATCATCTTTAGAGTGTACAAATATATCTTCAAGAAATACTAAGATGAATTCATCTAGGTAATCATGAAAAATATTATTCATCAAGCACATAGATGTGGGAGGAGCATTTGTTAATCCAAAAGGTAGAACGGAAAACTCATAGTGACCATATCGTGTTCGAAAAGCTACCTTAGGAATATCCTCTATTTTGATCCTAATTTGGTGATATTTTGATCTTAAGTCAATCTTAGTGAATACACTCGCTTGACTTAATTGACCTAATAAGTCATCTATGCGAGGGAGTGGATACTTATTCTTAATTTTTCTTCTATTCAACTCCCTATAGTCAATGCATAATCTATAAGAGCCCTCTTTCTTCATCTGAAATAAAAAAAGTGCACCCCAAGGTGAGACACTCGGTCGTATCAAGCCTTTCTTCAGAAGATCATCTAACTGAATCTTAAGATCCTTTAATTCATCGATGTTAAATCTATAGGGTGCTCTAGAATATGGTTCAATTCTTGGATATAGACCAATGGCATGGTCAATTTACCTAGGTGGAGGTATAACAGGAAAATCTTCCTCATTATCTTCTTCATGCATACTGTTTACATACACTCTAAATGATCTACAGCCATCATGTATACCTTTAATTATCTCTATAGCAGAAATAAGGATAGATTTAGTATTACAAGCATCACCTAGAATATGAATAGATTCATCATCTAGATTTAAAGTGATCGTTCTTTGTTCATAGTTAATTGTCAAAAAAGTTTTAACTAACCAATCCATACCTATGATTGCATCACTATGTTTCATCTCAATTACATGGAAACTTCCAGAAAAGCACCTATTAGAAAGAGCTAATTCAAGTTTTTTCAGCATATCATTTTGTGTAGTGTAATCGTCCATTGGCCATCTATATAGGTCTGGTTATCTACATATTTAGGGCTATCCCTAGATTCTGTACCCATTTGAAAGATAGAAAACAATGGGTACTACTTGAATCTATAAAAATGCTGATTTTATGCGCAAAATTATTACCCAAAATCTTGATTACATAAGCCTTTGGGAAAGAACTAACCATCATGCAACATAAAGTAGAGTCAGGGCACTTATCTCCATCATCTGCTTCCTCAATAATTGTACCCTATGTTTATCGATTTTGATTGTGCGGGTCCAAAGAGTGCCTTACTCGGGCACTCATATGTCAGATGTCCTTGCTTCCCCCAACAAAAACACAAACCAAGTCTTTTTTCCCTCTCAATAAAATGAGGGTCTTGTTGCGACTAGATTGGTTTACACCTCCTTTGATTATCCACCTGAGTAGGATTCTTGCCTTGGTTAATTCAAGATGGAGTCTTCTTTGAATTGTTCATGTTCATTGCAACAAGTCTTTGTGGCCTATGTCCTGTTACAATGAATCTACTTCTATTTGCCTTCTGCAAATTGAACTTCTCCATCTTCTCAAAGCTCCCTGCCATCGCAAAGGCATCCTAAAAATCAATGCATGTAGATCCCTTGACTTGATAGAAAAGTTCCTCATGAAGCCCTTCAATAAATTTACTCTTAAGAGCATCACCACTAACCTCTAATGCATATTTATGAAGATGTAGGAACTTCTCTTTGTACTCATCAAGAGATAAGCTATGCTTATCACTTTCATGTTGTGCAAAATTGTAGAACTCCATCTTCTTCTCCATATGGTAGTGTGGAGAACAATGGCATTGTCGTCCGGTTCTTGCGCACATAGGGGTGCACACAGAGTGCTAAGCAAGTGACCTTACCTCTAAAAGATAGTAATCGTCGAAAAGAGGGGTGACTAGGAATTTTGGTCTTGGTTAGATTCTAGTCACACGTCAGTCCTTGAATAATAGAAATATAAATTGGTATGCATATGTATAGTATATGTATGCATATATGTTGGAAATGTCTGCATGTATGTTAGGAGTATATGCATGCATGAGTGATAAAGCATGAGTTATATGTGAGTGCATGTGCCTATTAAAATTAATGCATATGCATATGAATGTAAGTAGAAGTATATGTGTGCATGAGTTAAATGGACATGTTTACTTGTGCATAAAAACATATTTAGGTTAACAAATGAGTGTTTTATGTTAATTAAAAGCAGACTTATGTATCTAATGTCTTCTGCACATCATTGTGAAGAAAATTACGAGATTATGAGAATACGAAATTACGAAATTGAAGCTGCATATGATATTTTGAAATTGTTAAAAGGGGACTTCCGTCACGTCCACTTTTAATCTCTTCGGGTTCTTGGGGATGGTAGGGGTCTGACAATGTAGAGTCCCTTTATCTGATTTTCCCAACTAACTAATTACCCAAACAGTAATTATACGCTCAGGCACTACTTCTCTTACACAGTTATAATCTTCCGTTTACAGTATCATCACACATTAACTTATCGCACAGTCGTTCAATCACATAATCGAACACATCTATTCAGGTTACGACAGTAATACTGTGTAGTATTAGTTTACGGCAATTCAATAAGAACACACTTAACCATACTCAGATATATGCAAACTCTGAACTACGACATCTTCGCAAGGCCGCAAATCGCCCATACAGATAATCTGTCGATCCCGTCTCTTCTCGCACTGGAGAACCCCATAATGTCTCTTCATTAATGAATAAAAAGGATTACATCAGTTTGCTACGACCTTTTGGTACGTGCAGTATATGAAAATATATTATTACATTATGCCAATCCGGCGGCCTAACATTAGTACGCACGGTGGACTCGAACCCGCAGTGAAAAGAAACTAAGGCTCATCTACAATGCCTTGGATATACATAGTTCTTGCTAATTTGAAGGTTCTAGAGATTTTCTATTTCAATGAATCTAGCATCAACTTTAATGTCTCTGGCTCCACCAACTGTGCGTCAGTTCGGACTGAACTTGCCGCAATGACCTGACTCATCAAAACTTCAGTCTGGGTCTGCAAAAATGCTTCTTATAAGTAAAAGTCATTGGCAAGGGCTGCATCGCGGCTCAATCGCATATCTTCAATTTTTCCATCTATTCTAGATAGTCGCTCTGCTTGAAAGCCTAACTGCTTTTCTCTTCGTTCCAGCTTCTCAGCTTGATATTGAATTGTTTGATAATAAGCATCTCGTTCTTTCTAAATCCCTGCTACCTCCTTTTGAAGTTGAATTGTCAGACTCGTCTGTGCTTTTAGAGCAAAATTCGCCTGGAAAAGATCGACAGTTGCGGTCTGTAGCTGCACGGTAGTCTGCTTAGCCAAATTAGCCATTTCTTGTCCTCTCTGCACGACCTCATCAAGCTCAACAGGAGTTTCTTCCAAAAGATTGTCGAGAGCAATCCGAGCATCCTCCTTATCCTGTACTAACTGATTTAATGGTTTGATTTCTTCATCACGAGCAATTAAAAGAACATCCTTGGCTTTTAACTCAGCTAGAGGAGCATCGCGTTGGACAATCAAAGAGTCCTGCTCTACAATCCTTGCTTGAAGTTGCTGAACCTGCATCTGGAAAGCATGATTTTGTGCCTTAACTGCATTTGCTTCTTCCTGTAATGGGTCAATATCTGCTTCTAATATTTCCACTTTGTGCTGTAATTCATGTCGAATATGATCGGTTGCCTGCTTCATTTGCATAGGTAACTGCTGAGAGAATTGGATCAACAGTCGATCCATCAATTCTAATTCATTAAACATTGGATCTGGAAGAGGAAGAGGAGGAAGTGGCTAAGATGAAGAGGCCGATAATAGGTGAGGGGAAGGTGGTGGAGAGTAATTGGGAGGAGAAGATGAAGTAGCGGGTGCTTTAGGAACAATAGGTTGAAGAGAGACAAGGGACTCAACCGGGTTTATTGGTGGAGGAGTAGGTATCAGAATTATCTACCTGCTCGCCTCAGCCCAATCGATTTCAACTTCAATCATGGTTATCACCTCATTAAGAATTTCAGCAATAGTTTCATCCACAGCTTCTTGATTTTGCTGATGAGAATCCTCCCGAGAAGAAACTTCATCAGAGTCTTCGGTGTGGGAATCTTGATCATGCTGCTTATTTGGAGAAGAATGATCGGAAGATTCGACATGAATAGATGTAGCGGTGTCATGGAAGAGTTCTTCTTCATTGCCAACCTTTGATCCTTGCACTTGGCTCTCAGAGGGGCTTATACGTCTGCGTTTCTGGCGAATAAGTTGGAAGAGATCTTCATCATCATCCTCTGCGTCCTCAAGCACTTGAGCAGATTCTTCATGGAACAAGATGGGAGCGGTTGGAGGAGGTTGCGCGGCTTGTATTACTGGAAACAGAAAAGTGAGGATATGGGATAGACGAGAACGCGGAAGGTCACCCTTATTGACGGTGAATGCGCCGGAAATAAAAAGAAGCAAAATTGATAGGCTCGCGAGAATCCATGTCGATCATCGAATAGAAGGGGCGCGAGATACCGTAAGTGCGTTTTTGCAAATTCAAAATGGCGACTAAAAACTGCACAGGAGTGCACTCTCGTTCGCATCTACATAGAATGGTGTACTCATTAGATGAGTGCCAAGGAAACAACTCCTTCATGGTGGCTACAGTAAGGAGTGGACCATTCTCCAATCCTTCCGTAGGGAGACAAAAAGCTTCAGCAAACAAAGCTAAAGTGATAACAACATCGGATGGGAAACAGGCGATGGGCTAGCACTGCTCTGTGGCAGGCGTAGAGGCGATGGTAGCAATAATTTGCACATAAAATGGTTGACATTCCACTGAATGCTAGGGCAATTCAGCGAAATTCATCAAACCGCGAGTGCACAAGTACTCACTCACTTCTGGAGTGAGTCCTGCACGGAAAGTAGCGACATTCGCTAAGGCTTCCATGGCACGCACAATAAGTACAAAGATACAGACGACAAGGAACACACAATCACACAAACACAATAGCGATTAACAAGAAAAGAAACAAGATTAAGTAGTCACACAGCCAACGTTAGGCAGGCAAAAACCCTAATCATCACGCAATATTGGGAAGATATCCCTCATAATTATGGCATGCATGCAATAGAAGAAACAGTAACATAGGGCAGCGATTAATCATAGTTAGATACCATAACGAGGAGATTACGGTCAGTGGTCAACCGAAATGCAGAGATAAACAGAATATAAGTAACATGCGAAAAAAACGAAGAACACGTCAGTGGTGATTAGGCTGTTGGTGATATGGGCGTAACTTGGAACCATTAACCACTTTTGGGAGGGGAACTCCAGTTAAGGTGGCCAACCTAAAAGTAGCGGGTCCCACCTGCTCAATAATTCGGTATGGACCGAACCACTGTAATTTAAATTTTCAAGCAGATTGATTTGCTTTAGCATTGTAAAATAACACCAGTTGCCCCACCGTAAACACAGGGGTCTTCAGGAAACGATCATGGGTACGAGCTTGACGAAGCTGAACTTCTTGAAGTACGAGAAAACATTCCCATCGCTCTTCATCCAATGATCGGAGTGTATCCAACGGAAATGGCAAGGATTCTTACCGTAGCAATTTTTGAGTTAAGGCAACATGTAGACTCGGCACTACTACTTCCATCGGTGCAGTGGAAACCAATCCATAAGCGAGTTTGAACGGGGTCATGCCACTAGCTACTTTGTACATAGTCCGGTAAGCCCATAGAACTGCAGGTAGTAACTAGTCCCAATGTTTCGGACATTCCAAAAGCAATTTGCGGAGCATAGTCAACAAAGTCTTATTGGTACTCTCCGCCAGACCATTGGCACACGGATAATAAGGCGAACTGAATTTGTGAACAATATGAAATGTCTCGGTCAATACTTGCATTAAGTGGTTAACAAAGTGTGTACCTTGGTCCGTAACGATTTCCAGAGGCAACCCATAACGAGGAAAAACGTCCTTCATTAGGTATTTCGCCACCAAAACTGTTGTGGCCGACCGTAATGCGCAAGCCTCTGCCCATCGAGTGGCATAATCGGTACAAGTCAAGATATAGCGGCTATTAGTGAAAGTAGCTTATGGTGTGATTGGCCCAATAAAATCTAGACGCCATTCTGAAAGGGTTCCAGAGGTAAGACAGGTTGAAGGGGAAAGAAGTGTCGCTGTAATGGCAATCCAAACCGTTGACAAGTATCACAGTTGTGCACAAACTGAGTCACATCTTTGTACATGGTAGGCCACCAAAGGCCAGTTTGAAGAATTTTACGGTGAGTAAGATAAGCTGCAAAATTTCCGGTTGAGGGTAATGAATGAGCCATAGCAATAACCAATTCTGCTTCATGTGGTGGGATACATCGAAGTAAAACACCAGTATGATCCATGTAGTATAGTTGACCTGCAATCAACCAGAATCTACGACTGTAAACTACAAATTTCCGCCGCAAAGCAGGGGGAGTTTGAGGAGGAAGACACCCGTCAGTGAGAAAAGTTAGTAACATATCGTAGTATGTAGGGGGAACAAGAGGTGCAGTAGACTCTTCAATAGTTGGCTTAGTAGTGTAAATTGTTGGTGTAGTGTCATCAACCCCCACCGGAGCTTCACCGGAATCCAACCGAGATCAAAACTCTGCCAAGGCGTGTGCTGTGCCGGGTCGATGAATAACTTCATATTCAAATTCCTTTAGTAATAGAACCCATCGAGCCAAGCGACCACCTAAATGTTGCTGCCGGACCAAATACACAAGTGCGGCATGATCGACCTGGAAGGTGAACTTTTGGCCCAACAAATAATGGCGGAACTTCTTCACAGAGTACACCAACCCGAGACATTCTCTTTCGGTCACTGAATAGTTTCTTTCAGTAGGGGCTAATCGACGACTTGCATAATATACATGCGGAAACCATTTATCCGTTTGCTGCATGAGCACACTTCCAATAGCGATGTCTGATGCATCCACAAAAACATGGAACGGATGATCCCAACCAGGTGGTTGCAAAATTGGAGCCTGCATCAATAACACCTTTAAACGGTCAAATGCATTTTGGCACTCCGGTGTCCAATCATACTACTGCGAAGCACTAGTCATAAGCCGATTGAGCGGTGTTGCTAAATGAGCTAACCACCATAAATGTCTGCCATGCCACCGTCTTTGGCCCAGGAAATGGATAACTTCTTTCGGTGTCGTAGGGACTGGTGCCTCCAACACAGCTACAATTTTATCCGGATCATCTTGTATCCCTTGTGCAGAGATAATATGTCCGAGTAGTTTGCCACATGAGACCGCAAAAACAGACTTTGTCAGATTCAAGCATAATCGGTATGTGCGACATTTTTCAAAGCAGCACCGTAAATGATACAAGTGCGTCGCAATCTTCCCAAATAAGGAAAAGGCGTCCAAATATACTTGCATAAAAGTAGTCAAGTAGGATGAAAAAACTTCTTGCATACATCGTTGAAACGTACTTGGAGCATTCCTTAACCCAACCACATTACGGTACAAGCATAAACACCCCAGTTCGTGATAAAAGCTATTGTGTCCAGAAAGGGGAGAGGAAATGGATCCGGGACAGTGGCCGCATTCAATTTTCGATAATCAACACAGATGCACAGCTGTTTATTTTTCTTCGGAACAATCATGATTGGTGATATCCATTCAGCATGCTCGATTGGTACAATAAATCCCACCTTCATTAACCGATCGAGTTCTGTTGTGACCTGTACTGCATAATTGGGATTCATTCAGTAACTAGACTGTTTAATTGGCTTCGCCTCTGGTTCTAGCACTACTCGATGTTGATAGATCCGCGGGTCCACACCTTTCATATCTCGATAGTCCCAAGCAAAAACATCAGAGAACTCACACAAGAGTCGTATCAAATCATCTTGAAATGTCTCTGAGAATCTTGCCTTAATCTTAACTGGTCGCGGGTTAACCGCATCACCCAAATTATATGTTACTAAATGATCTTTCGGTACATAAAATTGTCGAGGTTTTACCTGATCATCAGTGGACTACAAAAGTTGGTGTAAGGTGGCTCCATCCATAGTGACACTATCAACTGCATCTGCATCTCCGGTCACTGGTACCACCGTGCAAGCTGCTGGACTCCACTTGTCAGCGACAGACTGGAGATCTACCGTACCTAATGAGATCAGATCTTTATTGGTCTTCAGAAACGCCTCTTCCTCATCGTCAGATAAGCCATCCAACATGTGGACCGGCTCCGCTACATATGGTCTTGCATGAAGCTCGCAGGGCTGCATGGCATCCAATTTAACTACATATTTACGGTGATTATCTTTGAAAGTTAACTCCTATGCGGACCAACCCTGTACAACTTTGGCTTGTTTCAACCATGGCCGAATAAAAAGTAGATTGTAGTCAAGGCTGGATTCTGGTAGTTCGAGAACTACAAAGTTATTTTGAACGTGGTGGCCTGCAAAGTAATCAGAATATTCCATACTAGTCTGGAGAGCTGCCGTTGCTATATTCACACCTGAACCGCCATCAATTAGCACTTGAGTAATCTTTTGGTTTTTATGCTAGACAGTGATTATGGGACTGAATGATCCACCGTAGAATCAGCTTCTTGTTGCAATCGTCAGAGTGTAGGAAGATCCGGGACTAACCTGCTATTGAAACTGCTGCCTCACGCTTGTCACTAAGGCAAGTAACTACCCCAAAGGGAGTGTAATTGAAGCCTTAGATAGGATATCCCATACCTGATCTGTTTGGATTGTACTTCTCACAGATTCTGATGATGATTCTACTCTTGCTGGGGAAGAATTTTTTTCATTCGATTTTGCCTTAGGCAGGGGAACCTGTGTTACCAGAATTGGATCAGGAAACACAGTTGGCTCTTTAGTTGTCCATTGACTAGCCTTTGTATACATTCGCTGCTGCTCACAGATACCAGGCTCGAACACCTCAGCAACGGGTTGTAACTGCTTACCCGATCTGGTCTGAACCACTACTGCTTGTGATGCCACTGGTGAAATATAGACCATGTTGGTCATTGGATTTTGTCGCTCCTTCTTCCTTTTGTCGTAGTCTACTACATCCATGCAAAACCTACGGATGTGGCCAATCTCGCCGTGAAAATGACATCGAGGTGGTGGGAGAGAAGTACCTTCCGCTAATGTACCCGCCTGCCATCGATTTGAATTGAAATTGATATTCCTCTGACCCCGGTAATTCTGATATTGTTGTGACTGATTGTTTCGCACTTGTGGTGGCACATAATGGGCTGCTGGCTAACCTGGTTCCTGTATGATGGCATTTACTGCTCGCCCCTACACCTTCGCATTATACACGCAACTTTTCCTTGATTGTCCTATTATGTTGCAGATGGCACAATACATCTGGTTAAGGACACATGTAGTACTAGTGTGCCCTGGATTTTTGCACTTGGTGCAATACATCTGTTTAGCCGGATCATCTATTATGTTCTTACTAGCTTTCAGCCACTCCAAGTCTTCGGTGAATCCCCTAACTTTATGCTCTAGTTGTAGGGCCATCGCAATAACAGCATCCAGTGTCATAGCACCCACACAGCGGATGATTATAATTTATCTTAACTGTGGGATCAACCGTTAATGAGCCACTAGGTTATAAGATCATCCGGTAGATTAGCATGTGCCGGAGGCAGTTGTCTTAAGTGAGTTCTAAACAATGTTGCGTATTCTTGAACAGTCTGGTGCGGCTTCTGCCGATTGTTCTGCAAATAGTCAAAGATTTCGGCAGGACTCTTCTTCAGCCAGAACGTCTGTAAAAACGCATCCCTCACAGCATCATAGTTAAGAAAATGATTAATATCATACTCAATCAACCATCTAGCCACTTCATTAACTAGGGTGGTCTGAAATACGATAGCCTTGTACGCCGAATCGGGTGGATGGTTCAGCACTGCATAGCTGATCTCAAAGGTGCGCACATGTGCATCAGGGTGGTCACCCAGAAATCCACCGAACTTTGTGTAAGTCACCCCTGTTGGAACCGATCGAGGTGGGATGATTGGATGTGGCTGTTGCTGTTGTTGTTGTTGTTGTTGCTGTTGTTGCTGTTGTTGTTGTTGCTGTTTTCCACTCATGGTGCTATTATTGGTACTGTTATTATTCCCTGAGTTATGAGGGGGTGTCTCTTGTCCTTCGAAATCTGTATTATCAGACTAATCACCTTCCGGCTCGAAAAGGGCATTGAATCTCTTACTTATCTCCAAATCAGATAGTCTCTCCTCTACTTTAGTATCAAGAGTAGGCAAGCTTGCACCAAATAGTGGTGAACGTAAGAAGGATCCACCAGGTAGTACTGCAGTATCACTGAAAAACTTCAGATTCCCACAAAATGGTACTGAACTTCCACTGGAAGTTATCAAACTTTCATCGCACCTGGTTGCCTTGTCATCAAAAACGGTCTCACAGAACGAACCGGAATCTACCGGAATCTCATCATGTGTCACCGAACTGGCATCGAAATCACTGCTAATTGGCTCTGATCCTTTGACAACTAGGCTTAAATGGCCTGCACTTCTACCACCTAGGTGTGTCCCTAATAGATTTGGAACTGCCCAGGGATGCTGGTCTCTTCTATACTTTGGATATGACTCGCCAGATCGAGTAACCGGCATAAATCACCTCTACACCGCTGGCCTTATGCACTACTCTAACTTTATTGATTATTCTCAATCCATTGCCATCTTCCCACAGACGGCGCCAGTGTTAAAAGGGGACTTCCGTCACGTCCACTTTTAATCTCTTCGGGTTCTTGGGGATGGTAGGGGTTTGACAATGCAGAGGCCCTTTATCTAATTTTCCCAACTAACTAATTACCCAAACAGTAATTATACGCTTAGGCACTACTTCTGTTACACAGTTATAATCTTTCATTTATGATATCATCACACATTAACTTTCGCACAATCATTCAATCACATAATCAAACAGATCTATTCAGGTTACGACAGTAATACTGTGTAGTATTAGTTTACGACAATTCAATAAGAACAGAATTAACCATACTCAGATAGATGCAAACTCTAACTACGATGTCTCCTCAAGGCCGCAAATCGCCCAGACAGATAGTCTGGCGATGCCGTCTCTTCTCGCACCGGAGAACCTCGTAATGTCTCTTCATTAATGAATAAAAAGGGTTACATCACTTCGCTACGACCTTTCGGTACGTGTAGTATATGAAAATATATTACTACATTATGCCAATCCGGCGGCCTAACAAAATATAAATTTGTATAGGAATATTCTCTGGGAATTGTATTAGATCTTATTATAAGCTTTTGTATAGGTTTAGAATTGATCTTAAAGTTTTTCATACTTTCACTTTACGATTTAATTAAGTTCTATATATTCCGTTTTCATATCTATAAGAATTTAGCGTCAACAAGTGGATCTGTTACTTATAATAAAGAATTAGATAACTCTTTCATTATAGGAACACTTCTACCGTCACCTATTGAAAGTATGATTATTAATGAACATGAAGAAATAGAAACAATTAAAGACCAAATAGTTGATGTGACTTTACATACGATAGAATACGATCGAAACGTATCTAGGGTTTTGCCTTTATTTTCTATAGTTTTACCGAAAGCTGAGAACAAAGAAGATTTTTTTTAGCTAATTTAAAAAGAAATATTAATTTAAAACAAAATGAAAACGTGGTAGTTGATATAATTAAAGTAGAATAACTAGTGAAGAGTTAGATTTTTCTTCATATTTGGAAGCTTTAGCTAAGTATAGGAACGCACTTCCTTACAGCCCGTAGTGTTCCACTTTCCATGAATTCAAATATTGCTTCCACTAGTAAAACGCCAATTAAAAAGAAATAGATAACTCTTTCATTTTAAATACACTCTTACCTACAACATTAGAAAATAATACTGCTCAAATTAGCAAAAATAAGGATAATATAGAAGAAGTAAAAAAAGTAAAAGATCTTATTGTAACCGAAACTTTAGATACTTCATATGACGATTATAGAGTATCTAGATTTAAAACCTTTTGTTCTATAGCTTTTCCTGAATCTGACGAAAAAGAAATCTTATTTCCACCTATCCCTAATAGGAAAAATCAAGCTGAAAACAACGAAATAGCTATTATTAAAAATTGTATTATTGAAGAGAAGCCTAATCAAATTACTGAAGAGGAATTGATCTTTGCAGCATATCAAAACGCTAGAAATATACTTTCCTAAGAATATTAGTTCTTAAATTAGAACTTAAATAGTTTAAAAACCTCTAGCTTTTATCACCCATAAACTCATAACTCAATCCAAAACCCGAAGCATACTAAGAAACACCCTGCGTGTAGTCACATGGTTAGTTTAGCGTGAATCAGTTGGATGAACGTCTCCCTCCCTTCACACCCCTCTACGGCAATGTGATAACCTAGAAATGGTTAGAAGTTGTGGATATATTTAGGTAGTGATGTGTTTCAACACACTAGGACCATCGGGGCACTTTTTTCCCTCTTTAGGAGGCTTTTCACCTTGGATTGTATATACCCCTACAGCCCTAAGGACTTACTTATCTTTGTACATTCTAGTGGTAATACATTTAGTATTGTGTGTTGTGCTCCCAATGTCTTCTTCTTCTTCTTCCTAGTGCTATCTACACGCTTTTGTCGACCTCTAACTCCAATAATTGGTATCAGAGAAGGTCGACGCTTCATCTAGGGCATCGTCGACACTCCTCCGATCATAGTCTCAAAATTGCACAAAATTTGGTGTGCATATTGAGGGTGATTAGGAGCGCTTATGTAGGCAATTTGGTCTTTTTGTGCGAAAGATATATACAGGTTTCAGTTTTCCAAAGCGTCTCAAAGTCTACAACAGTCACTACAAGGAATACGGGCGTGTAGCGACGGTTAACGCGACAGAATTTCGTCGCTATAAAATTGCAACTTGCGTCAGAATGACCGTCGAGCGCGGACCGTCGATTATACGACGCAAAAAACGACGGTATTTGCGACGGTATTTGCCTAACGTCGCTTAAACGACGCTTGCCAAAGGCGTCGCTCTTTTCTGCGTCGCTTAAGCGACACTTTCCTGCATCGCTTAAGCGACGCTTTCCTGCGTCGCTTAAGCGACGCTTTTTAGCGTCGCATAAGCGACGGTTCATAAGCGACGGTCCATGGTCCATTATGCGACGGCCACACTGTCGTATAAGCGACGGTCCAGACCGTCGTATACGCGACGCTAAGCAAATGTCGCTTATACGACGACGCGTTGCATCGCTTATACGACGATCTGTTGACGGACAAAAATTAAAACGTTGGAGGCTCTGCAATTGGCATTTTCACGCATCCGATCGAAGAGCTCTACAACGTTCGCAATTGCGCTGCGCTTACGAGCTGAAGCAAGTATATGCAGAATTGTTGTTTTGCTTAAGCTCTCTGTTATTGTCTCCCTCTCTCTTTGTTTCTCTCTTTCTACATCTTTCTCTCTTTGAGTTTTCTCTCTCTCTCTGTAGATCTCTCTCTCTCTAGATCTCTCTCTCTCTAGATCTCACTCTCTCTCTCTCTAGATCTCTCTCTCTCTAGATCTCTCTCTCTCTCTCTCTAGATCTCTCTCTCTCTCTCTCTCTCTCTCTCTCTCTTCTCTCTCTTTATTGCAGGTTATTCAAGAAGCTAACCAAGCAAAAACTATGGATCACAATTGTAAGTACAATTTCTATTATTTGTAGATAATTTGAATTGTGTTATTTTCATTACATACCATACTCACACTTATTGATATGCACTCATACACTTATACATGATGAAGAAGCACACACACATGCATATACCTACATATACAGATATACATGCACATACACACACATACACATAGAGTTATACATATACACACACATACACAAGAACATGCACATATTGATACATACATATACACTTATACATGCACATGCATATACATACATATACGCACACATGCACATGCACATATACACATATACATGCACATACACACACATACACATAGAGTTATACATATACATGCATATACATATACACACATACACATGCACATGCACATACTCATACACACATATACACTTATACATGCACATGCACATACATACATATACACACACATACACATGCACATACATACATATACACACACATACATATACACTTAGGTACACACATATGAATGAATTATATAATTAAAGTATTAAAACACATGCTTAATATAAACAATAATAACAATCAATAGAACAAAACTCTTCATTACTTAATACCATACACACAATTCAAAACATGACTGAAATGAATAATATATAGATAAATATATGTATATATCAATGTAAATACATATAATCCAATGTCATAATCAACGTCTAAAATCCTAATCATCATCATCATGATCATCATCATCATCAGCAATATCATGATCATCCTGATCTTCCTCATCCTCATCCTCATGATCACCCTGTGACGATCGAGATCGTCCCTCCTGTGTCTGTCTCTCCACCTCATCCATATTTGTCTCCCCAAAATACTCCTGTATTACATATAACAAACATAAATCAATAAAATAATTAAAACATTCATAACAACAAAATAATTATATAAAATTTAAAAATACTCACAAAGGCATCAGGATGATCTTGTATATACTCGCTCAAACGCCGATATCCAAAATGTGTAGCATACTCGATCTCGTGTTTCGTAGGATATCGGCCATAATCCTTTCGCTGCAATGAAACAAATAAAAAACATTAGTTGCTTGCATTTTAACTAAAATAAAAAATATACTCACAATAACACATATACTTACAAACGTAGCTACAAAACCATTATGGCCCATTTGGCCTAAGTGCGATGTGTGGCCCGACTCCACTCTCTTCTTTGCAGCAGCCTGTTTATTCAAGGAAAAAAATACATAAATTAAATTAAAAAATTACTAAAATATCTAAAAATTATAAATATAAACTATTAATTTGTGTACCTTCTGCTGAGGAAATGACTCCTGAAGACGTAGCTGTCTACGAAAAAACTGCCACGACTCAAGTGGTATGTTAGCTCGCCTCTTATTTTTTTCGACCATACAATATCTCCTGTTAATTTAATCTCAAACAGAAAAAAAAGTCAGAATACATACACATATATACACACATATACACATACACATACACATACACATACCCACATACACATATACATGCAAACATATACGCATGCATATATGTATATATATACACATATACATACATATAACATAAACACACATATACATATCCACATATATACGTACACACACATGCATGCATATACACTCATTCATACAAAATACATGCATTTATCCCACAATAATATGTGTTGTGTATATGTGAATATGTGTGTATGTATAAATGTGTATATGTGAATATGTGTGTATGTGTAAATATGTATATGTGAATTTTTTATTTATGTAGATAATCAAATTATTAATATCAAATACCATTATTTGTAGATTCTGATCAATCAGATGGAACTCCACCACCGTCTCCTCATCGTGCAACGACTTTATACTGTAAGTATATGAAATATTTAATTTTAACTATATTTGATGGATACATAACTTATATTTTTTTTTTATGTTTCTTATGATGTGCAGATTCTGATCAATCAGAGGGTACTCCACCACCTCCTACCCATGCAACGACTTCACATGAGGAATTATGATGAATTTTACTATCAAGAGCATATTATATGTTGGTGTAACTCTTGTTATGGCACGTATCGAAGACCACGATTGGAATGTATTGAACAGGAGGCAGAGTATGGTACTTTTGAGCATGCACCATCACCTAGTCAACGTGATAATGCTTGGGTATGTATTTTCTATATATATTAATGTCATTTTTTTATTTAAAAACCATGTATAAAATCAAATTATTATTGATATACAGGAATACTTGCTCGATGATGATGATGATGATGATTTTTCTCATAATGTTAATATACCTCGTACACGTCATGGACTTGCTGTTCATCAATTACAAGCAGAGGTTTCTAGAAATCCTCTACCTCCTGGTTTAGAGAATGAAACGGCTGGAGATTATCCATTGCCAGCTCGTGATCGTTCTTTAGTACAAACATATGATAGAAGAAGATATGGAGGATGGAATAGAGGACCACTTCCTTTAGATGGAGAGGTTTTCAACTTTTGGGGTAATCGCTATATGATTGCTCCATCCACTATTACTAATGCTGGTCGTGGTCTCTTTATTGTAGAGGATTTGTATGTGCCTCCGAACTCTGAAGTCACTCTTATGTCATTTTGTGGTCCTATATATGGATGGGGAGATTGGCATCGACTTTCACGTTATGTTCAAAGCATGAGTACTTATGGAATATGCTTGAACGCAGCATCTCTTACTAGTAGAAGGATTTTACATGCAGAAAATGAAAGATTATATATTGATGGAAGACCTTACACACATGGAAATATAGCAGGTTTAATAAATAGTAGTCGAGGGTTACATAATAGTTCAAGGACTAATTGCACATTTGAGGAGCGTGAAAATAGTCATGAATCACCATACATGAGTAGAGATGTATCAAGATACATAGTTGTCAATGCTATTACTACATTACATGCTCGTGATGAACTATTAGTGAATTATGGATGGCGTAGACCTCCAAGAGCACCTTTTAGCTAGAGAGAATAAAAATTTTCTATCCATATTTAATAAGTTATATACTTAATTTTATATTTGAAGTTTAATTTTTATTCATTTATGGAATACTAATGAGTTTTATTTATATGTGTAGATTCCAACGTATGATGTTGATGATATTCGTCCACAACATTCACAATTACCAATAAGACCTCATTTATCAGAAGCTTCCATGAGGAGGCTACGCAAAACTAAGCCTGTGCAATATGCAAAGTTGAAAGATCTATATTCAAAAGATGATAAAGTACAAGATTTGTGTGACAATGATGAAGATGATGGCATGGCAGATTTTATTGAGGATTGGTATCAAAATGACAGTGAGAGCATGGATATTTCTAAAAATGAGAAATATCTTCGAGAGGAATGTCTAAAGCATGTATATGAAGGAAGTCGTTTGACACGACTAAGTGCGAGCTTACTTATTCTCAACCTTCAAAATTGTTTTGGATGGAGTAATGTATCTGTTTCGACACTATTAAGGTATAATTTTCAATTTTCTATCTATTTATCTATATGTGCATATATATATATATATATATATATATATATATATATATATATATATATATATATATATATATATATATATATATATATATATATATATATATATATATATATATATATATATATATATATATATATATATATATATATATATATATACATGCAGGTTTTTATTCTTACTATAGATAAGGTAAGAACAAGAACTTGAATTGAATGGACACTTTTTGTCCGCGCATCTTTTAAAACTATTAATGCATCTTTCAAAATATTCGTAAAAAATTTGATTGTTTGGATGGCAGGATACGATTGTTTGTTTTGGAGGATATGAAGTATGTACCTTCATTGAATGATTTGTCGATTCACGCATATGTTCAGTTTGAAAGTGTGAGAAGTGGATTTATAATTTGTATTCAAAGAATTTGGCACTGTTTATAGGCCATACAATGGTGACCTGGATGCATCGCATGCACAGAGGTTACTCAAGATAGAGCAATCTGATTATAATGGACTAGTGCCAGCAAGATTCCTAGGGTATGCAGTAAACCTCTTGCATGTCAATGATGAGCATTTGAACTTTAGGATACAAAGTGGAAATCATGGTGGCTTGAGAGGATCACACATATACATGCAAGAGGTTTACTGCATACCCCAGGAATCCTGCTAGTACTAGTCCCTTATAATCAGGTTGCTCTATCTTGAGTAACCTCTGTGCATGCGATTCATCAAGGTCACCATCGTATGGCCTATAAACAGTGCCAAATTCTTTGAATAGCAATTATAAACTCGCTTCTCTCACTTTCAAACTGAACATATGATAGAATCGACAAATCATTCAATGAAGGTATATACTTCATATCCTCCAAAACAAACAATCATATCCTGCCATCCAAAACAATCAAATTTTGCTCTCATAAGACTTTTTATGAGAGTGAGTTTTGCCTTTCTCTCTTTACTGGGATCCATAATACCTAACATATAAAACAAAATGGTTAGAAATCAATATATATATACGTGTATGTGTGTGTATGCATGTGTATGTGTGTGCATGCATGTGTATGTGTGTGTATGCATCTGTGTGTATGTGTGTAGGTATATGTGTGTGTTGTCTATGTGTATGTGTGTGTGTCTATGAGTGTGTATGTGTTTATGTATATGTATGTATCTACGTGTGTGTATGTATCTATGTGTGTATGTGTATGCATGTATGTATGCATGTGTGTGTATGCATATGTATGTGTGTGTATGCATCATTATGTGTGTCTATGTATGCATTTGTACGTGTGTATGCATCATTGCATGTGCATGTGTCTATGTGTGTATGTGTGTGTATATGTGTGTGTGTCTATGTGTATGTGTGTGTGTTTATGAGTGTGTATGTGTTTATGTGTATGTATGTATCTATGTGTGTCTATGTGTCTAAGTGTGTATGTGTATGCATGTATGTATGCATATGTATGTGTATGCATATGTATGTGTGTGTATGCATTATTATGTGTGTCTATGTATGCATGTGTATGTGTGTATGCATCATTACGTGTGTATGTATCTATGTGTGTATGTGTGTGTGTATATGTGTTTGTATGTGTGTATGCATGTGTGTGTGTATGCATGTGTATGTGTATATGTGTATATGTGTGTATATGTGTGTATGCATGTGTGTGTGTATATGTGTGTATATGTTTGTATGCATGTGTGTGTATGCATATGTATGTGTGTGTATGCATTATTATGTGTGTCTATGTATGCATGTGTATGTGTGTATGCATCATTACGTGTGCATGTGTCTATGTGTGTATGTGTGTGTATATGTGTGTGTGTCTATGTGTATGTGTGTGTGTCTATGAGTGTGTATGTATTTATGTGTATGTATGTATCTATGTGTGTGTATGTGTATGCATGTATGTATGCATATGTGTGTGTATGCATATGTATGTGTGTGTATGCATAATTATGTGTGTATGTGTCTATGTGTGTATGTGTGTGTGTATACATTATGACAGTGTATGTAAGCATGTGCCTTATGTATGCATATAAGTATGTATGTATGCATATGCATATGCATTATGTATGCATATTCATATGCATTATGTATGCATATGCATATGCATTATGTATGCATATGCATATGCATTATGTATGCATATGCATATGCATTATGTATGCATATGCATATGCATTATGTATGCATATGCATATGCATTATGTATGCATATGCATTATGTATGCATATGCATATGCATTATGTATGCATATGCATTATGTATGCATATGCATATGCATTATGTATGCATATGCATATGCATTATGTATGCATATGCATATGCATTATGTATGCATATGCATATGCATGTGTATGCATATGCATGTCAGTATGTATGTATTCATATGTGTGTGTATGCATATGCATGTAAGTATGTATGTATGCATATGCATATGCAATCTGTATGCATGTATGTATATGTGTGTGAATGTGTGTGAATGTGTGTGTGAATGTGTGTGTGAATGTGTGTGTACATGTGTCTGTATGTGTGTATGCATGTGTATGTGTGTGTATGCATCATTATGTGTGTATGTGTGTGTACATGTGTCTGTATGTGTGTATGCATGTGTATGTGTTTGTATGCATCATTATGTGTGTATGTGTGTGTATGTGTGTGTGTCTATGTGTATGTGTGTGTATCTATGAGTATGTATGTGTTCATGTGTGTGTATGTGTCTATGTGTGTATGTATCTGTGTGTGTGTATGTATCTATGCATGTGCATTATGTATGCATGTAAGTATGTATGTACATTATATGCATATGCATATGCATTATGTATGCAAATGTATGCATGTATGTGTTTATGTGTGTATGTCTCTCTATGTGTGTGTATGCATATATGTGTGTGTATATGTGTCTGTATGTGTGTATGCATGTGTATGTGTGTGTATGCATGTGTATGTGTGTATGTGTCTATGTGTGCATGTGTGTGTATATACTATATGTGTGTGTGTCTATGTGTATGTGTGTGTACCTATGAGTGTGTATGTGTTTATGTGTGTATGTGTCTATGTGTGTGTATGTGTTTATGTGTGTATGTGTATGCATGTTTGTGTATGTGTGTGTATGTCTCTCTATGTGTGTGTGTATGCATATGTGTGTGTGTGTATATGTGTGTCTATGTGTGTATGCATGTGTATGTGTGTGGATGCATCATTATGTGTGTATGTGTCTGTGTATATGTGTGTGTATGTGTGTGAGCGTCTATGTGTGTGTATGTGTGTGCGCGTCTATGTGTATGTGTGTCTGTGTGTGTATGTGTGTGTATCTATGAGTATGTATGTGTTCATGTCTGTGTATGTGTCTATGTGTGTATGTGTCTATGTGTGTATGTATCTGTGTGTGTGTATGTATCTATGCATGTGCATTATGTATGCATGTAAGTATGTATGTACATTATATGCATATGCATATGCATTATGTATGCAAATGTATGCATGTATGTGTTTATGTGTGTATGTCTCTCTATGTGTGTGTATGCATATATGTGTGTGTATGTGTGTGTATATGTGTCTGTATGTGTGTATGCATGTGTATGTGTGTGTATGCATGTGTATGTGTGTATGTGTCTATGTGTGCATGTGTGTGTATATACTATATGTGTGTGTGTCTATGTGTATGTGTGTGTACCTATGAGTGTGTATGTGTTTATGTGTGTATGTGTCTATGTGTGTGTATGTGTTTATGTGTGTATGTGTATGCATGTATGTGTATGTGTGTGTATGTCTCTCTATGTGTGTGTGTATGCATATGTGTGTGTGTATATGTGTGTCTATGTGTGTATGCATGTGTATGTGTGTGGATGCATCATTATGTGTGTATGTGTCTGTGTGTATATGTGTGTGTATGTGTGTGAGCGTCTATGTGTGTGTATGTGTGTGCGCGTCTATGTGTATGTGTGTCTGTGTGTGTATGTGTGTGTATCTATGAGTATGTATGTGTTCATGTCTGTGTATGTGTCTATGTGTGTATGTATCTGTGTGTGTGTATGTATCTATGCATGTGCATTATGTATGCATGTAAGTATGTATGTACATTATATGCATATGCATATGCATTATGTATGCAAATGTATGCATGTATGTGTTTATGTGTGTATGTCTCTCTATGTGTGTGTATGCATATATGTGTGTGTATGTGTGTGTATATGTGTCTGTATGTGTGTATGCATGTGTATGTGTGTGTATGCATGTGTATGTGTGTATGTGTCTATGTGTGCATGTGTGTGTATATACTATATGTGTGTGTGTCTATGTGTATGTGTGTGTACCTATGAGTGTGTATGTGTTTATGTGTGTATGTGTCTATGTGTGTGTATGTGTTTATGTGTGTATGTGTATGCATGTATGTGTATGTGTGTGTATGTGTATGCATGTATGTGTATGTGTGTGTATGTCTCTCTATGTGTGTGTGTGTATGCATATGTGTGTGTGTATATGTGTGTCTATGTGTGTATTCATGTGTATGTGTGTGGATGCATCATTATGTGTGTATGTGTCTGTGAGTGTATATGTGTGTGTATGTGTGTGAGCGTCTATGTGTGTGTATGTGTGTGCGCGTCTTGTGTATGTGTGTCTATGTGTGTATTTGTGTGTATGTGTGTGTGTGTCTACGTATGTGTGTGTACATATGTGTGTGTGAGTGTGTGTGTGCGCATACCTTGTGTATGTCTCGCTTCTCTCTCTCCCTCTCGCGCGCTGTATGTCTCTCTCTCTCTCTCGGTCTGTGTTCTTCCTCGCGTTCAAGGCCCGGCACAAATGTGCCGGGAGAATTGAATTTTTTTTTTTTACATTCCAGAGCGTCGCATATGCGACGCTCTGCAGTTTGCCATCGTCGTTAAGTGCGTCGCTAACCTGCGACGCTACTAGCGACGCTTCTGGTTTAGCGTCGCTTATGCGACGCTATCGTCACTTATGCGATGAGGCTCGGCCAAAAAAAAAAATCCGAAATTTTTACCGTCGCTTATGCGACGGTTTCGTCGCATAAGCGACGGTTTTCGTTTTTTTCCCGATTCGGGGGCATCGCTACGCCCCGCTTTTTCTTGTAGTGAGTTCTAGTAGAACTCGTCATGGTATTTACAACTTTTTCAGATACAATCATTTTTATACATCAGGCTATTTAAGTTAGTGGCCATGGTTGAAAATAGTGATGTATTCCAGATGTTGGCTGTTGAGGATAAGTTGGACTGTATCAATTACCCATTGTGGGCTTATATGATGCGACATGTATTGTTTGCAAAATGACTAGGGAACATTGTGCAGGGTGTTGAAAAATATCCTATTACATCTACAAATACACATATTGAAGTTGATGTACATGGCGTTGAAGATGCTGAAATTCTTCAGATTCCTATTTGTGTTGTGGTTTCTGCTGCATCTACTCGAGAGAAAATTCGTTGGGATGGCAAAGATGCTTAGGCACATGCATTGATAGCCTTTTCTTTCAAATGTGCCATTAATTCTCACATTCACTCTTGCAGATTAGCTAAGGATGCTTGAGATACACTTACCACATTGTACCAAGCTAGGGATGACGCTCGTATTGCTTAGCTTCGAAAACAGTTGGAGAGTGACCATTTGAATGAAGGTGAATCTATGAATAGTTCTCTGATAAAGATCAATGATTTGAGGTAATAGTTGATTTCTGCTGATGAAGTTATACAAGATAGCTCACTTGTCGAGACCATTTTGATTCACTTCCACTCTTCATTTGATGATGAAAGGCAATCCAAATGCCTTGTCATTTGAGGAGTTACTCTTTGTTCTATTGCAAGAAGATTAGTCTAGGCAAAAGAGGTCCATTATGCATGTTAAAGATCAAGCTTTCTTGGCTAGTTAGAAGGGCAAAGGTAAATTGAGCTCATCTACTAGCAAGCAAAAATTTGCAAATGCTACACATTCAATGAAGGAAGAAAAAGATAAGAAATTGGAAAAGTAAAAATTGTTTTGCAAGTACTATAAACGCAACAATCATATCATAAAGAAGTGTCCAAAATTGGCTACTAAAGAGGCAAAGAAGAAAGAGGTCAGAATGGTTGTTGTAGAGGCATCGACACCAAAAAGAGAGTTTGCTAATCTTGTGCAGAATGAAAAATGGGCATTTACTATTGTTTGCAATTTTGACCCATCTTCTCATGAGCACTGTATGTCCGTAGTAGACTAAGATGTTTGGTATTTTGAGATTGGGGCAACCAAACATATTACATCGTAGCGTAGTTTCTTCACTTCACTTGAGCTTGCCCCTACAAGGAATACCGTCACATGCACCAATTACTCCTCTTATCCTATCAAGGGAGTTGGTAAGATAATTTTGACTACCGCTGATGGTAGTTCTTTCACCTTGTGAGATGCTTTATTTGTGCCAGGGATCAAGAAAAATTTGCTATCGATTTCACCATTAGACAAAATTGGCTTGTTTGTGAAATTTATTGATGACAAATGTAGAGTTCATGATCTGTCAAATGGCGACATGATTATTGCTTCTGGCATTTTATGTCGTGAGGTGTATAAGCTCATAGAATATGGAAGATCTATGAATGATCTGGCATGTGAAGTGCATGGTTCGCAGGCTATGTCAGATGCAAAGCTTTGGCATGCATGCTTTGGGCATTTGAATTTTTCTAGTTTGCTACCCCTGATGAAATGTGAAATGGTGACCTCTTTGCCCAAACTTCAGGGAACCAAAAAACATGTCTCTGAAGGCTCTATTTTTTGCAAAATTCAATATTCCTTCTTTCCAAAAGATGATTTAGTTCAGACTACTCAGAAACTACAGCTTGCACATAGTGATGTCTATTGTCGTATGTAGATACCTTCTTTTGGAAACTATCTTTACTTCAAGAATTTCATTGATGATTTCTCCACGCATGCATGGGTGTATCCACTCAAATCAAAGTCTGAAGTGTTTATGTGCTTCAAATTATTTTTGGATATGGTTGAAAATAATTTTAAGCACATAAACAAGAGTTCTAATCAAGAGGCAGAATATATGTGTTCTGAATTTAAGGCATTTTTGGCTGAACATGGGATAAAACATCAATGTAGAATGCCGTATACACTTCAATAGAATGGAATTTCTAAACAAAATAATAGGTCACTCATGCAGATGGAAAGGTGTATGCTCAAGGGTGAGGCTTTACCACATAATTTCTGGCTTCAGGTTGTTATATGTGCAGCATATGTACTTAACAGGTGTCCCACTAAAGCATTGCACTCTATCACTCCATATGAGGTTGGGCATGCTTGTAAGCCATCTGTTGCTCATCTACGTGTTTTTGGTAGTCTGGCATATGCACTAGTGCCTGAACAACATCGAAAAAAATTGGATGATAAAGTAGTGAAATGAATTCTTTTGGGTAGAGTTATGAAAAAAAAGGCTATCATCTATATCATCCACAAAGAAAAAACATTTTGGTTAGCCATGATGTTGTTTTTGTGGAATATGCTATTCAGCCTCTACTTTCATATATGAAGGAGACATCTATTAGCCCTAAAGACATGTATGATACTTTGATACCTCTGTTTACAGGTGGTCAGTCTAGTGCTAGTCCTAATGAGGAAACTTCTCACCCTTTGTAGGTTTCATGTGATGATGCAGATCATTCCACTTCTGATGCAAATTTACATGATGCACTTGTTGATGAGAGAGGTGACATTTAGGAGGCAGAAACTATGCCAAAATGGCTCGTGTAGACCTTGTGTGACAACAAATTAGATGCATCTCTTTCATATCCTACTCGATCACGCTCTCATAGGGCCTATTTTGCATTAGATTGATATGCTATGGCTGCTTGGAGTCTCTATGATGTGACTGAGCTTATTTTATTTGATAAAGCACAAAATTCTAAACATTAGATGGCTGCAATGCAATGTGAATATAATGCTATCATGGATAATAGTACTTGCTCTTTATGTTATTGGTGCAATTCACAAGCCTACACATTTGGCTTGAAGTACATACACATATGGAGAAGCATGGGAACCAATGCTAGTGGTTAATTACCACTTTACGCTTTTGTAAAAGTCACATTTGACTTGGAATCTTTGTAAACACCTACCAAAAGGAATTCGTGGAAAAGTTAGCTTTGATTGATGGAATATCTGCTAGGATGTATGACCATGATTATAGGGAGCCAAAAGTTTGAATTCAAATTTAAACTTTTAACTCAAGTACTATAAAAGTGATCATAAAAAAGTAACGGGTAGAAGAGTCACTTTTCGAGCGTCTCATTATCAATTCTGAGTGTCTGTGTGAGGCATATACTCTAGCCCACACCTATCTACACCATTAGGCAATGATCTTCATGCCTATGGCATTGTACAAAAATGTTCATTAATACATATATCTACATTGTTCATTTCTGAGTTCTCTCTCATAGTGTCAAAAAGTATGTCAACTTGTGGAGATCATATCTCACTCATTTCTCAACCACATTCAAAGATCTATAGCTTGTTGGCACCAGCTCAAAGATGTCTACAGGCTATCAAAATTTGAAGGATTTCTATTCAGCCATTTTAGAGAAAAGTCCATCGAAGTGATCACTTGTCGAAGACTACAACAGTCCTAAAATATCGGGGGTAAAGGTTTACTTGCTATATTGATTTCTCTGAGCATAGTTAATCTTTTTACGTTTTATTACTTGGAATAGTTAGATTGCTAAGCTAATTAGATACCCCTAAAAATTCCAATTCCTACTATGCTGGTCATACTGAGCAAACGATACAGCAGGTGTATAGTAAAAAATAGAAGGTTTTCTTGAAGACTTGAAGCTCAAAGTTTTCTGTTTTGATTCTATCTTTGCATACATCATGTCCAAAGTACATAGGCCATTTTATGGTGTCATTGAAAAGATAAGGAGGTCTACTTATCAACTCTGAAGCATCAAAGGGCTGGCACAAAGCAGGATTTGGCAGTACCTACTCATTCTCTTGGAGTGTCCATCCATCATTCCCAAGAGTGGTATCAGAGCAAGTTAAGGTAAAATGGGATATGGTTTTCCTTCATTTATTGATAAATTGGAAAGGAACAACTATCAGGCATGATCACTAAGGATGAAGACATACCTACAAGGAAGGAGTCTTTATGGATACATCTCAGGAGATGAGGAATTGTCCTCATTCAAAACCATACGACTACCAACAAAGGAAGAACATGAAAAGCTCAACACATGGTGTGCCAAGGATGCATTAACAAGGTCTTACTTACTCAAATCCATCTCTGATTTTCTTTTGCCACATATTAGAAACTGTAAGACATCCTAAGAGACTTGGGAAACCTTGTCATCCTATTTTTCTTCCAACACAAGGGCCAAAAAAAAAAAATTATGGATTGAGTTCACCACACTAAGGAAGCAGCCTAAGCAAGCTATTTCAGAGTTTGTGACTAAGAATAAAGATTAGCAGATCAGTTAGCAAGCATAGGAGAAGAGATTGAAGAAGAGCAGATAGTAAGGCAAGTGATCAATGGGATTAAAGCTGATGACAAATGAGAAAGCTTCACCACTGCCATGGACCTTTACATGGACATGCAGATTCCAAACCTTACCACTCTCATGGGGCCATTGTTCACTCATGAAGCCAAGCTCAAGAAGAATGGAGACACATCCAAAGGTAATAGCTCTTCTACCCTATACATTGATAAAATTAAGTCTAAAGATAAAGGCAAGAACAAGAAGATAGAGGATGGAGGCACTACCTCCCAAGCCAACTATGCAGGGAGAGGTAGATCATCAAGAGGAAGGGCCAGAGGAGTTAAGCAAGGTAGGGGGAGATCCTATAACTCCTCTTTCATCCACAGAGGCTGAGTACAGAGGTTTAGCATTGGCTAAATGTGAGATATTATGGCTTAACAAGTTAAGGACTTGGAAGTAGAAGTGGAGGAGTTTCCTCTTTATGGAGACAACATTTCAAGCATCTATCTAGCTAACAATCCCATGTTTCATGCAAGGAGCAAGCACATAGAGGTTCATTACCACTTCGTTAGAGAAAAGGTGATGGCAAAAGAGCTAGATATAAGGTATGTGAAAACTAAAATGCAGGTTGCAGACATGATGACAAAGTTTCTTGAAGGTACAAAGCTTGGAGGATTCAAGGAAGCTATCAACATAAGAGACATAGGCTGAAACAACAAAGGAAAAGACTTGACCTTGAGGGGGAGTGTTGAAAGTTGTTCAAGCTCAAGAGTGTGGGAACATGCCCCAAATTGAAGCTTCCACATCATCCACAATCAAAGGTGGCTGATTTTCATGAGTTGAAGGCATCCAATTATGCCCATAATGGAAAGAAGTTGATTAGAGAAGATTTAGCTCACCTCTTGATGTGATTGGACCTCACTTGACATGTATATGCTTTTGATTGGTTAAAGAGGTTATATGTGGTCTCTAAAACCTCTAATGAGTTGTATTATGACTTAGAGTCATGGAAATATGTGCCCAATCTGCCCCCTTTCTTAAACACACCCCCCACTAGCTGTTCTCTGCATATTTTGCAAAAAATTCACTTTTACACACTCTATTTATCTAGATGTTTCTGGCAGACCCCCTGGTCTTGTAATTGTTGTTTCTCCTTCATCCGGAATCCATTTGCAATGATTTTTGACTTGTTGGAAAGCTTATAATGTGTACTTTGTCTGGTATAAGTCTAGGGTTCAGTGCCTACACATGTGCAGAGAAATGTCCAGAACAGTGTTTGTCTAGTTAGCTCATACTCTATGAAGAGATCAAGTTATCTGTTTTGTTGCAGCTGGTTGAGGCATCATCCAGTATCCAAATGGCATGATTTTACTATCATTGAAAAGCTCGTATAGTCTAGTTTAAGCCTGCAAAATTTCATTTTCAGTCTCTGCGTATACTCAGAGAAACTCAGAAAATACAGAGCCTATGTCTAAAACATTTTAGGATCCTAGGAGGGTTCATTTGCTTTTGTTGTGCACATAGAAGTGTTTATCCTCCAACAGTGGGGATGGTGGGGATGCAAGGGGGGAGAGAGAGAGAGAGAGAGAGAGAGAGAGAGAGAGAGAGAGAGAGAGTGAGAGAGAGAACACGTGGGGGCTTCTGCGGGGGTGGCAGTGGACTCTACGGGGGTGGCGAGGGAAGGAGAGCTACGGGGGGAGTGGCGGCGGGGGTTGCGGGGGATGGTGGGGGCCGGGTCAACGAGGATGGTGGGAGCAGCAGGCGAGGGGTAGCGGGGATGGTGGGGATGCGGGGGGGGGGGAGAGAGAGAGAGAGAGAGAGAGAGAGAGAGAGAGAGAGAGAGAGAGAGAGAGAGAGAGAGAGAGAGAGAGAGAGAGAGAGAGAGAGAGAGAGAGAGAGAGAACATGCGGGGGCTTCTGCGGGGGTGGCAGTGGACTCTGCGGGGGTGGCAAGGGAAGGAGAGCTAAGGGGGGAGTGGGGGCGGGGGCTGCGGGGGATGGTGGGTGGCGGGGTCAGCGGGGATGGTGGGAGCAGCAGGCGGGGGGTAGCGCGGATGGTGGGGATGCGGGGAGAGAGAGAGAGAGAGAGAGAGAGAGAGAGAGAGAGAGAGAGAGAGAGAGAGAGAGAGAGAGAGAGAGAGAGAGAGAGAGAGAGAGAGAGAGAGAGAGAGAGAGAGAGAGGATGCAGTGGGGAGGAGAGATAGTGAGAGAGAGAGAGAGAGAGAGAGAGAGAGAGAGAGAGAGAGAGAGAGAGAAAGAGAGAGAGAGGGGCAGGGTGCGGGGCTGTGGTGTGGGAAGCGCGGGGGGTGGAGGTACGGGGTGTGGGGTGTGTGTGTGTGTGTGTGAGAGAGAGAGAGAGAGAGAGAGAGAGAGAGAGAGAGAGAGAAAGAGAGAGAGAGAGAGAGAGAGAGAGAGAGAGAGAGAGAGGGAGAGAGAGGGGGCGGGGGTGCGGGGTTGTGGTGCGCGAAGCGCGGGGGTGTGGAGAGGCAGGGTGCGGGGTCACAAAGAAAGAGAGAGAGAGAGAGAGAGAGAGAGAGAGAGAGAGAGAGAGAGAGAGAGAGAGAGAGAGAGAGAGAGAGAGAGAGAGGGTTGACGGGCTGCGATACAGACACCCACATCATGTCTTTGCACCGTCCCGATGCAACTTTTCTTTTTTATTTGCTTATTTCAATAAGACCAAGAGCAAGTGCAAACACTGAATGAAACATGATATGTACAATGAATGAAGTTCTTCCATCTTGACTTAATTCAGGTAATTCTTCACCCTGGAGATGTTGACTAGGGGTATCCTCTTACCTTGCAAATCCTACAGATGCATTGCTCCATGTGGTAATACCTTTATCACTCTATATGGTCCTATCCATTTGGGTGCCAATTGGGTTGAAACTGCTGGAATTTGATGCACCAGAACCAAGGATCCTTCCTGTATTTCATTGGTCCTAAGATACCTGTCGTGCAACCTTTTGCGCTCCTCTTGTGTTACTTGAAGTTTTTGCATTGCTCCTTCTCTGTATTCTTCTAATGCCAATGTTTTTGGCTCGAAATTCTTTTCTGATAATAAATTCGAATGGTGCTAATGCCTCTTTTCCATATACTAAGCGAAATGGACTCTCGCCAGTGGTTCCCCTTCTTGTAGTTCTGAAAGCCCAAATTGCACCGATCAATGCTTGTGGCCAAAAGCTTTGATGATCAAAAGATAATTTGCGTAGCAATCCGATCAAAATCTTATTGGAGCTCTCTGCTTGGCCATTTGCCCTTGGATAGTAGGCACAAGATTTTTTATGGAAGACCTTGTACCTGTCGAATATAAATTGGGGCAGCTGATTTACAAAATGTGTTCCCCTATCACTAGTGATTTCTAGTGGGCAACCGAATCTTGAGAATATACGTTTATACAAAAACTTAGCTACTGTTAAAGCCATGCACTCCACAGTAGCTTTAGCTTCTATCCGTTTAGTTGGATAACATGCGGCCATCAAGATATACTTCTTACCCCAGGTTGACCAGTTGGATTGATCGGTCCTATGAAATCAAGGCCCCATCATTCAAATGGGAGCCATCTATGGATATAACTAATGGTTGGAAATTCAATCTGGTTGGCATAGGACTACATCTTTGGCAAATGTGGCATTCTTTAGCAAACTTGATCGCATCCTTGTAAATATGAGGCCACCGTAGTCCTTTGTGGATGATTCTATGAGCGAATGCTTCCCCCTTTAGATGTCCTTCACTGTGTGCAGCCTGTAGCAAAAGATTTACCTCCTCTGGATAAACACACTTTCTCAAGATATCATCCTTACAATATCTATATAAATTTCCATTTATGAGTGAGTACATTTTGGTTTTAAGGAGCAATCTTCTCTTTTCTATAGGTGTGAAGTGCTCTGGGAGTTTTCCAGTAGTAAGAAAAGTGAGAATTGTTGGGAGTGATGGTTGGATGCACTCAAGAGATTGAGATGAAGCTGCTAGACCTCCTTTGCTTCAGATATGCTTAGTACACTTTCTCAGCTTCCAAATGATACCAAGAAAGCATATATATACTTTGCAATTGATATGTGTAATGATCAAATCAAAACAGACTACTTGAGACTTCAAAAATTCTAGAAAACTTGCTATTTCTGTAGTGACACCTGTTCAGTCTTTCACTCAGTGTGACCAGCACACTTACAATTGATCTAATTCCTTCTGGACATATTAAATTAGCTTAACAAGCTACCATTTGCAAGTGGAATGAGAAGAAATGACAAACTATACTCTAAGAAATCACTTTAGCAAAATTGTAGTTACCCCCGATATTTTAGGAACACAGCAGCAGAATACCAGAGTCCACTTCGAGCGCGATTTCTCTGTAATGGCTGAATCAATTGACTTCAAACTTTGTAGGTGTATAGAATACTTTGATCTGAATCCAATGTGCTTTTAATCACTTGATTTGGTTCAGTAGATCCTGAGATATGCTTCTTTGAAGTTGACAGACTTGGAGATGATGACTCAGAGAAAACAGAGATAATGAATGTAATGATATGTATTAATTCACATTGATGTACATTCCCATTGACATGTTTAACATAGTCAAATGGTACTCAGAGGTGTAGGCTATGAAAGAGTCCTCACACACTCAAGTGTTGATACAGAATTGCCTCGGGATATGAGCTGAAGTGAGTAACACACTCGCGACTTTTTTACTTCATCTTTTATAGAGGTTTAGTGATCATTTGAATTTGAAATTCAAATCTAAGCTTCCTAGAATCTCTCCTCTAAAAGTAGGGAGATATTCTCTCCAATTACACCATCCAAATTTTCACGAATCTAATCAAGTAGGTGTGATCATTTACATGCCAAGTCATTTAGACTTTTACAAGAGATAAAATGGTAATAACACATAGGCAAGTGTTCCTATGGTTCTAGCTTCTCATAGTGATATCCTTCAAGGGTTCCAAGCTAATCTTGGAAGGTTCCAAGCCAAGTGTGAAGGCTTGAAATGCACCAACAGCTCCCCCTCAAGCCAAACACTTTGGCTTAAGTCTTCATCTTTAGTCTTCAATCACATCCTGCAATCCAATCATGGATTTGAATCTGCATAGCTTGTTTCCATCCAATGCTTTAGTGAGTAAATCTGCACATTGCATATTAGTAGACACATAAGTCAACTGAATGTCTTTACTAAGCAACTTCTCTCTCACATAGTGGTAATGAACCTCTATGTGTTTGGTTCTGGCATGATATATTGGATTAGCTGCAAGGTGAAGAGAGCTAGTGTTATCTCCAAATATGATTGGAGGTCTAGTGTATAGACCTAACTCTGTATATAAAAGCTTCAACCAGATAGCTTCTTGAGTGGCATTGGCAAGCCCTCTATACTCTGCTTCAGTGGATGACAATGCCACTGTAGGTTGCTTCTTGGCTGACCAAGAAATAGGCTTATCTCCTGCAAAACAAATGTAGCCTAATGTGCTTCTCCTATCATCCTTGCATCCTGCCCAATCTGCATCTGAATATACTTTAATGTCAATATCTGATGTATAAGGAAAGTACAAACCATGGTTCTGAGTTCCTTTCAAATACTTCAAGATCTTCTTTGCTGCCTCTAGGTGAGGTACCCTTGGTTTGTGCATGAATTGACTAAGCACACTAACTCCATATGCTATGTCAATTCTGGTCAAGGTAGCATAATTCAAATTACCTACCATGCTTTGATATCCTGTAATGTCTTGTATTTCATCCCCTTCATGAGCACTTAGCTTTAGGTTGACCTCCATTGGAGTAGTTGAGACTTTAGCTTCCTGCAAGCCAAACTTCTTGACCATATCCTGTACATACTTCTTTTGAGTGATATATATACCTGAGTTGGTGTAGATTAACTCAAGACCTAAAAAGTACTTCAATAATCCAAGATCATTGATCTTGAATTCCTTCATCATCTGTCCTTTGATGTGTCTAATCCCATTGACATCATTGCCTGTAATGATGATGTCATCTACATAAACACACAAGTAGATTACCTCTGTACTACTTCTCTTTATGAACAGAGAAGTGTCTGCTTTACTCGTCACAAATCCTTGGTCTTGGAGATAGGTTGTCAACCTGTAATTCCATGCTCTAGGTGTCTGCTTCAAACCATATAGAGCCTTCTTCAATTTACAAACATAATTTACCTTCTTGGGATCTTCATAGCCAAGTGGTTGTGACATGTAGACTTCTTCAGATATCCATCCATTCAAGAAAGCATTCTTGACATCTAATTGGTACATGTTCCAATTCTTGGATGCAGCTACACTCACCAATATTCTGATAGTTGGCATCTTGGCCACAAGAGAAAATGTCTCCTCATAATCAATGCCTTGGGTTTGTGCAAAACCCTTGGCTACCAACCTAGCTTTGTACCTGTTGATTGTTCCATCTGAATTCCTCTTAAGCTTGTAGATCCATCTGGATCCTATCACCTTCATAGAGTCCTTCTTGGGTACCAAGTCCCAAGTATCACTCTCCTTGAGAGCTTCCATTTCTTCATCCATAGCTTCTTTCCATTCTGGTTTGGTGATTGCTTCTTCATAGGTACCTGGTTCTTCATTCAACAAATCCTTTGCAAGATATACAGAATGCTTGGTTACAAGAGAAGTATCATACCCATATCTGATAGGCTTCTTACTTTCTCTCTGAGATCTCCTCATTGCTTGAGTTGAGGATTCTGGTATATCCTTTAGCTTCTTCATCTTCATCTTCCCTTTGGACTTCCATGCCTTGAATTCCTCAAGGTTAATTGTATCATCATCATCTGAGCTTGAATCTTCTTTCTGGATTGGTTCCTCCTTGATGAGCCTTGGGAAATCTTCTTCCATATCATAGGGTAGACTAAACTTCCTGCCTTCATTCTCATACCAAGAGTCATTCTCATCAAAGATGACATCTCTGCTTACCTTGAAGTCTTTGTTTGTTGGGTTGTAGAATCTGTATCCCTTTTGGTTCAAATCATAACCAATGAAGATACATTTTTTAGCTTTAGGGTCTAGCTTTCCCCTTACCTGTGAAGGAATATGCACATATGCTACACAACCAAAGATTTTACAATGATCCAGAGAAGGTCTCTTACCATGCCAAGCTTCATATGGTGTCATGTCATCAAGTGATTTGGATGGCAACCTATTTATGAGATAGGTGGTAGTGGATACACCTTCTGCCCAAAGATAATTTGGCAATTTCTTTTCATTAAGCATAGACCTAGCTGTTTCTACAATGAGTCTATTCCTTCTTTCAGCTACCCCATTTTGTTCAGGTGAGTACCTTGTAGTAATCTCCCTTTTGATGCCTCTTTCCTGCAAGAAATCTTCAAACTCATTGGAGAAGTATTCTCCTCCACCATCTGACCTTAGCCTCTTCAAGCTTCTTCCTGTTTGGTTTTCAACAAGTGCAAGATACCTCTTGAAACAATTAAACACTTCATCTTTATGTTTCATAAAGTATAAGATAGTCCACCTGCGATAGTCATCAATGAAGGACACATAATACCTTGAACCTGAAATGGAGGGGTCCTTGCTAGGTCCCTAAACATCTGTGTGTACCAAGTCTAGATAGTCTTCATGCATGAATCCTTTCCTTGAATAGGGCAACCTGTGAGACTTACCAAACTGACATGCTCCACACTTGTAAATCATGTGTTGCTTGGATACATTAGGTATCCCAAGCACACATTGATCCGTGCACATTTGCTTTAGGGTTATTTCACCTATGTGACCTAACCTCTTGTGCCATATTTCTAACTCTGAAAGTGTTTGATCCTTGTAATTATATAAAGCAATATTTTTGGTGTCTTCTATTTCAAAGGTAAACAATCTACCTGATTTCTCCCCCTTGGCAATTCTTTTGAACCCATGTCTTGGGTCCTCCACATATGCTCCATGTTGAGTGAACCTGACCTGCAAACCTTTCTCCACAATCTGACCAACACTCATTAGATTCTTGGTGATGGTTGGTACATAGAGTACCCTGCTCAATAGGTTCTGGTTACCATCACATGTCTTTACATTTCCAATCTTTACAACACAATGTTTAGTGTCATCACCTGTTTGTACCTGATGTTTGCCCTTGGGTTCTTCCAAATCAGAAAGTAGTACCACATTGCCAGCTACATGGTTAGAACATCCTGAGTCAATATAAAATAAATGATCATCATTTGTACCTGCCTTGGAGGTCATATTCATGATCAATAGGGAGTCATCTTGCTCCTCTGTATAGTTGTTGTAGTCCCTTCTGTTTCTGAATCCACCTTGGTAGTTACCATTGTGGTTGTGGTTGTAATTGTTGTTGTATTGATTGTTGTATCCATTGTAGCCTTGGTGTTGGTTGAACCTGCCTCTCCCTTGAGAGTATCCACCTCTTGAGTAGCCTCTTCCTCTCTGATTCTTGTAGTTCTTGTAGCATTCATCTGTGGTATGATTGGACAATCCACAAATGTTGCATGGTGATGAGTTGTAGGGTCTCCCCCTACCTGACTTACGTCCTTTGCCTCTTCCTCTTGAGAATCTACCTCTCCCTGCATAGTTTGCTTGGGAGGTAGAACCTTCTTCATCAACCTTCTTACTTTTACCTTTATCTTTAACCTTCTTATCAGTATATAGAGCAGAGGGGTTGTTACCTTTTGATTGATCTCCCGTCTTTGTAAACTTTTCTTCATGTGTGAATAGTTGGCCCATGAGTGTTGTGAGATCTGGGGTATGCATGTCCATGTAGAGGTCCATTGCAGTGGTGAAGCTTTCCCACTTGTCATCTGCCTTGAGTCCATTTGTTACTTGCCTGACTATTTGCTCCTCTTCAATCTCCTCTCCAATGCTTGCTAATTGGTCTGCCACATCTTTAATCTTAGTTACATACTCTAAGACTGATTGCTTGGGCTGCTTCCTTAGGGTTGTGAATTCAATCCACAGTTGATTCTTCCTGGCCCTTGTGTTGGAAGAAAAATATGTTGACAGAGTTTCCCAAGTCTCTTGGGAAGTTTTACAGTTCCTTACATGAGGTAAAAGGAAATCAGATATAGAGTTAAGAAGGTAAGACCTTGCCAAAGCATCCTTTGCACACCATTGGTTGAGTCTCTCTTGTTCATCCTTGGTGGGTAGTCCTCTAGCTTTGAATGAGGGCAATTCCTCATCTCCTGATATGAATCCAAACAAGCTCCTTCCTTGTAGATAGGTCTTCATCCTTAGAGACCAAGCTTGGTAATTGTTCCTGTCCAATTTGTCAATAAATGAAGGAAATCCATCTCCCATTGTTACCTTGTTTGCTCTGATACCACTGTTGGGAGTGATGGTTGGATGCACTCAAGAGATTGAGTTGAAGCTGCTAGATCTGCTTTGCTTCAGCCCTCCTTTGCTTCAGATATGCTTAGTACACTTGCTCAGCTTCCAAATGATACCAAGAAAGCATATATGTACTTTGCAATTGATATGTGTAATGATCAAATCAAAACAGACTACTTGAGACTTCAAAAATTCTAGAAAACTTGCTATTTCTGTAGTGACACCTATTCAGTCTTTCACTTAGTGTGACCAGCACACTTACAATTGATCTAATTCCTTCTCGACATATTAAATTAGCTTAACAAGCTACCATTTGCAAGTGGAATGAGAAGAAATGACAAACTATACTCTGAGAAATCACTTTAGCAAAATTGTAGTTACCCCCGATATTTTAGGAACACAGCAGCAGAATACCAGAGTCCACTTCGAGCGCGATTTCTCTGTAATGGCTGAATCAATTGACTTCAAACTTTGTAGGTGTATATGAAAATTTTGATCTGAATCCAATGTGCTTTGAATCACTTGATTTGGTTCAGTAGATGCTGAGATATGCTTCTTTGAAGTTGACAGACTTGGAGATGATGACTCAGAGAAAACAGAGATAATGAATGTAATGATATGTATTAATTCACATTGATGTACATTCCCATTGACATGATAAACATAGTCAAATGGTACTCAGAGGTGTAGGCTATGAAAGAGTCCTCACACACTTAAGTGTTGATACAGAATTGCCTCGGGATATGAGCTGAAGTGAGTAACACACTCACGACTTTTTTACTTCATCTTTTATAGAGGTTTAGTGATCATTTGAATTTGAAATTCAAATCTAAGCTTCCTAGAATCTCTCCTCTAAAAGTAGGGAGATATTCTCTCCAACTACACCATCCAAATTTTCACGAATCTAATCAAGTAGGTGTGATCATTTACATGCCAAGTCATTTAGACTTTTACAAGAGATAAAATGGTAATAACACATAGGCAAGTGTTCCTATGGTTCTAGCTTCTCATAGTGATATCCTTCAAGGGTTCCAAGCTAATCTTCCAAGGTTCCAAGCCAAGTGTGAAGGCTTGAAATGCACCAACAAGAATTCCATCATACCAATCTGTCTGAGTTGCTACTAAGAAGAGACTACTATCCACCAATTCATCATTAATACCTGTTGCCTTCTCACTCATTGCGGTCCTGGATACTTGATCTGCCATGTAGTGCTCTCTTCCTCGCTTAATATGAATATCAAAGTTGAATTCTTGAAACAAGAGTAACCATCTCCAAATCCTTCGAGCCACTCTAGGCTTGTTTATCAAAAACTTCAAAGGCTGATGGTCAGATATGACTATAAAATGTACACGGAGAAGGTAATGCTGAAACTTCTAAAGAGCAAATACAATGGCCAAACCTTCCCTTTCGGTCGTACTATAGTTCCTTTCTGCCTTGGTGAGTAGTCGGCTGGCATAGGAGATAGTTCTATCAACCTTGTGTGATGATGGTTGAGCTAGAACTGCACCAACAACATGAAGACTGGCATCTGTATGCATAGGAAACTCCAATGACCAATTAGGAACACTTAAAATTGGAGCAGTACATAGCCTCAATTTTAGTTCACAAAATGCTTTCTCAGCTTCAGCACTCCATGAGAAGGGGACCTTTTTACTGGTAAGCCTTGACAAGGGCTTAGCTATTTCCGAACACATTCGTATGAATCGTCTACGGTATCCTGCATGGCCCAAAAAACTTTGCACTTCCTTTGGGCTTTATGGAATAGGCATAGAAAGAATAGCAGTAACCTTTGCAGGGTCAACCGTTATCCCTTCAGCAGATACTATGTGACCAAGAAGAGTGCCCTTGGTGACCAAAAAATGACATTTAGCAGGATTTAATTTCAAACCTATTTTGAGACATTGCTTAAAGATTTCTTTTAGATTTTCCAAATGATCATGGAAATCTTGAATTGCTGCTCTTCTATCTCTGCGTGAAAATACTGAAAAGTCGTCCATGAAAATGCATAGAAAGGTTGTCAACCATTTGCCCAATATTAGATACATTGTTCTATTAAATGAAGCTGGTGCATTCTTCAAACCAAAAGCCATGCGTGTATAGACATAAGTGCCCCATGGAGTTACAAAGGCTATTTTGTCCCTATATTTTTGATGGATCACTATCTGATTCTAGCCCCTAAAACCATCCAGGAAGCTATACAAAGTGTGACCGGCTACTTCCTCAAGTACTTGCTCTCTGAAGGGCTGAGGAAATCCATCTTGAACCGTCACTTTATTCAAGGCACGAAAATCAATACAGACTCTTATTTTTCCACTATTTTTCTTGGGTACAATAACCATAGAAGAAAGCCATTTGGAATGTTCTACTGGAACAATTATACGTGCTTCTTCTAGTTTTGTAATTTCCAACTTTACTGCTTCTGCATACTTTGGATTGAGTCGATACGGCCTACTTCTTGCAGGCAGGGCTCCCTTGACTAAGGGCATCCGGTGTAATCCAAGATCCTTTGGTATCCCTGTTAGATCTTTGTAGGACCACGCAAAAACATTTTTGTAAGCAAAAAGTAAATAAGTTACCTTCTGTAGTAAAGGTGGATAATGCCATAGCCAAGAGGCCAAGTGGACTACTTGAGGGTTCTCTTCATCCCCTAGATTTACTTCTTGAACCTGTGTTTCAGGACTAGTCTTGTCTGAGAAATCATCGCCACTGTATGCAGGAGTGGACTTTAACTTATATTTTGCAATATGTTCTCTGATCCATCCTTGAGGTATATCCGAAAAGGGAAGATCTTCTCTGCACTAAGGCTCATAACTTTCCATCTCGGATACTTCTATATTTGTTGCCTCTTCAAAGTTTGTATTTTCCTGCAAACTCTCATTCTCCAACTGCTTTTAAACTTCATGGCCTTTCCCTGCAACTCCTTTATCTGCAACTTCTTCCTCTATTTCATTGATTTCCATTGTGCAACACTCTTGTACTTTCCATCATCCAATTCAATAATGCATCTTCTTCTTGGGGCAGAGAGGGCATTACCTGAGTGTCCACCATATATTCAGTAGTTTTTCCTAAGTCGAATCCTTCTTCTAAATGTAGTTGCAGTTGGCTATTGGTGCTTGGTGAAATCCATAGTTTGTTTTTCCCCCAATCTTCCAAAGCTTTTGCTTGCCTCAGCCAAGGTCTCCCTAGGAGTAACGGATAAGAAGTCTCCTATGGAAGTGCAATAACAACAAAATCTAGAACAAAGTGGCAACCCTGTACTATCATTAGTACCTTTTCAATAATGCCAAGAGGCGCAACCCGATGTTGATCTGCTAGTGTAACTGTGAATGGTGCCATCTTGGCGGGGTTCAAATTCAGTTTCTTCATTGTGAAATCCGGCATCAAATTGATACCAGAGCCTCCATCTATGATCACACCTGTGAGAGCTTCATCCTTTATACAAACAGATAATCTTGAGCTTTGGTAGTCTACCAAGGGTGCAGGGGGAAAATCAACCATGAAACCATCTATGCTAGTGGTTGGCTTAAGTAAGCCGAGTGTACAATCTTTAATAGGTTGCTCCTTATTTTTTAATCCATCTTTATGAGTTCGTACAGACTAACCTTGTGGCGAATACCTTTCAAGATCTGTTGAATGTTTACCTCATGAGTGTCTTTTTGCAGACTTGTTGGTTGGTCCCTTAGAGAAGTAGCCATCCTTTCATAAGCTCCTTCAATTTCTGCTTGGCCCTTCCACCTAGACTTCTTTTCCTTCTCTTTATCCTGGAATCCTTGTTGTTCCTCTCTACGGATTGCTGCTGCTTGTCTAGATCTAGTCATCATGGGCATTGTAGAGGATGAAACAACATAAGACTTAGTGGTCATACCTTCTTCTTGTGGAGAGATTGCAATCATGTGGATTGGAGCAAGACGACTTCTTGGGCAATCTTTTGTGTAGTGATCCTTAGCCTCTAGACAATGTTGACAAGGAGGTGCATCTTCTAGAAGGGAACACCTATTTTGCATATGGCCATACTCACCACATCGATAACATGTCAATGGCCTATCATATCTAGGCTTTGTCGTACAATTGTCCTCTCTATTAGGTGCATTTGAAATACTAGCATAATATGAATCCAAAGCTTGAGGGTTACCTCGTTGCTGTGTACCCTTGAGGTAGTAACAGTCTCTAGCTTCATGACCATCCTTTCCACAAAATTGACAGCTTACCTTGTTAGGACAATTGGTATTGGAATGTCCATTGTTGTTATGTATTGTGCACCAAATGTGCCTTCTTATATCCTGAGTGGTCCGCAAATCTTCTAACTCATGGCAAAGTTGGGCTACTTCATCATCAGTGCGATGCAGTGGTGGCAAGACCTTCTCTTCTTGTTGATTTTGTTGCATTCTCAATGCCTCCAGTTCCTTCCTGAGTTGCCTAATAGGGTCTAGTTCTGCAGCATAATTCGGTTGTGTATCCCCTTCACAATGTTTCCTAGCTTCTTCAATGCGTGATGTTGTTGCAACAAAATCATTGAGGGCTGCATCCAATCTAAGAGACTCACGTAGCTTCTACTGAGATGACCTGGGCAGAGCTTTTTCTATCCATTTTTTAACCAAGAAGTCACGTGGAGCATGTGGTAGACGTGCAAAAAGTGCTTTTGTTCTAGTGTGAAGTTCATGAAAGGATTCACTTGATCTTAGCTTTAGGTTCTCTAGCTGATCTAGAGCTCTTTCCGAGGAATCACTTGGTCCAAATGTCTGTGAGAATGCCAACTTCAGAGCCTCCCATGTAGCAAAATGGCCATCTGCATATTGACTGTACCATT
>CM035441.1:14412879-14475379 GCA_020310875.1 Ceratopteris richardii
AAGTTCATTTCAATTACAATCTAACCTCGAAAATGCTCTAGCTCTATTTATAGTTTTTGACTAGGTTTTGGCCCTGTCCAGACCTAGTGTCCGGCCTAGTTAAAAATTAGGTTCCAGGGCCAATTTGAGGGCTTAAACGGAGTCTAAAAAATACGAAAATTGATATAGGATTATTTCTCTCTTGATTTCAGATACCAATTGATACGAGATTGATGCTTCCTAACTCCTCGTGGGTTTGCTTCACTTTTACAATAAGTAAATAGACTCAATGTTACAAGAGGTAATACATATGAGGCTTCTTCAAGTGATATTTCAATACATCAAGCTAATGTGTATACATCAAGTATGTAGGCTTGGGCTTAATCGGACCAATTGCTCCCCCTCAAGCCTAACATGCTTGATCTACATTGCCCCTTGATCTCTTGTAGTCCAATCATCAATTTGAGCTTCTTCAACCTTTTCCATTCAATGCTTTAGTAAGTAAATCTGCACACTCCAAATGAGTTGATACATATGCTAACTGAATGTCCTTCTTAGCAATTTCTCTCTAAGAAAATGATAATGCACTTCAATGTGCTTAGTCGTGGCATGGTACATAGGATTAGTAGCCAAATGAAGTGAGCTAGTATTATCTCCAAATATAGTAGGAGTGAAGAAATGTATCTCCAAATCTGCATACAATTGCTTAAGCCACATAGCTTCTTGAGGTACACTAGCCAAAACTCTATACTTTTCTTCTGTGGAAGATAAAGCCAAAGTTTTTTGGTTCTTGTATGACCATGATATGAGCTTTGAACGTGCAAAAGATAGGTACCCAAAAGTGCTCCTCCTATCATCCTTGGAGCCAGCCCAATCTGCATAAGAATATAACTTTATATCTATGTCAGAAGTGAAGGGATATAATAACCCCTCATTCATTGTACCCTTTAGGTACTTAAGCACCCTCTTTGGAGCAACCATGTGTGGCTTCCTTGGTACATGCATGAATTGGCTCAATGTACTCATAGGATATGGAATATGCACTCTTGTAAAAGTAGCCTAATTAAGATTACCCACAAGTTGTTGATACCCGTTAATATCATCAAGTGGTTCACCTTCATGTGAACTTAGCTTATGATTGATCTCCATAGGAATACTCGCATCTTTAGTGTTATCCATTTTAAATTTGACTAACATATCATTTATGTACTTCCTTTGTGTGATGAATATACCTGAATCTGTATACACAAGTTCTAAGCCAAAGAAATACGTGAACAACCCTAGATCAATGATTTTCAATTCCTTCATTAATTGAGCCTTGACTTCCTTGAAAGCTTCAGAACCATTACCTGTAATAATGATATTATCTACATAGACACACAAGTGGATGATCTTTGATTTATTCTTCTTCACAAACAAAGAAGAGTCTACCTTGCTTGCTACAAAGCCTTGATCCTACAAATAGGTAACAAGTCTATGGCTCCAAGCTCTAGGAGCTTGCTTGAGACCATAGAGTGCTTTTCTAAATTTGCATACATATCTTGCTTTTTCTTCATCGTCAAAATGTGGGAGTTGTGCCAATTTATAATTCTTCTCATATCCAACCATTTAAAAAAGCATTCTTGAAATCTAACTGATATAAACTCCAATTTTTGTATGTAGCAAGACTTACAAATACCATGATTGTTGGCAGCTTTGCCATAGGTGAAAATGTCTCTTCATAGTCTACTCGGTGTGTTGGGGCAAATCCCTTTGCCACTTGTCTTGCCTTGTACCTATTTATAGAACCATGAGAGTTATTTTTAACCTTATACATCCACCTCTGTCCAATTACCTTCATATCTAGTTTCTTGGGAACTAGGTCCGAAGTGTGATTCTCATGCAATGCTTCCACTTCTTCCAGCATGGCATGTATCCACTCTTTCTTCTTCTTAGCCTCTTCAAACGAAGAAGGCTCCTCTGCCATTGAATCTTTAATGATGTACACAAAGTTCTTTGTGACTAAGGATGTATCATATCCATACCTTATGGGCTTCTTAATTTCTCTTTGTGATCTTCTTAAAGCTTGATTGGAAGACTCCGGTAGATCCTCTAATTGCTTGTGTTTGCACTTGCCTCTTGACTTCCAAGCTTTGAAGTCAACATGCTCCTCATCTTCTGAGTTTATGTCCTCTGCTTGGTGTTCTTCTTGATGATTTAGAGTTGGAAAATCATTTTCCAAGTCATATGGTAATTTGACTTTCCTGCAATCATCTTCAAAACAAGAGTTATTCTCATCAAAGACCACATCCCTACTAACTATGAATGCCTTGTTAGTGGGATTATAAATTATGTACCCCTTTTGATTCTGATCATACCCAATGAATATGCATTTCTCACCCTTAGGGTCAAGTTTCCCTCTAATTTGTGATGGGATGTGTGCATAGGCAATGCACCCTAATATCTTTCAATGATCCAATGAGGGTCTCCTGCCATTCTAAGCTTCATATGGTGTCATGCTATCCAATGACTTGGATGGAAGTGTGTTCACCAAATAGGTAGTTGTAGAAACAGCCTCTACGCATAGGTAATTAGGTAGTTTTTTCTCATTTAACATAGACCTAGCTACCTCAAAAATAAACCTCTTCCTTCTCTCTACCACTCCATTCAATTCAAGAGTATACCTAGTTTTGCTTCCCTTTTTATGCCTCTATCCTCTAAAACTAGATCAAACGCATGTGAAAAGTACTCACAACCTCCATGAGACCTCATTCTTGTCAAGCTTCTTCCTGTTTGGTTTTCCACTAATGCGAAGTATTTCTTAAAACACGTAAACAACTCATCCTTATGCTTCATAAAATAGAGAATTTTCCACGTACTCATCAATAAAAGAGACATATTACCTTGATCATGAGATGGATGGACCTTTCCCAAGACCCCACACATAATTGTGTACAGCTCTAGATAATCTTCATGGATGTATCCTTTCCTGTTGAATGGTTGCTTATGAGCTAGAGTGCATGTCATATCAAAATAGAAAGTTTTAGTACATCTCTTTTACCTCAAGTAGTTGGTTTTGATGAATGAATTTGAGACTGATGCTCCAAAGCACTAAGGTAGTTTATATGCATGCTTAATAAGCAAAACTTTTCTACTTATTATCCGTGAAGTTATCTTGGCAAGTGTAGAGCAGGTTTCTGCAGCACTAGGCACATTCTTGGAGTCTATCCACCATCTCTTCTCATAGGGCATATTAGACATCATATAAGATCTCAATTGGTAGCACTCCCTTCAAAATGCTTTACGAAAAAGAAGCGATCCTTATATTCTAGTTTGGAGTTCCAAGTCTCGAAATTGCAGTCAAGAAGGAATTAATACCGGAGGACTCGTTCGCGTATTGGATGGATTAGTTGCCCTGGTTAGATGAGCATAGGTATAAAAGTTTTTTATTACTACAAGAGGTGCAAAGCCACCAAAATAAATGGCATGATCGTAATTTACGGACGAAGTTTTTTTTGACCGGCTAACTTACTGTTGTATTTCCATTCCAAAATAAAGTGGAAAATGGGAAAATTAAAACTGCAGTGGACCAGCCCATTCTGGATTCAGGAATTTTGCAGACTAGGTTCCTTTCAATTGGCTACATTGTCTAGAGAAGTGTTACAAACAGTTATTAATGGGTCGAAATTGCAACTTTATGAGCCATTCGGAGGATAAGTTATGAAATTGAATTCTCATAAAAAAATGATATATATATATATATATATATATATATATATATATATATATATATATATATATATATATATATATATATATATATATATATATATATATATATATATATATATATATATATATATATATATATATATATATACAATTTTTAGGCTAATGAAAAATAAAATTTTTTGCCCAAATCAACACAATACCTACCATTCATGCAATCTGTACATGCAACCAATGATGAAGGCAGCCACATTATTTTTACTCTAATCCTTAGAATTATGAGGGGTATGATGACTCTAGAATCCTCAAAATTAGGATACCATATAGAGTATTTATGAAGAGACCTGACAACTCAACACAGAAAGGCAGGCAATAAAAAGCTAAGTTCAATGTGGAATTGGACTTGTTTGGCCAAATTGCATGCAAGAAAGTAGAGGGAAGAGAGCAACAATGCACCACAACTTCTAACAAATGCGGAAAACTTATAGAGATGGTGGTCATCTTTTCTGACACCCATGTTTTGAATATTCTAGACAATTTATCACAAGAACTAAAGAACAGTTTGATTGCAGAGTTTTATTGCAGTTGGCAATGCTTGATTTGAGCAGTATTCATCCCCATCCATAGATGAAGGAGATTCTGAAGAAGAAATCTCTAGAGATGGATGCAAAATGACCTCAACATTAGTTAAATCAGCCTTTGTATAGGGAAGGACAACATTTTCGTATTATCAATTGCCCTAATAGCAAAAAGTGTCATGTCCCAAACTAGGGAATTAGAGCCAGCACTATATGAGTGGATGTGGCTGAAATCTACAAGTTGTTGGGGAAGTTGTGCTCTAGTGAATACAAATTTATATAGCTTTTGGATGACAAACCAGTTGAGTTGGGCTTGATTTTAATGACAATGGTGATAAACTTGCAGGCAAAGCATTATGGAGTATCATAGTAGCTATACACATTTATTAAAGAATCAGCAAAGACACAAGTCAACTTGGCCAATTTCATCTTCCCGAAGTTAAAGAAGGAGGTGAGAAGGTTTTTCTGAGGGACCAAAAGAGTAGTTAATGCTGCACTTGAATCAAACATTAGAGTCCTCTTCACTTTATTATCTAGCAAGACACCAAAATTCTCACCAAGGCCATATGTAGAAGTTACAGTGGAGATTTTTCTTCAAATCTTATGAAAAAGATCTATAGAGAGGAAGCCAGTAGAGGGAGCCTCATAGGATCAAATAACATATGAGAAAGATGAGGAGGAGCTCTCCCCTAGGTAGAAAGTAGAGGACAACCGTAGGAAATAAGCTTAGAGGAAAGCAGAGGAGGAAGAAGGTGAGAGGAAGAAGAGAGACGAAGAGGTAGCATAAAAGAGACTAGAAGAAGAAAGGGAGAATCAATGCTAGGTTGAAGAAGAAAGAATACAGAGGTTGGAAGCAGATGAAGAGCAACATCCAAAGCAGAAGGAGCAAGGAGACCACTGTGCGGAGATATCCGACAAATTTTGGGTACTACATAATTTCTCTTCTTGTGGTTTAACTGATATGTGGAAGCACAGTGATGGAAAGGTAAAGCTTCATGCTACCGTGTAGTGATTTTATATATCTTTGGATGTATCCAAATGAGTGGATTCATCTAGAAATTTTTGAAGACTTAGCTAAAGGAATCCACTAGGGTGCAGCAAAGCTAGATGAGATGATGAAGAAGTACACTACCCTCACTCAAGAAAAGGGTAGATTGGAAGCCAAGAAAGTGGAGATGAATGCAAAAATCAACCATTTAAGGGCTAAAGCATACCAATCTGGCACAAAAAGTGCAAGAAGAGAGAGCATAGTGCATGAGGAGGTGGTGGAGGAGTTGAATGATGCCTTAGCAGAAATTAGTATGCTAAAGGTGGCAACAGAAGAAAAGGCTAAAATCATAGCTCATCTTCAAGACAAGATCAGACAACACCAAAAATCACAATAGAAGATGAAGAAGGAAAACAAGGAGCTTACTGCTAAGCTGCAGAAGGAAGAACAAGAAGTTCATCTATTGAAGAAGAAAGCTAAAGAGCAAACCAATGAGATCAAAAGACAAGACGTTGGTATTGCCAAAGCTAAGGAGAAATTGGAACTATAGAACTCAGAGTATAGGGATCTTGAAGTGAAACTCCACACTATCCAAGAAGGGTATGATACAATGTTCGCACAATTCGCTCGGATTTCGGAGCTGGAATGCCAGATTGAAGTATGAAAGTAGCACTGCATAGATGCAAACTTTTTATTGGATGAAAAAGGGGTAGAGGTCACAAAATTGAAGAAAGACACCTCAAATTTTGGAAATCAAGTATAAGTGTAAACTAGATGAAGTGAAGAAGTTAGCCAAAGAGTCTATATATAAGATATCTAATGTTACTATAGCTTTGACAAGAAGTTAGAAAAGATGCAGAGTAGAATACCTATATTAGAAGCTTCAGTGGCTAGTTGCCCAAGTACTAGCCAAACTGTCTTAGATCCCAAGGATTTTTTTGAAGAAAAATTTAAACATGGGGAGGAAAATTTAGAGGAAGTGTTTAAAGAACTTAGATATGAGATAGAAAGAATTATGTTTCCCAAAATGCAAAATAAGAATGATAATTTGTAAACACTTTATTTTTTAATTAGTGAGTTTGGATCCACCATGTGTGCCACTATTAGGAGTCAGTGTGGATGATGACATTTCTTTCTAACCATATTTTGTAAACATAATCTATAATGGGAAAAGGGATTTTGTTGTGGAGATATTGACAGTTTCCAGAGTCTAGAGTTTTCAGAGTTTTCTTGTAAATTCCAAAGTGTGGAATGGTATGAAGGTTACGGAAAGAAGAATTATTACATTACATTATGCTACATTGCAGTGTGGTGCGGTATCCAAAGTGTCTTTGTATGCGAAGTACTAATTTTGGAAAGTCTCTCATATGAAGCTTTGTATTATAGAAGTATTGAAGCACAGAGTGTCATATTGGAATGTAATTGATCAACAACTATAAGCAGAATCTATCTATAATATTTCGACATTCGATAGATATAATGTAGCGTTTCCTCAATCACAATATATCCCCAATCACAATCTGTCGATCATTCAAAAATAACAATGGAGAGAAGAACACAGAGATTTCACAAGGTAAGAGAAAATCTGATGCAAGAGAGTAGAAACAAATATGATGCAGAGAAGGAAGAATTCTGATATTATAGATGTGAATCAATGGTTATAATAGCTTTGGACAATAGCTTCTTGATGAAGCCTCGACCTCCCAACCACCCCAAGCTATCACAATCGCACTCTCAATCATACCCTCTCTCTCACTGTCACTCTCAATCACAAGGTAATTCTCAGATTTTTGTGTGTCCCCTATGTTGATGTGTAGGTCTCCCTATATCTACGTTAGATCGGTGCCTTCCCCAAAGAAAGTGTGCAATCATCGAATTTAGAAAAAGTCAAGTTTCTCCAAAACTTTCGTAAAAATCCATGTGATCGTAGTGTGCTTTCTTTATTTAGTGTACTTGTGAAGAATAGGAGAAAAAAACCAAAAATACATATCCAAAAATATCCATAATTAGATATGGTGACACGTAAGCATCACAATCAGAGATTCAAATAGAATTAGATAAGCCCACTTTTTTTTTGAAGTGTTGGAAAACGTTACTTTTCAAAGCCCTATAACGCAAAAATAGTGAGGAATAAGCTTACGCTTAGGACAGACACTTCTATTCAATTTTGTGATCTACACAATAGTGTTAGAGATGTCCGAGGTCCAAATCCACCTCCAAATGCTACTTGTGAGCCCTCCAAGTTTCAAAATTCTAGACAGAGAGTAAAATCAAGGAATTTTCTTACAATGAACTAAATTAAGGACCCTCAGCGAGGTACTTAAAACATGATTCACAACACACACACACACTTTTATACTCTTATACTTGCTCTACCTTTCTCTCATACAACGTTTTTCTTAATTCTTTCATTTTCACCTTCAAAATTCTACGAGAAGACATGATGCGAATAAGATCTAGAGAGAGAATATGAAACTTGTCATCCCAAAAGTTTTCCTACATGCATAAAATGACCTAATCATTCATTCTAAGCATCATCCCCACAATGAAATTCAAAAACTTCAAAATGAATTACTTCACTAGAAAAGAGGCCTATTACAATTCTCCCCCCTTTAAGAATTTTTCCTAAGAGTTGGAAAGAAGGATAATGTTTTAGAAAATCCTCTAAGTTCACCCAACTGGAATCTTCTATTAGGTATGAGTGCCATTTAACCAATAGCTCTACTATAGATCTATTTCTAAGAAATCTTCCCTTTCTGTCTAATACTATTTCATGTTGAAGCTCAAAAGAACCATCATCTTTCAACTTATAATTGACTTGCAAAACATGAGAAACATTAGATACATATCTTTTAAGTAAGCTGAGTCTCTATCATAAATTATGCTTTTAGGCATTCCAGGCAAACGAAAAAATTTCTTTTACAAAGGTTCTTGCAACATTCAATGTACTATCAGTCTTTTTCAGAGGAAAGAGATGTGCCATCTTGGTAAGCCAATGGACTACAACAAACATGGTATCATGCTTACTTCTAGTCATAGGTAGCTTAGTGATTAAGTCCATAGAAATAGACTCTCACTTATGATTTGGAACATCCAAAGGTTGAAGCATTCCAAGCAGCCTCTTAAACTTAGATTTCACCTATTGGCACTTCAAACATTAACTTACATATTTTCTAATATTCCGCTTCATACATGGCCAAAAGTAAGAATACTTTGTTCTAATGTAGATCCTTGAATAACCTAGATGTGCAAAAAAAGTGCATCATGACAATCATGCAATATTTTAACTTTTAATGGAGATTCAGAAGAAATGCATAGCCGATTGTTACAATACAATGTTCCATTCTGCAAATGAAATTTTTCCTCATACATCAATGACCTCTTCGCATTCAAAGAATTCAAAATAGGTGCATAAAAAGGATCATGTTCTATCTCTTCTTGAATTTGATTGAGAAAATCAGAATTTATTATAGAAACAAGATTGCACAAAGGTCTCCGACTCAATGCATCAACCTTATTTTCCTTACCAGCCAGACACTTAATGTCCAAATCATACTCACTTAATAATTCAATCCAACGGTTCTGCCTGTTGTTAAGCAATGGTTGTGTGAAGATGTATTTTAGACTGGGATGATTTGTTTTCAATTCAAACTTAACCCCTAACAATAGATGTCTCCAATGCTTAAGTGAATGCACAACAATAAGCACTTCTAAATCATGAGTAGGATAGTTAAGTTCATGTTTTGTTAGTTTTCTAGACTCATATGCGACCACACTACCATCATGTGAAAGAACACATCCTATCTGACTACCACTTGCATCAGATGCAACCACAAAAGGCTTTCCCATTTTTGGTATTTTCAAAACACAATTTTTCAACAAATTTTTGTTTCAATGTTTCAAATGATTTTTGATAGGCATCAGTGCACACAAATCCTACATTCTTTTTAGTCAATTGTGTGAGGGGAGTAGCTATCTTAGAGAAATCTTTAATATGTGCTCTTTCATATTGTGCCAACCCAAGAAAACTTCTAACGTCCCTTACAGTCTTAGGAGTCAGCCAATCCACTATTGTAAGGATTCCTTCTCTTGATATTACTCTTCCTAGATACACAAGTTTATCCTTAGCAAAGAAACACTTACTATTTTTTCCATACAATTTTTGTTCTCTAAGAGTTTGCAAAGTCTTCTTGAGATGTATCGCATGATCAAAATCATCTTTAGAGTGTACAAATATATCTTCAAGAAATACAAAGATGAATTCATCTAGGTAATCGTGAAAAATATTATTCGTCAAGCACATAGATGTGGCAAGAGCATTTATTGATCCAAAAGGTAGAATGGAAAACTCATAGTGACTATATCGTGTTCGAAAAGTTGTCTTAGGAATATCCTCTATTTTGATCCTAATTTGGTGATATTTTGATCTTAAGTCAATCTTAGTGAATACACTCGCTTGACTTAATTGACCTAATAAGTCATCTATGTGAGGGAGTCGATACTTATTCTTAATTTTTCTTCTATTCAACCCCCTATACTCAATGCATAATCTATAAGAGCCCTCTTTCTTCATCTGAAATAAAACAGGTGCACCCCAAGGTGAGACACTCGGTCTTATCAAGCCTTTCTTTAGAAGATCATCTTACTGAATCTTAAGCTCCTTTAATTCATCGATGTTAAATCTATAGGGTGCTCTAGAATATGGTTCACTTCTTGGATATAGACCAATGGCATGGTCAATTTGCCTAGGTGGAGGTATACCAGGGAAATCTTCCTCATTATCTTCTTCATTTACATACACTCTAAATGTTCTACAGCCATCATGTATACCTTTAATTATCTCTATAGTAGAAATAAGGATAGATTTAGTATTACAAGCATCAAGTAGAATATGAATAGATTCATCATATAAATTTAAAGTGATCATTCTTTTTTCATAGTTAATTGTCAAAAAATGTTTAACTAACCAATCCATACCTATGATTGCATCACTTTGTTTCATCTCAATTACATGGAAAGTTCGAGAAAAGCACCTATTAGAAAGAGCTAATTCAAGTTTTTTCAACATATCCTTTTGTGTAGTGTAATCGCCCATTGGCCATCTCTATAGGTCTCGTTATCTACATATTTAGGGCTTTCCCTAGATTCTATACCCATTTGAAAGATAGAAAACAATAGGTACTACTTGAATCTATAAAAAATCTGATTTTATGCCCAAAATTATTACCCAAAATCTTGATTACAGAAGCCTTTGGGAAAAAACTAAACACAATGCAACGTAAAGTAGAGTCAGGGCACTTATCTCCATCAGCTGCTTCCTCAATAATTGTACCCTATGTTTATTGCTTTTGATTGTGCGGGTCCAAAGAGTGCCTTACGCGGGCACTCATATGTCAAATGTCCTTGCTTCTTGCAACAAAAACACAAACCAAGTCTTTTTTCCCTCTCAATAAAATGAGGGTCTTGTTGCGACTAGATTGGTGGACACCTCCTTTGATTATCCACCTGAGTAGGATTCTTGCCTTGGTTAATTCAAGATGGACTCTTCTTTGAATTGTTCATGTTCATTGCAACATGTCTTGGTGGCCTATGTCCTGTTGCAAAGAATCTACTTCTATTTTCCTTTTGCAAATTGAATTTCTCCATCTTCTCAAAGCTCTATGCTATCGCAAAGGCATCCTAAAAATCAATGCATCTAGATCCCTTGACTTGATAGCAAAGTTCCTCATGAAGCCCTTCAATAAATTTACTCTTAAGAGCATCACCACTAAGCTCTAATCCATATTTATGAAGACGTAGGAACTTCTCTTTGTACTCATCAACAGATAAGCTATGCTTATCACTTTCGTGTTGTGCAAAATTGTAGAACTCCATCTTCTTCTCCATATGGTAGTGTGGAGAACAATGGCATTGTCATCCGGTTCTTGCGCACATAGGGGTGCACACAGAGTGCTAAGCAAGTGACCTTACCTCTAAAAGATAGTAATCGTCGAAAAGAGGGGTGACTAGGAATTTTGGTCTTGGTTAGATTCTAGTCACACGTCAGTCCTTGAATAATAGAAATATAAATTGGCATGAATATGTATAGTATATGTATGCATATAAGTTGGAAATGTATGCATGTATGTTAGGAGTATATGCATGCATGAGTGATAAAGCATGAGTTATATGTGAGTGCATGTGCATATTAAAATTAATGCATATGCATATGAATGTAAGTAGAAGTATATGTGTGCATGAGTTAAATGGACATGTTTACTTGTGCATAAAAACATATTTATGTTAACAAATGAGTGTTTTATGTTAATTAAAAGCATACTTATGTATCTAATGTCCTCTGCACATCATTGTGAAGAAAATTACGAGATTATGAGAGTACAAAATTATGAAATTGAAGCTGCATATGATATTTAGAAATTGTTAAAAGGGGACTTCCATCACGTTCACTTTTAATCTCTTCGGGCTCTTGGGGATGGTAGGGGTCTGACAATGCAGAGGCCCTTTATTTGATTTTCCCAACTAACTAACTACCCAAACAATAATTATACGCTCAGGCACTACTTCTGTTACACAATTATAATCTTCCGTTTACGGTATCATCACACATTAACTTATCGCACAATCGTTCAATCACATAATCGAACAGATCTATTCAGGTTATGATAGTAATAGTGTGTAGTATTAGTTTAGAGCAATTCAATAATACTAGACTTAACCATACTTAGATATATGCAAACTCTGAACTACGACGTCTCCGCAAGGCCGCAAATCGCCCAGACAGATAATCTGGCGATCCCGTCTCTTCTCGCACCAGAGAACCTCGTAATGTCTTTTTATTAATGACTGAAAAGGGTTACATCACTTCGCTGGGACCTTTCGGTACGTGCAGTATATGAAAATATATTATTACATTATGCCAATCCGGCGGCCTAACACTGGCACACATGGTGGACACGAACCCGTAGTTAAAGGAAACGAAGGCTCATCTACAATGCCTTGGATATACGTAGTTCTTGCTAATTTGAAGGTTCTAGAGATTTTTTGTTTCAATGAATTTAGCATCGACTTTAATGTCTCCGGCTCCACCAACTGTGCGTCAGTTTGGACAGAACTTGCCACAATGACCTTACTCATCAAAACTTCAGTCTAGGTCTGCAAAAATGCTTCTTATAAGTAAAAGTCATTGGCAAGGGCTGCATCGCCGCTCAATTGCATATCTTCAATTTGTCCATCTATTCTGGATAGTCACTCTGCTTGAAAGCCTAACTACTTTTCTCTTCGTTCCAGCTCCTAAGTTGGATATTGAATTGTTTGATAATAAGCATCTCTTTCTTTCTTAATCCCTGCTACCTCCTTCTGAAGTTGAATTGTCAGACTCGTATGTGCTTTTAGAGCAGAATTCACCTGGAAAAGATCAGCAGTTGCGGTCTGTCGCTCGACAGTAGTCTGCTTAGCCAAATTAGCCATTTCTTGTCCTCTCTGCACGACCTCATCAAGCTCAACGCGAGTTTCTTCCAAAAGATTATCGAGAGCAATCCGAGCATTCTCCTTATCTTGGACTAACTGATTTAATTGCTTGATTTCTTCATCACGAGCAATTAAAAGAACATCCTTGGCTTTTAACTCAGCCAGAGCAACATCACCTTGGGCAATCAAAGAGTCCTTCTCTGCAATCCTTGCTTGAAGTTGTTGAACCTGCACCTGCAAAGCATGATTTTCTGCCTTAACTGCATTTGCTTCTTCTTGTAATGGGGCAATATCTGCTTCTAATATATCCACTTTGTGCTGTAATTCATGTCGAATATGATCAGTTGCCTGCTTCATTTGCATAGGTAACTGCTAAGAGAATTGGACCAACAGTCGACCCATCGATTCTACTTCATTAGAAATTGGAACCGAAAGAGGAAGAGGAGGAAGTGGCTGAGATGAAGAGGCTGATAATAGGTGAGGGGAAGGTGGTGGAGAGTAAAAATGGAGAAGAAGATGAAGTAGCGGGTGCTTCAGGAACAGTAGGTTGAACAGAGACAAGGGACTCAACTTGGTTTATTGGTGGAGGCGTAGGTATCAGAGTTGTCTGCCTGCTCACCTCAGCCTTGCGATTACAACTTCAATCATGGTTATCACCTCATTAAGAATTTGGGCAATAGTTTCATCCATAGCTTCTTGATTCTGTTGATGAGAATCCTCCCGAGAAGAAACTTTGTCAGAGTCTTCGGTGTGGGCATCTTGATCCTGCTACTTATTTGGAGAAGAATGATCGGAAGATTCGACATGAATAGATGCAGTGCTGTCATGGAAGACTTCTTCTTCAGTGCCAGCCTTTGATCCTTGCACCTGGCTCTCAGAGGGGCTTATATGTCTTCATTTCCGGCGAATAAGTTGGAAGAGATCTTCATCATCATCCTCTGCATCCTCGAGCACTTGAGCAGATTCTTCATGGAACAAGATGAGAGCGGTTGGAGGCGGTTGCACGGCTTGTGTTACTGGAAAGAGAAAAGTGAGGATATGGGGCAGACAAGAACGCAGAAGGTCACCCTTATTGACCTGTTTGATAACCGAGACACATTCACGGTGAATGCGTCGGAAATAAAAAGAAGTAAAATTGACAGGCTTGTGAGAAGCCATGTCGATCATCGAATAGAAGGGGTGCGAGATACCGTAAGTGCATTTTTGCGAATTCAAAATGGCGAATAAAAACTACAGAGCACTGTGCTCTGGTTCGGGTCTACATAGAATGGCGTACTCATTAGATGAGTGCCAAGGAAACAACTCCTTCATGGTGGCTACAGGTCGGAGTGGACCATTCTCCAATCCTTCCGTAGGGAGAGGAAAAGCTTCAACAAACGAAGCTAAAGTGATAACAACACGGGATGGTAAACAGACGATGGGCCAACACTGCTCTACGGCAGGCGTAGAGGCGATGGTAGTAATAATTTGCACATAAAATGGTTGACATTCCACTGAATGCCAGGGCACTTCAGCGAAATTCATCAAACCGCGAGTGCGCAAGTACTCACTCATTTCAGGAGTGAGTCCTGCATAGAAAGTAGCGAGATTCACTAAGGCTTCCATGGCACGCACAGTAAGTACAAAGATACAGACGATAAGGAACACACAATCACACAAACACAATAGCGATTTACAAGAAAAGAAACAAGATTAAGTCGTCACATAACCAACGTTAGGCGGGCGAAAACCCTAATCATCGCACGATATTGGGAAGATATCCGTCATAATTATGGCACGCATGCAGTAGAAGAAATAGTAACACAGGGCGGCAATTAATCATAGTTAGATACCATATGGAGGAGATTACGGTTAGTGGTCAAGCAAAATGCAGAGATAAAGAGAATATAAGTAACACACAAATAAAACAAAGAACACGTCAGCGGTGATTAGGCTATTGGTGATATGGGCGTAACTTGGAACCATTAACCACTTTTGGGAGGGGAACTCCAGTTAAGGTGCCCAACCTAAAACTAGCGGGTCCCACCTGCTCAATAATTTGGTATGGACCAAACCACCGTAATTTAAATTTTCCAGCAGACCGATTTGCTTTAGCATTGTAAAATAACACTAGTTGCCCCACCGTAAACACAGGGGTCTTCAAGAAACGATCATGGGTACGATCTTGATGAAGCTCAACTTCTGAAGGACCAGAAAACTTTCCGATCGTTGTTCATCCAATGAACGTAGTGTATCCAACTGAAATGGAAAGGATTCTTCTGGTAGCAATTTCTGAGTTAAGGCAACACGTAGACTCGGCACTACTACTTTCATCAGTGCAATGGCTTCCAATCCATAAGTGAGTTTGAACGGGGTCATGCCAGTAGCTACTTTGTACGTAGTCCGGCAAGCCCATAGAACTACAAGTAGTAACTGGTCCAAACGTTTTGGACAGTCCAAAAGCAATTTGCGGAGCATAGTCAACAAAGTCTCATTGGTACTCTCCGCAAGACCATTGGCACGGGGATAATAAAGCGAACTAAATTTGTGGACAATCTGAAATGTCTCGCTCAATACTTGCATTAAGTGGTTAACAAAGTGTGTACCTTGGTCCATAACGATTTGCAAAGGCAACCCATAACGAGGAAAAACGTCCTTCATTAGGCATTTGGCCACCAAAACTGCTGTGGCTGACCGTAATGCCCAAGCCTCCGCCCTACGAGTGGCATAATTGGTACAAGTCAAGATATAGTGGCTATTAGTGAAAGCAGCTGGTGGTGTGATTGGCCCAATAAAATCTAGACCCCACTTCTGAAAGGGTTCCACAGGTAAGACAGGTTGAAGGGCAAAGAAGTGCCATTGTAATGGTTGTCCAGACCATTGACAGGTATCACACTACTACACAAACTGAGTCACATCTTTGTACATGGTAGGCCACCAAAGCCCACTTTGAAGAATTTTACGGTCAGTAAGATCAGCTGCAAAATGTCCGCCCGAGGGTAATGAATGAGCCATAGCAATAACCGATTCTGCTTCATGTGGTGGGATACATCGAAGTAAAACACCAGTATGATCCATTTAGTATAATTGACCTACAATCAACTGAAATCTGCGACTGTAAACTGCAAATTTCTGTCGCAGAGCAGGGGGAGTTTGAGGAGGAAGACATCCATCAGTGAGAAACGTTAGTAACGTATCGTAGTATGTAGGGGGAACAAGAGGTGTAGTGTATTCTTCAATAGTTGGCTCAATAGCGTAAATTTTTGGTGTAGTGTCATCAACCCCGACCGGAGCTTCACCGGAATCCAACCGAGATAGAAAATCCACCAAGGCGTGTGCTGTGCCGGGACGATGAATAACTTCATAGTCCAATTCCTATAATAATAGAACCCATCAAGCCAAGGGACCACCTAAATGTTGCTGCCGGACCAAATACACAAGTGCGGCATGATCCACGTGGAAGGTGAACTTTCGGCCCAGCAAATAATTGCGGAACTTCTTCACAGAGTACAACAACCCGAGATATTCTCTTTCGGTCACTGAATAGTTTCTTTCAGCAGGGGCTAATCGATGACTTGCATAATATATTGGCCGAAACCATTTATCCATTTGCTGCATGAGCACACTTCCAATAGCGATGTCCCATGCATCCACAAAAAACATGGAACAGACGATCCCAATCAGGTGGTTGCAAAATTGGAGCCTGCATCAATAACACCTTTAAACAGTCAAATGCATTTTGGCACTCTGGTGTCCAATCGTACTGCCGTGGAGCACTAGTCATAAGCCGACTGAGTGGTGTTGCTAAATGAGCTAACCACCGTAAATGTCTGCCATGCCATCATATTTGGCCTAGAAAACGCATAACTTCTTTCGATGTCGTAGGGACTGGTGCCTCCAACACAGCTGCAACTTTATCCGGATCAACTTGTATCCCTTGTGCAGAGATAATATGTCCGAGTAGTTTGCCACATGGGACCGCAAAAAGAGACTTTGTCGGATTCAAGCATAATCGGTATGCGCGATATTTTTCAAAGCAGCACCGTAAATGATACAGGTACGCCGTAATCTTCCCAAATAAGGAAAAGTCGTCCAAATATACTTGCAAGTAGGGTGAAAAAACTTCTTGCATACATCATTGAAACGTACTTGGAGCATTCCTTAACCCAAACCACATTACCATACAAGCATAAACACCCGAGTTCATGATAAAAGCTGTTTCAGGTATGTCCTGTTCTTCCATCCGCACGTGGTTATAGCCACTGTAGCCATCCAGAAATGAATACATCTCGTGCCCAGCCACCCTATCAAGCATTGTGTCCAGAAAGGGGAGAGGAAATGGATCCGAGACAGTGGCCGCATTCAGTTTTTCGATAATCAACACAGATGCACACCTATTTATTTTTCTTCAGAACAATCACGATTGGTAATATCCATTCAACATGCTCGATTGGTACAATGAATCCCACATTCAATAAACGATCGAGTTCTGCTTTGACCTGTGCTGCATAATTTGGATTCATACGGTAACTAGACTGTTTAATTGGCTTCGCCTCTAGTTTGAGCACTACCCGATGTTGATAGATCCGTGGGTCCAGACCTTTCATATCCAGATAGTCCCAAGCAAAAACATCGGAGAACTCACGCAGGAGTCGTATCAAATCATCTTGAAATGTCTCTGACAATCCAACCTTAATCTTAACTGGTCGCGGGTTAACCGCATCACCCAAATTATATGTTACTAACTGATCTTCCGATACATAAAATTGTCGAGGTTTTACCAGATCATCAGCGGACTGCAAAATTTGGCGTAAGGTGGCTCCATCCATAGCGACACTATCATCTGCATTTGCATCTCCGGTCACTAGTACCACCCTGCAAGCGGTCGGACTCCACTTGTTTGCGACCGACTGGAGATCTACCGTACCTAATGAGATCAGATCCTTATTGGTCTTCAGAAATGCCTCTTCTTCGTCGTCAGATAATCCATCCAACATGTGGACCGGCTCTGCTACATATGGTCTTGCATGAAGCTTGCAGGGCTGCATGGCATCCAATTTAACTACATATTTACGGTGATTATCTTTGAAAGTTAACTCCTGCGCAGACCAATCCAGTATAACTTTGGCTTGTTTCAACCATGGCCGACCAAAAAGTAGATTGTAGTCGAGGCTGGATTCAGGTGGTTCGAGAACTACAAAAGTCATTTTCAACGTGGTACCTTGCAAAGTAATTGGAATATTCCGTACTAGTCCCACCGGATGGACTCGGGATTGGTCTACCATGCGTACAAAAAATTGTACACGCTTGATTTGGGTCCAACCCAATTGCTTGCAGAGGGCTTCCGTTCCTATATTCACACCTGAACCGCCATCAATTAGCACTTGAGTAATCTTTTGGTTTTTATGCGAGTCAGTGATTAATGGCACTCAATGATCCACCATAGAATCAGCTTCTAGTTGTATTGTTGCAGTCACCGAAGTGCAGGAAGATCCGGGACTGACCTGCTGTTGAAACTGCTACTTGACGCCTGGCACTAAGGCGAGTAACTACCCCAAAGGGAGTGTAATTGAAGCCTTAGATAGGATATCCCATACTTGATCTATTTGGATCGTACTTCTCACCGATTCTGATGATGATTCTATTGTTTCTAGGGTAGAATTTTGTTCATTCAGTCTTTCCTTAGGCAGGGGAACCTGTGTTATTGGAATTGGATCAGGAAACACAGTTGGCTCTTTAGCTATCCATTGACTAGCCTTTGTATACATTCGCTGCTGCTCACAGATACCAGGCTCGAACACCTCAGTGGCGGGTTGCAACTGCTTACCCGATCTGGTATGAACCACTGCTGCTTGTGATTCCACTGGTGAAATATAGACCATGTTGGTCATTGGATTCTGTCGCTCCTTCTTCCTTTTGTCGTACTCTGCTGCATCCTTGCAAAACCTACTGATGTTGCCAATCTCGCCGCAAAAATGACATCGAGGTGGTGGCAGAGAAGTACCTTCCACTGATGTACCGGCCTGCCATCGATTTGAATTGAAATTGGTATTCCTCTGACCCCGATAATTCTGATATCCTTGCGACTGATTGTTTCGCATTTGTGGTGGCACATAATGGGCTGTTGGCACTATTAGTTTACGGCAATTCAATAAGAACAGACTTAACCAGACTCAGATATATGCAAACTCAGAACTACGATGTCTTTGCAAGGCCGCAAATCGCCGAGACAGACAGTCTGGCGATCCTGTCTCTTCTTGCACCGGAGAACCCCGTAATGTCTCTTCATTAATGAATAAAAAGGGTTACATCACTTCTCTATGACCTTTGAGTACGTGCGGTATATGAAAATATATTATTACATTATGCCAATCCCGCGGCCTAACAAAATATAAATTTGTATAGGAATATTCTCTGGGAATTGTATTAGATCTTATTATAAGCTTTTGTATAGTATTAGAATTGATCTTAAAGTTTTTCATACTTTCACTTTACGATTTAATTAAGTTCTATATATTCCGTTTTCATATGTATAAGAATATAGCGTCAACAAGTGGATCTATTACCTATAATAAAGAATTAGATAACTCTTTCATTCTAGGAACGCTTCTACCATCACCTATTGAAAGTACAATTAGTAACGAAAATGAAGAAATAGAAATAATTAAAAACCAAATAGTTGATGTGACTTTACATACGCTACAATACGATCGAAATGTATCTAGGGTTTTGCCTTTATTTTCTATAGTTTTACCGGAAGCTGAGAACAAAGAAGATTTTTTTTCACCTAATTTAAAAAGAAATATTAATTCAAAACAAAATGAAAACATGGTAGTTGATATAATTAAATTAGAATAACTAGTGAAGAGTTAGTTTTTCCTTCATATTTAGAAGCTTTAGCTAAGTATAGGAACGCACTTCCTGACGGCCCGTAGTGTTCCACTTTTCATGAATTCAAATATTGGTTCCACTAGTAAAACTCCAATTAAAAAGAAATAGATAACTTTTTCATTTTAAATACACTCTTACCTACACCATTAGAAAATAATACTGCTCAAATTAACAAAAGTAAGGATAATATAGAAGAAGTAGAAACACTACAACAGATCGATGGTATACCGAGGATTTTACCAAGGAAAATGAACGCGGCTTTATTTGCCGCGACGCCGGTGTAAAGGTCACTTTGCACGTCGGTACCAAAGATTCGGTATAGACGCCGGTATATGCACCATTATATGCGTCGGTATAGGCGTCGATATATGCGTTGGTATAAACATCAGTATATGCTCCGGTAATACCAGCATACATACTGAGGCTTGTGCTGGAAGTACCGTCGCCTATACGGTCGCGTGTTGGGTGTACCAACGGTTATTCCGATGACACTACTGGGAGTACCGTCGCGTATACCGACAACCATACCTGTAAATTTTTTTTGGGTAGAGTGTTTTGTCTTTTGCTACAACAACATTACCATGATGTTGCTTAACAAAAGACAATACACTCTGTCCAAAAAAACCGAGCACATGTGATGTTTACTCTAATGACAACTGAAATATGATTTCATGAAACAGAGTAAAGAATCTCGACATCTTGACCCTGCTGTTTTCCCCAGTCCCCGTCTTCCCGAAAGGCTCTAATCTCATATGCTCCTTATGGAAGAGTTGGAATAAAGTCAAAGGCTACACAAGAATTAGTGAAGACTGGAAGTGGGTAGCCGATATCAGAAAAAACGACTCTATCTGGTTTTTGATCCATGGCATCCGGAGCCTGGAACCTTGGAACATTCAAAATGCCAAGAAATTATGGAACAAAGGCTTCAAAAAATGGAAACATCTCTGGAAACATGACACCAACCGCTGGATCAACTTCGAGGATATTGACCCTCGCGTCAACATTTCGTATGAAGAATGGAACACTTTGCAAAGCAGATGTCTCGCCTAGGATCGACCCAAAACTCGCCTTCTCATGGGACACGAATGGCCTCAAATGGCACAATGGGAATAGCTCGCTTGGTCTCAAATGGCACAATGGGAATAGCCTATCAAAAATCCCAAACATCAAAGAAACGATTGACTATCAAGTTAATCTCAACAAGAAGTGGTGCCTGTCATTGACGTGGCTTCGGTGGGACATGAAGTTCATGGCTATCTGGCACCCCCTCATAGAAATCAAAAAGTCTATCCTCTTATTGAAAATTCTTTATCATGGAATCTGGACCAACCTTAAGGCTAGCAAACTTTGTGGGATTTCTCCTTGGTGCAAACGCTGCTACCAGTCTATCGAAGATGTCCCACACATCTTCTTTACCTGCCCCAACTCCAACAGACTCTGGCAGACAGTTGGAATGAAAATTAGACTTCAGAAACATCTCAGTTGGCAGCAAGCCCTGCTGGGAGAAGCGATCGGCTACTCCACGACCCTCTGGAACGCCATCAGAGGGGACGTCCTATGGAGAATTTGGCGGGAAAGATGTGCTCTCAACTTCGGTGACTCCCCCAAGGAGTGGTCAATTGAGAAATCATTATTCCTCCTTGGCAAAAGGATTGTTAACTACAAGAAATCCCCCCCCTTCAGGCATCATCAAGTTCTCCTTTTGATCAATAACAAGATTAAACCCAAGTGGGCCCCACATGAGGGTTATGAGAGGGTGATTAACCTTCTTTGTAACGCCATCTAAGCTTTGTTAAAGCTTCCCCTGCTTTGTGGGATTTGGGGGGTCCCGTGGGCACTAGTCCCCTTCTCTTATACTTTTCTTTCTTTATTTAATTCAAGTCCGGGAGAGTAGGCTAATGCCGAACTTCCTTTATATTAAAAAAAAAGAGATAATCAGAATGAACAATGAACCATGTATAAAAGAAATTATATATTTCAATAATGAAGCATGTACAAGAGTGTGGCAAACCACTGTCATATATGACGCTTTTACAAAATGTGGCAAAGCAATGTATTGCCATATGGAAATCAAATACAAAATATTGGTCTTCCACTACCATACACATGCAAAGAACGTTCCATATCAACAATCCTGCAACAAAGAACATTAATGGAATGAGATAAATTCACATGAAAATTACGAACAACAAGTAAAAACCAAGTTTATAAATTAATTACCTCATCACAAATGCTCCCATGAAACTACCGCACCGTGTCCCTCCAAGTCCTGCAATAGTGCAAACAACCCATGACTATATCCGTAAGACTCCTCCGTTCGAATTGGAGGACGACCCATTGCCATCCCCTGAAACAAATATAAAACGATTAGAGAAACGTATATGAGAAATTTAACACAAATAAATTCAATAAATGAAATGGTACTTACAAACTCATGACGCATCATGTCATATCTGCCGCTGCCCAAATGCGATGGTCCAATCGTGTCTAGACGTGTGGCTGCGGCATTTCGCTGCTGGCGATATCGATCAGGAGTCTGCTGCTGCTCGTCACGAATCATGTCCCACTCCTCAGCATCTAACCATACAGGCTTTGGTGAGCCTTCTCTGAATGCATTGCGAGCCTCGGATCGTCGATGCGAGATGACCTCACGTGCGATGTGCAGAATCCACTCTGAACTGACAATTGACTGTCCATCGGCTGGTCAAAACTCCTAGTAAATCGTCTGTGTGATATAATTCTTCCAATCTTTATCCTCTTCACTCCATTTCAGCATGATGGAGTGTCCAAACTGGATGGAGCAAAGCCATCGTATGCATGCACGCATTGCTTTGCCAGCCGCATCCATCATCGAAGCTCTATCTCGGATACTATACACCTTGGAGTCATCATGCTCATGAGCACCCCAAGGTGTACATGGTGTACTGCGTGGTGTACTGCGTGGCATACCTACATCTAAGGTACTTGTCCTAGAAGTAGAAGCGGACGACACAATGTCTGCCGCACTGCCTCCACAACAACTGCCTCCTCTACCTCCACACCTACTTGTAGATCCACTCCTAGAACCTCCAGCTCCAGAGCGTGACCTCGATCTAGGAGACGGGCCAGACACTGTATCACACTGAGGTGTCGAACGCACATGTCTACTAGTAGACCCAGTAGGAGATGGCTGCAAAGATGGTTGTGGTGGAGTCACAAAGCTAGGAGACATACCTCCTACGGGAGTAGCACCACCCTGAGGAGTGACACCGGCAGGACTGACACCGGCGGGAGTGACACCGGCAGGAGTGAGGCCAGTGAGAGTGAGGCCGACAGGAGTAAGGCTACCAGGAGTGAGGCCGGGAGGAGTGCTACCACGAGCAATCCAATACTGTGATGCAGCGGCCATATACGCAGGAGGAACTTGAGAGATGAACTCCAAAAACTGCTCTTGTGTCATGGAATGTGGAGTGATTGGAGGACTGTCTCCCATCGTGCTCTGTAATAAAAGAACCCAAATAAATAGCATGCGATAAGAAAAATAATATAGGGAATAAACAAAAAAAAAAAACAAAAAATTAGTACGTACAAGTGTTTTATTCAAAAGTCCTCTATTCTAGCATCCTCTTGAAGATCCGATGCACCGAGAATATCTATATCTATATTGATGGCTTCTAAATCGCTTGTTATGCTGGTTTCCTCCTGATCATTGTCTATTGCTTCGTCTTCTCCAACAATGACCTCTTCTTCAATGACCTCTTCTTCTCGAACAATGATCTCTTCCTTCTCAACTATCGAATGAATCTCTGAGTCCACTAGAGATGGACTTTCTTCTACATCTATGTTTTCAAAAATTTGTCTACTACGTGGAGCGACTTGTAAAACAAATAGCCACTCTGGGTCTTTTGAATCTGGTATAAAAACAACTTGCTCACAGTGTTCGAGAAGTACAAATGTATCCCTTTCATTTGTCCATAATCTTGTGGAGTCGAATTGAAGCAAACCGCTCTTATCCCATCTCACTATTGCGTTTCTTCTAGAGGTGACTACTTCGAACCATTTCACGTCAAAAACAAAGTAATCAACCTTTCTGAAAGATAGTTTCAAGATGTCTTGAATCACACCACAATAATCTAACTCGCCTTCTACAGCATTATCATCTCTTGCACTCGCTCTACTTTTTTGCAAAAAATTCACCATCATTCCACTATCAAAAGTAGACCTATTTTGATCGATTCGTGCGATTCGAAAGTGTCGTCCATGAGACCATAGTGCACCGTATTTAATATACTCCCAATCACATCCTTTTGCGAGTTTTTCTTCTTCCTCAGAGATATCTTCACCGCTGCCTTTGCTTGTGAAACCGCTGCATCTAGCCATCTGCTCATTGGAAAAGGTGGAAGAGGTCGAAGATTTTCTGGAAGAGGCAAAAATCGAGTGGAACGATTTCTTCGAAACTGAGCTCTTTCCTTCGCGTTAGTTTCCTTGGCAAGTTCATACCTTTCTAACCACTTTTGCATAGGCCTAGAGTTAACTATGCAAAACTTCATTGCCTTCTCTCTGAAAGCTGCATCCATTTTTCTTTGCAATCCTTTACCTTGTGGTTCATCGCCTACGAGACGAACATTTTCATCATCGCTCCATAAGCGAGGCATTTCGGGATCCGATATACGTAGAAACTCAGTTATGAATACAAGAGATTCTTGTACAAGCCATCCCTCTGCCATGCTACCCTCTGGACGTGCTCTCTGTCGAACAAACCCTTTTAATGTCTTCATAAAGCGCTCTAAGAAGAACATCCATCAACTATGGACAGTTCCTACTATTGCCACTTCATCTACTACATGAACTAGTAAATGAAGTTGAATAGTGAGAATACTTGTGGGAAAGTATTTCTCTACCATACAAACAGCCTCGATAGCATTGAGTTTCGCACTCTCTATGCTATCTCTATTTATCTCTTTAGAAGATATCCACCATACTAAAGAACTAATTTTATAAATGGTTTTTCGTACATCCTCTGAAAGACAATCTTTTAGGGCTACAGGGAGCACAAACTGTAAAAACTTGTGCCAATCATGAGACTTGAGTCCTGCAAGATCGTCGTCTCGTGTGAAAGCAGTCTTTAGACATCTCATGCAACCAGTAGGTGTATGAAACTCTGAAATTGTTTTCTTCACTTGTTGCTCTTCCATCCTGCGAAGCACCCAAGGAGCTCTTGGTAACGATACTGTTTCCTTGGGCTTAGTAATTGCCCACAACTCTCGCATACGATCTCGCACTTCTAAGTCGTCCCTTTGTGCTTTGCTTTCTTTCTTTCCGATCAAAGTTTTCCAAAGAATCTCTCCCTCATTCTTGAAAATATGCATCGGGTCTACCAAACGATTGATCACCAATTCACTCCAATAAGGGAGTTCATGAAAAATGGACAACCGTTTCATGCCAGCAATTAGATTTTCTGAATCCCACAGTTGTTTCCAATCTCTAGCTTTCATTTGGTGTTGCGCTTGTCGACCAATTTGTCCTTCACGTAAAACATGCCTATCAGGCGAATATCTATGATGTGCTTCATAGACAGTTTTACGTAGTGCTTTGGAATAGCATGCTTCGAGTTGTGATCCGCATAAAGGACAAGCATGGTAACCCGAAATCGATAAACCTGAACATTCACCATAACCAGGCCAATCATGCATTGTCCACATAAGTATGCCTTGCACTCGCACGTCTCGTCTTCTTATAGGTTGAGACATGTCATGCACAGTGATCCCATCCCATAAAATGCACAGTTCTTCCACAAGTGGTGCAAGATATACATCCATGTTTTTTACCTTATACTTACCAGGTACAATAAAAGCTAATAACAAATGACCTTTCTTTGTGGCCAACCATGGTGGGATATTATAATTGACCAAACATACAGGCCATGTGCTCCATCAAGAACTACGTAATTCAAATGGATTCACTCCATCCATAGCTAGGCTTAGACATATGGATCGATGCTGACTAGCAAACTCTGGCCACTTACTATCTATGTGCTTCCAAGCATCAGAGTCAGCTGGCACTCGCATTACATTATCTGTAGACCTGCTCTTTCTATGCCATGACATTAACTCAGCTATAGATTTGCATCTAAACATGTTCTTAATTCGTGGAATGATAGGAAAGTGGCAAAGAACCTTTGCGGGGATTTCTTCGCCTATAACATCTTCTCTAAATCTATTTGCTCCACACTTTGGGCATACGTGGAGATGCTCATACTCATTCCGGAAGAGAATGCAATCATTCGGATAAGCATGAATTTTAGTATATTCCATTCCAATGGACTGTAAAAGTTTTTTCGCCTCTCCACATGTTGGAGGCATGTCATTGCCCTCTGGCAAAAATTGATCTTTAAGAAGCTTGCAATAAGCAAGAAAAATGATATTAGTAAATGAAGTTATTGTGATACAACAATGAAAGCCAATTTTTTCTCCACTTACCTGAACAATTGAGTGACACTACTATCTAAACATCCATAAATGGATTGTAGATTGAGCATCGCGAGTGAATCACGTAGTACATATACCTTTGCTCCATTGTAAAGTGGTAAACCAGCTAATCTTCGCATGTTTTCATATTCTTCATCAACTTCTGATCATGGAATTTCTGTTGTGTCCATGAAACTCTTGACACCTTCTTCACCATCATGATCTTCATCCATCTCATAAAATGCTTCAAGCATCTCTTCCATATGTTCATTCTGTGTAATATTATTAGTGCTTGCTTCTACGTCTAAGTCCTTTTTTGCTCTCTTTTGTCCATGAGAGGTTACCGGTGCAATGTCGTTTGAGTCCATCTGCTCAACTGGGGGACCATGCGAATGATAGCGTAGGTTTTCCAGTCGACTCCTCTGAAAGGATCCATACTCTCTAACATGTGTAGTACAAATCCGTCGTTTCTGATAAATTTGATACTTGCAGTGTGTGCAAGGACATGCCACTCTCTCTTCAGGATCCAAAGAAGCCATCTGCTACAATATGGACATTTTAGAACATTTGATTTTTTATTAAACCTAAAAATCTAACTCTTAAAGACCTAAATACTTAAACACCTAAAAAACTTAAAACCCTAGTTTTAAAACCCTAATCTATATAGCTATCCTATTTTATCTATATATTCAGATTTTTTTTTTATTGATCCTATTTTATATATATATTTATTTATTTATTCAGATTTTTTTCCTCTTAATTAAGTTATATGTATGCCTAAATCCTAAAACCCTAATTTTAAAGATCTAGACCTAAATTATGTATATTTCTATACACATGTGTATATACATGTATATATGTATTGTATGTGTATGTGCATGTGTAAATATATGTTATGTAGGTGTTAAAACCTTAAAACCCTAATCCAAATGACCTAGAACTAAAACATGTATATATATGTATGCATGTGTATATATATGCATATATGTATATATATGTGAATATAGATAGGTATATAAGTATGTATGTTTGTGTATTGTATATATATTCACTCTATTTTAAATGATTAAATTTAAACCTATTTTTATATATTTAATCATAAATATTTCATTTATTTATTTAAAATACTAGTTCTTACCATATTTTATTATCTATATAATTATCCTACCTTATATATATATATTTATATATATATTCAGATTTTTTCCTCACTTAATTATATTTAATTATATATATATATATAATTAAATAATTTAAAACACTATTTTTTTTTATATTTATTTATTTATATAATTATCTTATTTTATATATTTAATTAAATTATTTAAAACACTATTTCTTTTTATAGTTATTTATGTATATAATTATCTTATTTTATATCTATATTTATTTATATATTCAGATTTTTTTCCTTACGTAATCCTATTTTTGTATATTTAATTATAAATATTTAATTAAATTATTTAAAATATCTAGACCTCAAATATGTATATTTCTCTATACATGTGTATATACATGTATATATGTATTATATGTGCATGTGTATGTGTGCATATATGTTATGTAGGTGTTAAAACCCTAAAACCCTAATCTTAAAGATTTAAATCTAAAATAAGTATATTTTTGTATGCATGTGTATCTACATGTATGTATGTATTATATGTATATGTGTGTTTGTATATATATGTTATCTACGTATTAAAACCCTAAAACCCTAATCAGAAAGACTTAGACTTAAATCTGAAATACTAAAACCTAAAACCCTAATCTTAAATATCTAGACCTAAAATACGTATATTTCTGTATACATGTGTATATGCATGTATATATGTATTATATGAGCATGTGTATGTGTGCATATATGTTATGTAGGTGTTAAAACCCTAAAACCCTAATCTTAAAGATTTAAATCTAACATATGTATATTTTTGTATGCATGTGTATCTACATGTATGTATGTAATATATGTATATATGTGTTTGTGTATATATGTTATCTACGTATTAAAACCCTAAAACCCTAATCAGAAAGACTTAGACTTAAATCTGAAATACTAAACCCTAAAACCCTAATCTTAAATATCTATACCTAAATGATGTATATTTTTGTATACATGTGTATATACATGTATATATATATATATATATATATATATATATATATATATATATATATATATATATATATATATATATATATATATATATATATATATATATATATATATATATATATATATATATATATATATATATATATATATATATATATATTATGTGTATGTGTATGTATGTGTGAATAGCGTAAAAACCCTAATCCTATTTTTATATATTTGATGTTAAAAAAAACTTCAAAATAAAAATAGGATTATATGTGTGTATGTATGCATGTGTGTATATACGTGTGTGTATGTATGCATGTGTACATGTGTGTGTGTATGTATGCATGTGTATACATGTGTGTGTATGTGTATGTATGTGTATGTAGGCATGCATGTGTGTGCATGTGTGTGTACGTGTGTGTATGTATGCATGCATGTATGTGTATGTGTGTGTATGTGTATGCATGTGTATACATGTGTGTGTATGTATACATGCATGTGTGTATATGTGTGTATGTATGCATGTGTGTATATATGTGTGTATGCATGCATGTGTGTATATGTCTGTGTATGTATGCATGCATGTGTGTATACGTGTGTATATATGTGTGTGTGTATGTATGTGTGTATGTGTGTGTGTGTATGTGTATGTATGCATATGTGTATATATGCATGTGTATGTATGTCTGTATGCATGTGTGTGTATGTATGCATGTGTGTGTGTATATGTGTGTGTGTATGTAAGCATGCATGTGTGTATAGGTGTGTGTATGTAAGCATGCATGTGTGTACATGTATGTCTGTATGTATGCATGTGTGTACATGTATGTGTGTATGTATGCATGTGTAAATGTGTAAATGTGTGTGTATGTGTGTGTATGTATGCTCTATTTTCCTATCTCTATCTTCCTTTCTCTTCTCTCTATCTTCCTTTCTCTTCTCTCTCTCTTTCTTTCTCTCTCTCTCTCTCTCTTTCTTTCTCTCTCTCTCTCTCTCTCTCTCTCTCTCTCTCTCTTTCTTTCTTTCTCTCTCTCTCTCTCTATTAATAGAGAATAAAAGAATCACTTACAAGTATGTCCCTCTTTTGAATCGTTTTCGTCAAAACGTAATGTAGGTCGTCTATCGTCTAATTCCAACCAATCGACGCCAAAGAACTTCTGCAAAATCAAAGAAAAGAGAAACTACAAACCCTAAAGCATATAGAAACACAAATGCTAACAGTATGCGCAGCAGTTACCAAGATGTGAGATCTAAGCGAAGAGAGAGTGTGTGTGTAGAGAGAGAGATCCGTGTGTGTGTGTGCACAAAACAATGCAGGTCGCAATTCGCTACGCGCGCGCAAGCTCGACAGAAGACCAGCAGTACTCAAACATGCACAAAAATGTGAAGTTTTGCTCTCGGGTTCGCGGTATGTTTAAAACTCGCCGCGGTACTATACCGACGCCGACTGTGAGCGTCGGTATGCCCCTCATATGTTGTAGTGAAAAAGTAAAAGATCTTATTGTAACCGAAACTTTATATACTTCATATGATGATTATAGAGTATCTAGATTTAAAACTTTTTGTTCTATGGCTTTTCCTGAATCTGACAAAAAAGAAATCTTATTTCCACCTATCCCTAATAGGAAAAATCAATCTCAAAACAAAGAAATAGCTATTATTAAAAATTGTATTATTGAAGAGAAGCCTAATCGAATTACTGAAGAGGAATTGAACTTTGCAGCATATCAAAACGCTAGAAATATACTGTCCTAAGAATATTAGTTCTTAAATTAGAACTTAAATAGTTTAAAAACCTCTAGTTTTTATCACCCATAAACTGATAACTCAATCCAAAACCCGAAGCATACTAAGAAACACCCTGCGTATAGTCACATGGTTAGGTTAGCGTGAATGTATTGGATGAACGTCTCCCTCCCTTCACACCCCTCTACGACAACGTGATAACCTAGAAATGGTTAGAAGTTGTCGATATATTTAGGTAGTGATGTGTTGGAACACACTAGGACCATCGAGGCACTTTTTTCCCTCTTTAGGAGGTTTTTCACCCTGGATTGTATATATGCCTACAACCCTAAGGACTTACTTATCTTTGTACATTCTAGTGATAATACATTCAGTATTGTGTGTTGTGCTCCCAATGTTTTCTTCTTCTTCCTAGTGCTATCTGCGTGCTTTTGTAGACCTCTAACTCCAACAATTGGTATCAGAGAAGGTCGACGCTTCATCTAGGGCATCTTCGACACTCCTCCGGTCATAGTCTCAAAATTGCACAAAATTTGGTGTGCATATTCCGGGTGATCAAGAGCGCTTGTGTAGGCAATTTGGTCTTTTTGTGCAAAAGATATATACAGGTTTCAGTTTTCCAATATAAACATCTCAAAGTCTACAACAGTTCTAGCAGAACGCGTCATGGTATTTACAACTTTTTCAGATACAATCATTTTTATACATTAGCGTATTTAAGTTAGTGGCCATGGTTGAAAATAGTGATGTATTCCAGATGTTGGCTGTTGAGGGTAAGTTGGACTGTATCAATTACCCATTGTGGGCTTATATGATGTGACACGTATTGTTTGCAAAACGACTGGGGAACATTGTGCAAGGTGTTGAAAAACGTCCTATTACATCTACAAATACACATATTGAAGCTGATGTACGTGGTGTTGAAGATGCTGATATTCTTCAGATTCCTATTCATGCTGTGGTTTCTGCTACATCTACTCGAGAGAAAATTCGTTGGGATGGCAGAGATGCTTAGGCACATGCATTGATAGCCTTGTCTTTCAAATGTGCCATTGATTCTCACATTCGCTCTTATAGATTAGCTAAGGATGCTTGAGATACACTTACCACATTGTACCAAGCTAGGGATGAGGCTCGTATTGGTTAGCTTTGAAAACAGGTGGAGAGTGAGCATTTGAATGAAGGATTGCAAGGCAGAAGACGTCCATTATGCATGTTAAAGATCAAGCTTTCTTGGCTTGTTAGAAGGGCAAAGGTAAATGGAGCTCATCTACAAGCAAGCAAAAATTTGCAAATGCTACACATTCAAAGAAGGAAGAAAAAGATAAGAAATTGGAAAACACAAAATTGTTTTGCAAGCACTATAAACACAACGATCATATCATAAAGAAGTGTCCAAAAATGGTTGCTAAAGAGGCAAAGAAGAAAGAGGCCAGAATGGTTGTTGTAGAGGCATCGATACCAAAAAGAGAGTCGGCTAATCTTGTGCAGAATGAAGAATGGGCATTTACTATTGTTTGCAATTTTGACCCATCTTCTCATGAGCATTGTATGTCTGTAGTAGACTAAGATGTTTGGTATTTTGATAGTGGGGCAACCAAACATATTACATCATAGCGCAGTTTCTTCACTTCACTTGAGTCTGCCCCTACAAGGAATACTGTCACATGCGCCAATAACTCCTCTTATCCTATCAAGGGAGTTGGTAAGATACTTTTGACTACCACTGATGGTAGTTCTTTGAACTTGTGAGATGCTTTATTTGTGCCAGGGATCAAGAAAAATTTGCTATCAGTTTTAGCATTAGACAAAATTGGCTTGGTTGTGAAATTCGTTGATGACAAATGTAGAGTTCATGATCTGTCAAATGGCAACATGATTATTGCTTCTGGCATTTTATGTCGTGAGCTATATAAGCTCATAGACTATGAAAGATCTATGAATGATTTGGCATGTGAAGTGCATGGTTCTCAGGCTATGTCAGATGCAAAGGTATGGCATGCATGCTTTCAGCATTTGAATTGTGCTAGTTTGCTACCCCTGATGAAATGTGAAATGGTGACCTCTTTGCCCAAACTCGAGGGACCCAAAAAACATGTCTCTGAAGGCTCTATTTTTTGCAACATTCAATATTCCTTCTTTCCAAAAGATGATTTAGTTCCGACTACTCAGAAATTGCAGCTTGCACATAGTGATGTCTATTGTCGTATGTAGACACCTTCTTTTGGAAAGTATCTTTACTTCGTGAATTTCATTGATGATTTCTCCATGCATGCATGGGTATATCCACTCAAATCAAAGTTTGAAGTGTTTATGTGCTTCAAATTATTTTTGGATATGGTTGAAAATAATTTTAAGCACATAAACAAGAGTTCTAATCAAAAGACAAAATATATGTCTTCTGAATTTAAGGCATTTTTGGCTGAAGATGGGATAAAACATCAATGTAGAGTGCCATATACACATCAATAGAATGGAGTTTCTAAACAAAATAATAGGTCAGTCATGGAGATGGCAAGGTGTATGCTGAAGGGTGAGGCTTTACCACATAATTTCTGGCTTCAGGTTGTTATATGTGCAACATATGTACTTAATGGGTATCCCACTAAAGCATTGCAGTCTATCACTTCATATGAGGTTGGGCATGCTTGTAAGCTATCTATTGCTCATCTACGTGTTTTTGGTAGTTTGGCATATGCACTGGTGCCCGAACAACATCACAAAAAATTGGATGATAAAGAAGTGAAATGAATTCTTTTGGGTAGAGTTATGAAAAAAAAGGCTATCATCTATATCATCCACAAAGAAAACACATTTTGGTTAGCCATGATGTTGTTTTTGTGGAATATGCTATTCAGCCTCTACTTTCATATACGAAGGAGACATCTATTAGCCCCAAAGACATGTATGATACTTTGATACCTCTGTTTACAGGTGGTTAGTCTAGTGCTAGTCCTAATAAGGAAACTTCTCACCCTTTGTAGGTTTCATGTGATGATGCAGATCATTCCACTTCTGATGCAAATTTACATGATGCACTTGTTGATGAGAGAGGTGACATTGAGGAGGAAAAAACCATGCCAAAATGGCTTGTGTAGACCTTGTGTGACAACAAATTAGATGCACCTCTTTCATATCCTACTCGATCACGTTCCCCTAGGGCCTATTTTTCATTGGATTGATATGCTATGGCTGCTTGGAGTCTCTATGATGTGACCGAGCTTATTTTATTTGATAAACCACAAAATTCTAAACATTGGATGGCTGCAATGCAATGTGAATATAATTCTATCATGGATAATAGTACTTGCTCTTTATGTTGTTGGTGCAATTCACAAGCCTACACATTTGGTTTGAAGTACATACAGATATGGAGAAGCATGGGAACCAATGCTAGTGGTTAATTACCACTTTACCCTTTTGTAAAAGTCACATTTGACTTGGAATCTTTGTAAACACCTACCAAAAGGAATTCATGGAAAAGTTAGCTTTGATTGATGGAATATCTCCTAGAATGTAGCACCATGATTATAGGGAGCCAAAAAATTGAATTCAAATTCAAACTTTTAACTCAACTACTATAAAAGTGATCATCAGAAAGCCTCCGGTAGAAGAGTCACTTTCTAAGCGTCTCATTATCAATTTTGAGTGTGTATGTGAGGCATATACTCTAGCCCACACCTATCTACACCATAAGGCAATTATCGTCATGCCTATGGCATTGTAGATAAGTGTCCATTAATACATATATCTACATTGTTCATTTCTGAGTTCTCTCTCATAGTGTCTAAAAGTCTGTCAACTTGTGGAGATCATATCTCACGCATTCCTCAACCACATTCAAAGATCTATAGCTTGTTGGCACCAGCTCAAAGTTTTCTATAGGATCTCAAAATTTGAAGGATTTCTATTCAGCCGTTTAAGAGAAAAGTCCATCGAAGTGATCACTTGTCGAAGACTCCAACAATCCTAAAATATCGGGGGTAAAGGTTTACTTGCTAAATTGATTTCTTTGAGCATAGTTAATCTTTTTACGTTTTATCACCTGGAATAGTTAGATTGCTAAGCTAATTAGATACCCCTAAAAAGAATTTTTCCAATTCCTACTGTGCTGGTCATACTGAGCAAACGATACAGGAGGTGTATAGTAAAAAATAGAAGGTTTTCTTGAAGACTTGAAGTTCAAAGTTGTGTGTTTTGATTCTATCTATGCATACATCATTTCCAAAGTACATAGGCCATTTTATGGTGTCATTGGAAAGCCAAGGAGGTCTACTTATCAACTCTGAAGAATCAAAGGGCTGTTACAAAGCAGGATTTGGCAGTACCTACTCATCCTCTTGGAGTGTCCATCCATCATTCCCAATAGTGGTATCAGAGCAAGTTAAGGTAAAATGGGAGATCGTTTTCCTTCATTTATTGATAAATTGGACAGGAACAACTATCACGCATGGTCACTAAGGATGAAGACATACCTATAAGGAAGGAGTCTTTATGGATACATCTCAGAAGATGAGGAATTGTCCTCAATAAAAACCATAGGACTACCAACAAAGGAAGAACATGAAAATCTCAACACATGGTGTGCCAAGGATGCATTAACAAGGTCTTACTTACTCAAATCCATCTTTGATTTTCTTTTGCCAAATATTAGAAAGTGTAAGACATCCCAAGAGACTTGGGAAATCTTGTCATCCTATTTTTCTTCCAACACAAGGGCCAGAAAAAACCAATTATGGATTGAATTCACCACGCTAAGGAAGCAACTTAAGCATGCTATTTCAAAGTTTGTGACTAAGATTAAAGATGTAGCAGATCAGTTAGCAAGCATAGGGGAAGAGATTGAAGAAGAGCAGATAGTAAGGCAAGTGATCAATGGGATTAAAGCTCATGACAAATGGGAAAGCTTCACCACTGCCATGGACCTTTACATGGACATGCAGATTCCAGACCTTACCACTCTCATGGGGCAATTGTTCACTCATGAAGTCAAGCTCAACAAGAATGGAGACACATCCAAAGGTAATAGCTCTTCTACCCTATACACTGATAAAATTAAGTCTAAAGATAAAGGCAAGAACAAGAAGATAGAGGATGAAGGCAATACCTCCCAAGCCAACTATGCAGGGAGAGGTAGATCATCAAGAGGAAGGGGCAAAGGAGTTAAGCAAGGTAGGGAGAGATCCTATAACTCCTCACCATGCAACATTTGTGGTTTATCAAATCAAACTACAGATGAGTGTTTCAGGAACTACAAGAATCAGAGAGGAAGAGGATATCAAAAAGGTGGATACTCACAATCAAGAGGCAGATTCAACCATCATCAAGGATACAACAACAACTACAATAGCAACTACAACAACAACTAAAATGGAAATTACCAAGGAGGATTCAAATCTAGAAAGAATTACAAAAATTATACAGAAGGGCAAGATGATTCTCTTCTGATCATGAACATGACTTCAAAACCAGCTACAAATGATTAGAATCTCTTCTACATTGACTGAGGATGCTCAAATCATGTGGCTCACAATGTAGCTCTACTCTCCAACCTTGAAGAACCAAAAGGTAAGCATCAAGTACAAACAGGTGATGACACGAAGCACTCAGTAGTTAAAGTTGAAAATGTTAAGACTTGTGATGGAAATCAAAACTTGTTGAGTAGGGTACTATATGTAACAACCATTACAAAAAACTTGATGAGTGTTGGAAAGATTGTGGAAAAAGGTTTGCAGGTTAGGTTCAACCAATTTGGAGCATTTGTGGAGGATCCCAAGTAGGGGCTCAAGCGAATTGCTAAAGGAGAAAAGACAGGTATACTTTTTACTTTTGAGCTAGAAGACACAAAAAATATTGAATTGTACAATGATAAAAATCAAACACTTTCAGAGCTTGAGATTTCGCATAAAAGATTACGGCATGTAGGAGAAAGAACCTTGAAATAGATTTGCAGGGATCAATCTGTAATTGGAATACCCAATTTTTCCAAACAACACATGATATATAAATGTGGTGCTTGTTAGCTTGGGAAGTCTCACAGGTTACCCTTCTGAAGGAAAGGCAACATGCATGAGGACTTCCTAGAGCTTGTCCATAGAGATGTATGGGGACCAAGCAAAGACCCCTGAATCTCAGGATCAAGGTACTATGTATGTTATATTGATGATTATAGCAGGTGGACTGTATTGTACTTTATGAAGCACAAAGATGAAGTGTTCAATTGTTTTAAAAATATCTTGCACTTGTTGAGAATCAGACAGGAAGAAACCTAAAGAGGCTAAGGTCAGATGGAGGAGGTGAGTACTTCTCCAATGAGTTTGAAGCCTTCTTGTAGGACAGAGGAATCAAGAGAGAAATCACGACAAGGTATACTCCTAAACAGAATGGGGTAGCTGAGAGAAGAAATATGTTGATTGTTGAAACAACTAGGTCAATGTTAAATGAAAAGGAACTACCTAACTACCTATGGGCAGAGATTGTATCTACTGCCACTTATCTCATAAATGTTACCATCCAAGTCCCTTGATGGGATGACTCCTTATGAATCATGGCATGGGAAGAGACCCTCACTGGATCATTGCATGATATTTGGATGTGTAGCATATGTACACATTCCTTCTCAGATAAGAGGTAAGTTAGACCCTAAGGCTAAGAAGTGTATCTTTATTGGATATGATCTAAATCAGAAAGGTTACAGGATCCAAACAAGGTAACATATGTATGCAAATTGAATAAAGCTCTTTATGGATTGAAGTAGGCACCTAGGGCATGGAATCACAGGTTGACCACATACCTTCAAGACCAAGGTTTTGTCATGAGCAAGGCAGACACTTCTCTATTCATCAAGAGAAGTAATTCAAAGGTAATATACCTATGTGTATATGTTGATGATATCATACTTACAGGTAATGAGGTCAATGGAATCAAACAAATCAAGAACCAGATGATGAAGGAATTCAAGATCAATGATCTTGGTCTACTAAAGTACTTTTTTGGACTTGAGTTAGTCTATACTAACTTTGGAATCTACATTACTCTGAGAAAGTACATACATGATAATGTTGAAGAAGTTTCATTTGCAGGATGCCAAAGTTGCAAGCATTCCAATAGAGGTAAACCTAAAACTAAGTGCCCATGAAGGTGATGAAATTGATGAGATTACAGGTTACCAAAGTATAGTTGGAAGCTTGAACTATGGTACCTTAACAAGGATAGATATTGCATGTGGAGTTAGTGTGCTAAGTCAGTTCATGCACAAGCCAAGGGTACCTCACTTAGAGGCAGCCAAAAGCATTCTAAAGTACGTCAAAGACACTTAACCTCATGGTTTGTATTTTCCTTACACATCAGACCTAGACATTAAGATCTATTCAGATGCAAATTGGGCAAGATGTAAGGATGATAGGAGGAGCACTTCAGGATACATTTCATTTGGAGGTGATAAACCAATATCATGGTCCTCAAAGAAGCAACCTACTGTTGCTTTATCTTCTACAGAAGCAGAGTATAGAGGATTGGCAAATGCCACCCAAGAAGCAATATGGATCAAGTTATTGTATACAGAATTGGGTTTATATACTAGGTCACCATTGATCTTTGGAGATAATACAAGCTCACTTCACCTTGCAACTAATCCTATTTATCATGCAAGGACCAAGCATATAGAGGTCCATTACCATTTTGTGAGAGACAAGCTATTAAGAAAGGACATTCAACTAACATATGTATCAACCACGATGGAGTGTGCTGATTCATTAACAAAAGCATTGGATGGAACCAAAGTTTGTAGGTTCAAATCAATGATTGGATTGCAGGACATACATGAAGAGTGAAGCATGAAGACCAAGGCAAAATGTTTGGCTTGAGGGGGAGCCCTTGGTGCAATTCACAAGTCTACACATTTGGCTTGAAGTACATACAGATATGGAGAAGCATGGGAACCAATGCTAGTGGTTTATTACCACTTAACCCTTTTCTAAAAGTCACATTTCACTTGGAATATTTGTAAACACATAACAAAAGGAATTGGTGGAAAAATTAGCTTTGATTGATGGAATATCTCCTAGGATGTAGGACCATTCAAATTCAAACTTTTAACTCAACTACTATAAAAGTGATCATCAAAAAGTCGCGGGTAGAAGAGTCACTTTCCGAGCTTCTCATTATCAATTCTGAGTGTGTGTGAGGCATCTACTCTATCCCACACCTATCTACACCATTAGGCAATGATCTTCATGCCTATGGCATTGTACACAAGTGTTCATTATTACACATATCTACATTGCTCATTTCTGAGTTCTCTGTCATAGTGTCTAAAAGTCTCCCAACTTGTGGAGATCCTATCTCACTCATTTCTCCAACAACTTCAAATATCTATAGCTTGTTGGCACCAGCTCCAAGTTTTGGACATGCTGTCAAGACTTGAAGGATTTCTATTCAGCTATTTTAGAGAAAAGTCCATCGAAGTGATCACTGGTCGAAGACTACAACAATCCTAAAATATCGGGGGTAAAGGTTTACTTGCTAAATTGATTTCTCTGAGCATAGTTAATCTTTTTAAGTGTTATTACTTGGAATAGTTAGCTGGCTAAGATAACTAGATACCCCTAAAAGGAATTTTTCCAATTCCTATTGTGTTGGTCATACTCAGCAAAAGATATAGCAGGTGTATAGTAAAAAATAGAAGGTTTTCTTGAAGACTTGAAGTTGAAAGTTATCTGTTTTGATTCTATCTTTACATACATAATTTCCAAAGTACATAGGCCATTTTATGGTGTCATTGGAAAGCTAAGAAGGTCTACTTATCAACTCCAAAGCATCCAAGGGCTGGTAAAAAGCAAGATTTGGTAGTACCTACTCATTCTCTTGGAGTGTCCATCCATCATTCCCAACATATGTGACTTGCCTCCTAGGAAGAAGGCCATTGGAACTAAGTGGTTATACAAGCTAAAGAAGCCTTATGGGATAGTTGATAGGTATAAGGCTAGGCCAGTTGAAAAGAGTGATGCACAGGAATAAAGCATTGATTTTGATGAGACCTTTGCTCCTACTTGTCGAATGAATATTGTTTGTAGGATCTACCCTCTTGCACCTCATCGTGATTGGAATGTACATTAGTTGGACCTTAAAGTGGCATTTGTGAATGGCGATTTTCATCTAGAAGTGTATGTTTTTAGCCACATAGCTTTGTGCAAGAAGGCATGAAAACCATGTGTGCGGGCTAAACAAGGCATTATATGATTTAAAGAAAGTACCATGTGCTTGGTATGAAAAGATGCATGCCTATCTGTTTGCACATGGTTTTGAGAATAGTCCAGCTAAAAGCACCTTATGTGTTAAGCGTGCTAATCATGTGATTCTCATCATTGTGGTGTATGTTGATAACGTGCTCCTTACTAGTCCTCATGCGAAGCATATTGCTGATTTCAAGGCTGATTTACATGCCTCATTTGAGATGTTTGATTTGGGGCATTTGCATCATTATTTGAGCATTCAATTTACGAACATTGATGGTGGAATGGCTTTGGGTCAAACAAAATATATTGACAGATTATTGCATCATTTTGGCCTTGAAGATTGTAAACCTATTGCCAATCTTATGGAGATAGGTTTAAGATTCAGTTTTCATGATGCTAGAGATGCATTTGATGTTGTTCTCCATCACTAGGCTGTTGGATGCTTGATTTACTTATGCATTACTCGTCAAGATATTCAGTTTGCTATCTCACAGATGAGCAAGTTTATGCATTGGCCAGGTGTCAAGCATTGGCAGGTGGTTAAGAGCATCTTTCACTACTTGAGTGGTACCCGACTACTTGGGTTGTTTTGTCCCAAGGGGGGATCACTGCTACCAAATTTACATGCTTTTTTCTAACAGTGATTGGGCTGGTTGCTATGACACTCATGTGTTCACTAGTGGATTTTTCTTGATGCTTGGTAGCTTATGTGTATCTTGGTTAAGTAAGAAGCAGCCTACTATGGCCACTTCTAGTTCTAAGGCTAAGTATAGAGCAGCTTTCACAACGAATGTTGAGTGTGTCTGGCTGAGACACCTTATAGCTGATTTGGGTGTTGGTCAATCTTCTACCACCACCATCTTCACAAAAAGTCAGAGTGCATTTGCAGTTGTGAGGAACCCTATGTTCCATGCTCACACTAAGCACATCGAGGTGCATTATCATTATGTTAGGGAGAGGGTCTTTGCTGGGGAGATCATCTTGGTATATGTTCCCATGTAGGAGAACATTGCAGACCTTTTCATGAAGGCTCTCTCTAGGGAGAAGTTTGAAGGTTTTTGCAAAGCTTCTGGCTTACTTCCTTTTGTAGATTGATTCCACATATCTTGGCACTTCCTTACACATGAGTGCCAGCTCCTTGTTCACCCCATCACTCCCAAAAGGGATTTTTTGATATATTTAGGTAGTGATGTATGTGAACGCACTAGGCCCTTGGGGCAGTTTTTTCCCTCTTCATGAGGTTTCTTCCCTTAGCTTGTATATATGCCTATAGCCCAAATGTCTTACTTATCTTTGTACATTCTAGTGGAACTACACTCAGTATTGTGTGTTGTGCTCTGAGCTTCTTCTTCTTCCTAGTGTTGTTTGTGTGCTTCCATAGATGTTTAACTCCAATATAAGTAAGGACATGTACGCTGGAGATTTAAATAAAAATGGCTAGAATGGATGAATGTTGGGTCTTCAAAAGCATTTCATCCCATCCTCCATTCTGAAAGACGCTCATGCATTGCAACAAAAAGCTGATGCTAAGGTGAACTAAATGAGAGAGAGGTGCTTTCCCCTTCCCAATGGTAGGAACATCATTTAATCTCAAATTTGATTTTGTTTGAAGCCCTCATAAGCAGAATCATAGGGATATGGAATGGAAATGCAGCATTGTCAAGTGAAGTATGTGTAGACCACCCATTGGTCATTCATGAATGTGTCCCATTATAAGTTCTCGCTTGCATCCAAAATGTCCATCAAGTTTGTTGTTTGGCTATCATGAGTAAGAAATTTTATTTCACATACCTTTCCGATACCTTTTTGAAGAATAGGTTTCCATGTCTAGTTAACCTAAATTCTATATTCTTTGATGACCTTCCTCATTTTGTCAAAGATCAATACCGAATTCTGTGTAGATTTTCCATTTGTGACCGTGGGTTGAGAAGCGTTTTGTTAGATCTAGCTTCAGGTAGAGATTGCTACATGGCCTCTAGAAAAGCATTGTTTCAGTTTGGAGTAGAAGAGTTCAATGGTTGCTCCTTGTAGAGAGACATGTGCTACAGGAAAATGAGATCACCACTACTGTAGATAGAAGAGAGAAAGAGAAATAAGAGAACGCACAAAGATATAGAGAGAGAGATGCATTGATTTATGTCTTGGACACATACCATGGAGTAATAGTAGTCCATATGGTTCCACTCAGTAATGCATTAAAGCTCTCTGAAATATCAATTGGATTGTTGGTAGCAAAATATGAATATTGCATGTCTATTGCATGTTTGCATTTGTATCTATTTGTGAGGAAATGTTACTACTTTTTGAGGGTTAGTAATCATTCATAAGGAGCATAAATGATTTTCAAGAAGAAGAAGTTAATTGGGGGTTAATACATAATGAAGAAGTTAGAACTCAAAGTTAGGTGTTGCAAGCAATGGAATGTGCAAGTAGATAGATGGAGAGAGAGAGAGAGAGAGACATCAAGAGAGAGAGAGGTTTTAGGGGATTTGGGCTTCCCTCAGTATTAAAGGCAGCTAGGGCTCCCTCTCAGGCTTCTCCATGCCATAGCCAGAAGCGCAATTGGAGCTTAGAGATAGAATGGGCTTCATTTCATTTGTTGGTCGCACTCTTTTCTTAGTGATCTTCTACTTTTCAGTTCACCACAAGATTACTAACTTTGGGCAAGATGGAGGCCTTGCCTTGAAGGCATTGAGCACCAAGATGAGTTTCTTAAAAAAGGCATGTTGCTCTACTTGGTGTTACTCCCCTTGAAAAGGAAATCAAGTATCTACTCATGGTAGCCATAGCTCTAGAAGCACTTCGGGGTATACTTTTTTCCCTTGGAATCAACTTGGGAGCTTATTTACTATTTTTTTTTCCTATTGTAGTTACTCCCATCATGCATGAATTCAATGACTATGACATCTCAAGTTCATAATATATTGTACAGTGTACACAATTTTTAAAGATGTTTGGTTTATTGTTTAGTAACACACTGAAATATCCAAAGTAATAGGATTCTGGAATGGGGATTTACGAATACACAGTATTCATCATAGCACTTTGTGACATTAATAAGATCATAACAAAAACATATTACAACAATAGAAAGTATAGCTTTAATTTATAAAGATACATAGCACCAAAATAAATCATCTTCTTACTTATAATATTGTGAGTAGAATTTGATCGACTTCAAAGATTTTAGCACTTTTTGTATCTTTGTCCTCCGAACTCTCTCTTTCATGATGCGTACTATAATAATTGACACGGAACTTCATTGTAATTGATATACACTGTTCCATAATTTCAGATATAATAAAGAATCATGGAATTCAGAGGTTCAAAAACTCTTAGGATTTTTGGAATGTCCCCTTTTCATAGTACATTAGCAATATATTTTACAATTGAAGTGTTCATCCACACCAGCTGCTAACACTCGCACGCACGGTGGATCTAAACCCACTGGTTACAAGGAAAGTTTACAAGTCATCATCCTCATCTTGCATTTCTGGAAACATAATTCTTTCTATATCATAGCGCAACTCATTGAACATTTTTGTTATATTCTCTTCCACAAGCTTAATCTCCACCTCAAAAAATTCCTTTGGGTCTAAGCATTGCTAGTTTCTACTTCTATAACTAACTACATATGCTTCTAATTCCGATACTCTTTTCAAAAAATCTTCTAATAAATTGTCGAAAGCTAAAGTTACATTAGTTAACTTTGTTATATAGCATTTCGTTAGCTTATGTACTTCTTCTAATTTCTTCTTATAAGTTATATCCAAAACTGTTGCTTCCTTTCTCAACTTCTCCACCTCTACTTCCTGGTCCACCAAAACTATGTTCACATCATCACAATGTTGCTTCCACTCATTAATCTGCATTTGCAACTACGGAATGCCTGCAACCTATGCCGATACAATGTCAAAATTCTCTTGAATATTACATATCTTTTCTTCAATTTTTGTGAACTAAAAATTTTGTACTACAAGTCTTTCCTCCACTTCCATAGTTGAAATACTTTGGCATTTTATTTCTCTGCACTCTTCTTTCACTTCTACCTTCAATCTGTGTGTTTCTTGCTCTAACTTCTGCAACTTATGGAGTGTGCTATAATTTTTGACTTCTCTTCAAGAGTTACTTTGAGGGTCTTATTCTCTACAAGAGCTTCATTCAATTCATCTAGCATTGCACCTCAGCCCTAAGTCGTTTGCATTCTTGAGTCCGATTCGTTCTCTCCATCAACCACTTATCCTTTTCCATAATTATGTCATTGTATTTTGTCTAAAAATCTTCTAACTCACCTACACTCCATTTTATTCCTCTATCCAGATCACCAAGTAGCTTGGATCAAACTGTGTTATTGTTATATATCCATGGATAGCTATAGTCACTAGACCATACTGCAAGCAAGTTTACTTTTCCTTCTTCATTTTTCCACCTATCTATAAGTCCATAAGATGAAAATGTGTAATACCAAAATTTTCAGACATGTACCTCTCGAGCATTTTCCTTGTTCATGTTGTTGTTTTCTGCATCTATCTTCCTCGACAACCCTTTTGTCCCTTTCTTACCCTTCTCTTCTCTTCCTTCCTTCTTCCTCCTACTCCTATTGTCTTTCTTCTTCCATTCCTTCTCCTGCTCCTTCTTCTTCCCTCACCTTCCTCTCGTCTTCTTCCGTGGCCTTTTTATCTGCTTCTTCCTTGGCCTTCGTCTTGGCTTCGCGTCATTGATTCTTATCTACTTGTTGCCTCCGGGACTCCTTATCCCCATCTCTATTAGTTTGTGTCTTCTCATGAGAGGTGCCTACCACTTGTTTTCGCTCTGCCTCCCTTTTCTTAAGAATCTATAGGAAAACTTCCACTAATCATACTGTGTATTTTGGAGGTAAGTATGAAGGAGTCTCCATAAAAAAGCAAAGTGAAAGCTACTCCCACCTTGGCATCTAACACTACGTTTAGTGCTCGTCCGGTCCGTCTAAAAAGTCTTCCTACCTCTTTCTTTAATTTTTTGAAAAATTATCTCAGCCTAATTTACATGCAGTTTTGCACACTCCTTCACCAAGGAAAATAGTTGTTGAGATACTTTGTACTGTTTTACTTGCAAGTTGATGATCATTGTTGTTAGTAGCAATCCTAACTTCAAACGATTATCATCCGAAAGTTGAACAAATCTATATTCACCCGATTTTGGTTTTCCAAGTATCTTGCAAATTGTTGTGGCATCCATCATCTTTAGGGTATGGCTTTCCCATAACAACCATGATCCTATGACCTCAAAGTCCAAGTTTCGTCCTTATCGGTGACTGCAAATAAGAGGGAGCGATGCCATTTTCTAGAAAACTGAACATTTCCTTGTACCAAGTAGGAGAAGCCTATGGAGCATTCTCGACTTCAGCCACTCTAAAGGCTTTTGAATTCGGGAGAGTAGTGTCAATACCTTTGGGGGATTCACCATGGTCAATGCAAGACAAAAAATCTACTATAGTATGACTGGTACTTGGGCGATGAACAAAGTCGTACTCCAATTCCTACAGCAAAAGGACCCATCTCGTAAGATTTCCAACCAAATTTTGCTCCTTCACCAAATACAATAGAGCACTATCATCATGGAAGGTGAATGATCAACCCAAAAAATAATGCCTAAATTTCTTTATCAAATAAATGAGACCTAAACATTCCCATTTTGTAGTGGAGTAATTTTTGTTGGAGTTAGACGTCTATAGAAGCACGCAAACAACACAAGGAAGAAGAAGAAGCTTGGAGCACAATACACAATACTGAATCTATTACCACTAGAATGTACAAAGATAAGTAGCCCGTTAGGGCAATATGCATATATACAAGCCGAGGGAAAAAGAACCTCTTAGGGAGGGAAAAAAAGTGCCCCAGCAAGCCTAGAGTGCTCACACACATCAGTATGTAAATATATCAACAAATCCCCCTTGGGAGTGATGCAGTGAACAAGGAGCTGGCACTCATATATAAGGAAGTGCCAAGCTATGTGGAAATCACTCTACAAAACAAAGTAATCCCAAAGATTTGTGGAAAGCTTCCAACTTCTCCCTAGGCAGAGCCTTCGTGAAAAGGTCTGCAATGTTCTCCTGCATGGGCACATATGCCAAGCTGATCTCCCCAGTAGAGAACCTCTCCCTAACATAATGATAATGCACCTCAATGTGCTTAGTGCGAGCATGGAACACATGGTTCCTTGCAACTCGCAATGTGCTCTGACTGTCAATGAAGATGGTGGTGGCAGAAGACTGACCAACACCTTGATGAGCCATAAGACGTCTAAGCCACACACAATCAAAAGTCGATATGAAAGCTGCCCTTTTACTCAGTTTTACAACTAGAAGTGGCCATAGTAGGCTGCTTCTTGCTCAACCAAGATATACCTGAGCTACCAAGCATGAAGCGAAAGCCACTAGTGGACACATGAGTGTCATAGAAAACAGCCCAATTAGAGTCAGAAAAAGCATGCAAATTTGGCGGTAGTGATCCCCCATTGGGGTAAAACCACCGAAGTAGCTGAGTACCACTCAAGTAGCGAAAGATGTGCTTAATTGCCTACCAATGCTTGACTCCTGGGCAACACATAAACTTGCTCATCTATGAGATAGCAAACTGAATATCTGGTGGAGTAATGCATAAGTAACTCGCATCCAACAACTTGTTGATAGACAACAACATCAAATGCATCTCCCCCATCATGAAGACTCAATCATAAACCTGTCTTCAAGGCCAAAATGCCCCAATAATATCTCAATATATTTCGTTTTCCACAAAACCATTCCATCATCCACGTGCATAAACTAAATGCCGGAATAACGATGCAAATGCCCCAAATCAAACATCTCAAATGAGGCATGTAAATCAGCCTTGAAATCAGCAATATGCTTCTCATGAGGACTAATGAGCAACATGTCATCAACATACACCACAATGATCAGAAATACATCACTAGCACGCTTGACATATAAGGTGCTTTCAGTTGGATTGTTCTCAAAACCATGTGCAATCAGATAGGCATGTATCTTTTCATACCAAGCACGTGGTGCTTGCTTTAAACCATATAATGCCTTCTTTAACCTGAAAACCAGGTTTTCATGCCCTTTTTGGACAAAGCCACGGAGCTGAAAAACATACACTTCTTCATGCAAGTCAGCATTCAAAAATGTTGTTTTGATGTCCAACTGATGTACATTCCAACCATGTTGAGCTGCAAGTGGAGAGATGCTACGAACAGTAGTGATTCGACAAGTAGGAGCAAACGTTTCATCAAAATCAATGCCTCTTTCCAGCACATAACCCTTTGTCAGAAGCCTAACCTTATACATATCAATTGTACCATCAAGTTTATGATTTGGCTTGAATACCCACTTAGTACCAATGGCTTTCTTGCTAAGAGCAAGTCACATAAAGACCAAGTACCATTTTTCATAATAGCATCATATTCAAATTGCATATCAGCCATCTAATTTTTTCAATTCTGTGCTTCATCAAATGAAATAGGCTCAGTCTCATCATAGAGACTAGATGCAGCCATAGCATAGCAATCTACTGCAAAAGAGACACGATGAGAAACTGATGGAGTACGATATGATAGAGGTGCATCTAATTTGTTGTCACCGAAAGTTTGCACCAGCCATTCTGGCATAGTTTTAGCCTCCCTAATATGAGCTCTCTCATCAATAAGTGCATCATGTAAAACTACATAAAAAAAGGAACGATTTCCATCATCACATGAAACCTGCAAAGGCTGAGAAGTTGCCTCATTGGGACTAGCACTAGACTATCCACATGTAAAAAGAGGCAGCAAAGTATCATACATGTCTTTGGAGCTAACAGATGTCTTCTTAGCACATGAAAGCAATGGCTGAATAACATCTTCCACAGAAACAACATCACGGCTAACCAGAATGCGTTTACTCTGTGGATGATACAAACGATAGCCTTTACTTTAAGAATTGTACCCAACTAAGATACATTTTACTACTTTATCATCCAATTTTGTGTGATATTGTTTCGACACTAATGCATATGCTAGACAACCAAAAACACGCAGATGAGTAGCAGATGGCTTGCAATCATGCCAAGCCCCATATGGAGTGATAGACTGCACCGATTTACTAGGACACCTGTTAAGTACATACGTTGCACACATGATGGCCTCAAGCCAGAAACTATGTGGTAAAGCCTGACTCTTGACCATACACCTCGCCATATCCATGAGTGACTTGTTCTTTCATTCAGAAACGTCATTCTTCTAAGGTGTATATGACACTGCATACTGGTGTTTTATCCCATGCTCAACGAGAAATGCATTAAAATCAGAAGACATATATTCCCCCCCTTGATCAGAATGGAGGGTGGCCATTTTACATGCTAATAGATTTCAAGCCAAAACCAAAAATTGTTTAAAGCACATGAACACTTGGGACTTTGCATTCAATGGATATACCCATGCATGCGTGGAAAATTCATCGATGAAAGTCAGGAAGTAAAGATAATTTCCAAAAGAAGATGTCTGCATAGGATCATAGACATCACTATGTAGAAGCTACAATTTATGAGTAGCCCGAACTGAACCATCTTTTGGAAAGGAGGAACGCTGCATTTTTCCCAAAATACAGCCTTCACAAACATATTTTCCAAGTGCCTCAAGTTTGGGCAAAGAGGACATAATTCCATATTTCTACAACGTAGAAATCTACAAAAATTCACTTGAAAGAGATCATGACGACGAAGACAGCGAGAGAAACGTGGATAAGAAGCGTGCGCTTGCGTTGTGGGTGGTCTCTGGTGCGGTGTTACAAAAGTGCTCGATCGCTTTTTTATCTCTTCAACATGCGTAACGTAATCGTGGCTCTCTTACTCTATTAAGACAAGGGGATCTTGGATACTAGTGCCCTCAGCAGCCATCAGAAAGCTCAAAACCCTGGGAATACCGGCAAAAAAGAAAAAGTACGATCATAAGTTAGAGTGATACTTATCTATTTTTCGACGGGACTTTTAAAATCATTCAATGGATCCAAGCAAAACACCAACAATCAACAACCCAGATGTTACCTTGATAACGACCATTAGCAAGAGTCCATTGTGGAGCTAGAAGCGTGCATCCGTACGGACACGGTTCTCTAAGTTACACAAAGGCTAAAGGACAAACAACCCAGAAACACTCAGAGGCTGAAGGAGAAACAAACCAAAGGCGATAACTCCGATGCCACCTTCAATATGAGCACATTATTATTTCTGTAATACTCCCGCAGAGAGAAGCTATAGCTGATATCTAGAAAGCCATGACTTGGCGGTTACTTTTATTGAATGCATATTCAAATGCTTTTCGTGAATTCAACATCATCAGACACCACGTTAAGACCCACGAAGCAATACGCAAAGTGGACAGGGTAACAGTCTTATTCCACAATTCAACGGAAAATGCTTTATAAAAGGATGAGCAGCCGTTTGACTGCACCTAGAAATATGAGTTGGCCTCTTCTACAAATTAGTAAAATGGGCATGCAACCATGAAGAGATACATTGTTTCAAGGAGGATGCGTATGAGAACTAAGATATTCAGAAACCAGTTACCATTGATCTGGCAATGCAGAGGACACAAATATTCTTCAGCAGAATGGAAGATATATCTGATCTCTTATTGCGAGGCTATGCGGGACCAAAATCATATCCTTGAAATGTCAGAGACTTCCCTTTAATCGCGCTGAACAGAAGTTCTTAGTAGATTCGACATCACATTTTTGACAGAAGTTCTTAGTAGATTCGACTTTACGTTTTCGAGCTAAACTACCACGTGCATTGTATTTGTCTTTCGGCAGTGCGTACTGCGAGTGTACTTATATCCTAATACTATTAGAGCTTGCGGAGGTACAGTGTACTTATATCGTAATACTATCTGTTAATGGAGATCCGTATTATTGTTCACTGTTTCTGAGATTGACTAACTTAAAAACAAAATTTGTGTATCTAAATGGCAGACAAGTTTCGTCGTTTTTCCTCATCGAGAAACGTTTTTCCCCTTTCACATCATAAACGAGCTCATTATGGAAAGCAGTGTTCAATCTACAAAGCGAGAACGGGTATTCAATTTAAGGATCTCAATAGGCATGTCCAAACCATATGACGTGATCATGGTTATTACTACTTTTTGAGTCCAGTACGCACTTTTCATGAGAAGGATGTTACTTGAATAAGGGCATCCTGCGTTTAATAAACGACTTACGTTTCAAGTTAAAAACATTCAAGCAGTCCGAGCGTGTTAGGCTATATGTTTGCACCCTTCTCCTCTTCATGGGATGAGGGTGTAACCCCTCTCTACTGGTAGGACAGTTGTGAACCGTAGGCTAATGTAATTCCTTCGAGAAGATCTAAGTTAGTTGCCTTAATGCAATTCTTTTTAAATTGTCCTCTTTGGGTAGTCTAAAGCCTCCTTTGTCAGTTACAGGCAGTCATATGGATACTATGCCCCTTCACTTCTATAGTTGTTCTTTCAAACAAATTCAAGCTATAAGCGAACTTAGGCTTTGGTCAAAATTTCTTTAAAAAATGGAAACAAACATACAAGCAGTTAAAATCCCAGAACCTTCCCATTGTCTAATGGAGATAAGCAATGTATTTGTCGGATGCTACTTAGTCTTCATTTGAAAAGCATAAACTCACACGATGGATCTAAGACTATAAATAAATGCTAGGAGTCAAATGTGACGCTGATTGTGAGAATAATTGATATCCCATTGTAAATTGTTCATTTTCTTCCATAATATGTTGACTGAATATTGAGTTTCCAAGTTATGAGTGACATATGGGTACATATAAGTCCTTTTCGCAACAACATTTTTATTTGATGGATGACGATACAAGGGCTAGAGGACTTTTCACCCAAGCTTAAAGCTGGAATGTCAGATTTAATATGGGGATCATTTAAATTTCACACAAACGCGGACGGTTATGCGTGGAGAAATGAGAGACGGCATAGAAAATGGACGGTTATGATGGATGTGGACATGTTCGAGGTCACCTTGATTAAGACCATCATTTGAAGCTCGAAATTCACTGGATCCAATCAGCAAACAAAATGAAACCATATATATCCAGTATCATACAAATCGACGGACCTAGAAATGTCAACAGTGTAAATAAAAATCTTTTATTCTAGAATAAAAGGGGCAAAGACAACCTTGAGAAGCCATTATTCTGAAAACGAATACTCTAAAAATGAATACACGCTCATGAACCTCTTAGTGTCCAATCTTTTCTTTTAACGAAGTCGTGAGTCCCCGAAGGTCGCAATGGTGAGGCAGGTTACATTCACACGTTGAATGATTACGAATTCAACTATGAATGAAGGAAAGGTTAGAAAAATCCATCTTTTGTAGAGCTTGATTTGGAGACAGAACACACAAATCATACTGAGCCTTGATTGTTAATGAATCTCTTATCATTATATATATATATATATATATATATATATATATATATATATATATATATATATATATATATATATATATATATATATATATATATATATATATATATATATATATATATATATATATATATATGTGCGTGTGTGTCTATGTATGACTCTATATATCTATAAAGTACGTAAGATTTTTGAAGCCACTACATATATCTCGTAATTTTGAGAATGGATACAAATCGATAGCTAATTACTGCAAGGATCGAAATTCTCATTACAATAAGAGGATGACATAGATCAACGATTTTGCGTGACATAGGGAAAGAGGAAGCATGCATCAGTTGTGGAGCAATGATTCTATCATTATATTTATGCTATATATGTTTCTATGGGACATACTTGCCACATCATCGGATCTCCCCTTCAATCTCAAAATAAGGTCATATAAAAATTTTAAGTACCTAAAAATATCGATACAATAGAAGTTGTCATGTTGTGACACTACATAAACAAACATGTAGCTTCCTTATCCTTAACGCTTTTATAAAGTAGATGCATTTTACCTTTTAAGGATGTTTTGTGAAGATGTCCACCGATTAATCTTTAATAGTCATATCTATCAGCTTGGATTCTTTTGAATGATCTTCCCATGAATAGAGTGATGTTCGACTCTCGTGTGATGTGATATCACATGGTCAAATAGATTCGTTGATAACATGGTCCTTTTAATGTTTGCATACTATGGTACGATTTCTCTTTTAATGTAAACCCCCATGTATTCAATAAAGTATGTAATCCTTGTCACTTTGAAAGAAGCATGTATAATTTCTCCATACTCAAATTTAGGATGTGAAAATGCCATAGTTGGTTGCTTCTTGGTAGTCAATAAAATAGATTGAGTTCGCGAAAAGAATAAAGAATCTCTACTTTATCTCGGATCAGTTAGGAAATTATTACAAGTGCTATTACATATATCAAAAGTTTTAATCTTCATGCAAATGAGATTTGCGTGGTTTATTCATAAAGCAACTAGAAAAGCTGACCACAAAAATTAAATGTAGTATGATATTCCTTACTAGGCTTCAACTTCCAAGCATTATACGACACATATTTTCATCATTAAGTTATATTCCAATATCCTTAAGTTTAGACTTATCATACAATAGTGCTTCGATGACTTTGTGAGTAACCATTTTAAATCTTTCAAACACTTTGTAACACCAATACTATTCTATTACCAAGAAAATATTTTAGATCTCTCAAATCCAAAATAAAATATTTATTTATAATTTCTTTTGAAGATCAACAACTATCTTTCCTTGATTTCCCATATTGTGTAATAATTAATGTACCCCACCAAAAGCATTCTAGAATCATTTGTTTCAAATCCAAAAATGATAATGAGACTTGGATTTTATAATTTGAATATTGAATAACTTCTCTACAAAAACCTCATACAATTTTTTTCGGTGCTTCATTCAAATGATAATAGGCTTTCTTAATTTTCTATACATAATTTGAATACTTCAATGCACATAGAATTATGGTTACTTCATGTACGCTTGTTTATCCAATCCTCCATTGAAGAAAGGATTCTTAACATTTACTTTATGCAATTTCAATTGTTTTATTATAGCAAATGCAATCACATTCGTCCTAGATGTCTCCTCTTGAACGGTGGCATTAATATTATGAGCACAATATTGCATTCCATTTCAAAGAACGGATCAAATCTTCAATCTCTTACCTCAAATTGGGCAGCTAGGTGTCTATGATATTATAATCAGCTCTCAAGATCTTCTTTTTATACAAAGAATCAAGCGTCTTTGTTGGATGTACCTAATAAAATATTTTGAGCCTCTGCTAGATTCCCCAAATCTTTGCAGTCAAGAAGATGTCCAAAAAAATGAACTAACGATCATACATGCAAAAAACAATGTCATTGGAAGTTCATTTTTCAAAGAGTTCTAAAGACACTTTTGGTGTGATTTATGGTTCCCTTTGTTTTAGGAGACATACTAGGATTTATGCATGTTGATTTTCCCCTCAAAACCCTTTATATGGGTTTTCTCTCACTAAAGTATGTCTTTGCATATGAAGGATATAGGGTTTTTCCAAATTGTTCTAGATTCACTTCTTTTGATCCTAAGTACTAGGATTTATGCATGTTGATTTGCCCCTCAAAACCCCTTATATGGGTTTACTCTCACTAAAGTATGTCTGTGCATATGAAGGATATAGGGTTTTTCCAAATTGTTCTAGATTCGCTTCTTTTGATCCTAAGCACTTCTCGGCTTATAACCAATAGTGGGAAATTGATTTTCCACTCGGTCATACAATCAAGCATCTACTCTTCAAACGAATGACATCTCTCAAACCTGCTTAGTGTAGGGACAACATGGTTTCTTTATAATTGATTTTTCATTCTTTCTTCTCCTAACTATTTTGATAGCTTATAATTAAGTTCAGAACCTTATTCTGAAGCTTCTTTCCATATGAAATAATCACTCATGAGATCACCAAATGGTCTCCAACAAGCCTCACCTAGGCGCATCCCTATTTAAAGACACTTCAAGAGCAAGTACCTCATCACAAAGTCCTCCGCCCAAAAAAATGGCCGATAGGACATGTCCTTGGCAATGATGCCAAATTAATCCTTGTAGACCCGTGATACACATACAAACCACTTTCAAAAAATGGATCCTTGTCCAAAAAAGAAAACTCCATTCAAGAGCCTCATCGAGTCTCACACGTGCAGAGATGCATACAGACACTTGCATGCAAGCGTCACTCATGGACAAGATAGAAGAGCGCTAGAGAAGCTCCCTCTTGATATGAAGACAAAGTAAAGAAGAAGGCCAAGCACATGATCAAATGAAGGTTTCGTCTTCGGCTGAGCCTCCATTTAAAAAACGTAACACTTTTATAGTCAAGTTAAAAACGTAAAATTGAAAATCAAAGATCTAGTTTACTTCTTGTCACGTTGCTAGAAGTTTTCTTCCATTAATCACTAACGTAAATCATAAACATGAAAATGTTGAACTGTTAAGTCTTCAAGTGGATGTTCCAACAATAGTATACAAATTCTCATCGAAATATGTGGAGCATTTGTCTCTGTGAAGTTTTCAAGTATATTTAACCATTGTGATACAAATTCTGATTAAAATATGTAAAACATTTTCATTGAAGAGTATATTCTGATTGTTATTTACTGTACAGTTTATAGAAGTAAGTTAAGGATGACGATTTTTTTTCTGAAAGTCTTTTTCATAACCTCTTATTGAAAGGCTCCCTTCTTGTTTCTAGAAAAATTTTGTTTTTAGTAGTTCTCTCTAATAAATCATAGCTAAGAAATTTATCGATTAAAATACCTCAGTGGCAATATTATTATCATCAATGTCTCTCGGAAATTTTCAGCTGACAGATAAATATATCAGAATAAATCGCACATATTAATCTTTATAAGGCTTCCCCTGGGTTTTGCGGCTAATTCTAAAAATTGACATGGTTTCCTTTGTTATTTGATGTGCTCTGTTTCCTGCCTATAATCTTAAAAAAACAATATAAAACGTTATCAATATTTTATAGGACCTGCAAGTTTTTTCATTTTGAGAAATCCCTCATATTTCGGTTTTGAACTTTCTAGAGAAAGATAGCCCTAATAATGGTCCAGAATACCCGCTAAAACCTCAACTCCAGTTTTCTCGGTACTGTTTTCAACCCCTCCAAGGTTAGTTCGCTTATCTAGATTTTTTTTCAAGAAATGGAATAAGATATTCAAGATTTACTTTTCCTTGATTATTAAGGTCACCTGCACTATGCGACTCATTTCTAAGTCCATATGTGAATTTTTTTATGATCGAAGACTCCCCGAGTTGATTTGGTAACTTTTTTTATGATTCAGAACTCCCCGAACGCCTCGCCGTTAGGAAAGATGACAAATTGGTATATATCATAATGGAATACTGAATCGATAAGACCTACACGTAAATACATTGTAAATGAGTTAACCCCGGAATATCTGTTTTTTTATTGATTCTCGATGGAGGACGAGTATGATTCTTGACTTGCTGTTAGGACCTTAATGCGCATCTCAGAAAACTCGCAAAGCTGATGGCGTCTTCACAGAGATCTATATGCATATCAGAATTGTTTTTTATCTATCGGCAGAGCAGACCACAGCCGCATCGACACTACGTAGAAAACAATATATGGCAATATCTTTCATAGGGATATATGGGGTGCGCCAATACGAAAAGGTCAAGTCAACAAATGAGGCTGAGATTTCATGTGCCTACGATGTCATAGCCTCCTCGCAAATTGGATTGAATCGAGTTTGTGTCCCATGTTCGCTTTTGCCGCCTGGCTGAAAGCACAACAGTTCTTGGTTTCAACTACTATTAGCTTGAACTTTACCTCGGTGCGCTAAAATACCAAAGATATGAGGAGGTTTGCCATCATACTATTTTGCTGCTCATAGCATCTGGCTTTCCGCAATGCGACTATTTCTTTATTTTACGTCGCCCTTACGGCTTTCTCTCATTGCGTATTCGCCTGAATTTACAAAGGACTTCCGAGACACAATATGAAAGCATATTGTAATTCCACCTTACTACTCCTTTTCAAAGGAAACCGCTTCCATCATTCACTTTTTTCTGAAACTGAATCGATCCGCAAAAGCAGTTTAAAGGTTGATTGGCATAGAAGTTCGGCCCCCTTCTCTCGTAATTTAATGGTAGAACGTTCACAGTAGCCCTCCTTATTGATCATTAAATGGCGGCTGTCTTGCATAAAATCAATCGGGATATCATATGTAGGAATCGGCTCATTTACAAAGCAAGGACATAAGATCGATTGTGAAATTTTCAAGAAAAGTTGGCTCATTCCGGAAATGGAAGGTTATCATTATTCAAGGTGTCAGTTCGATCTAGGATAAACTTTATGGCTTCCTTAGCAGATGAAGACAAGAGGATCTTAAATACTAGAGCCCTCAGAGATCTAGGTTTTGAGTCAGCCATCTGACAGCTTATGAGCCGAGGAAATACGAAATAATGTAAAACACGCAATCGTTGAAGTGATACTTAGCTATTCTTCAAGGTGACGCTTAAATTCATTCATTGTATCTAAGCAAACGACCAGAAATAACCAATTCAGATGTTAGCTTCAGTACCACCATCAGAAAGATGATCACGCGTACTAACTGGCTTTTCTGTGAACCATGCGGAATGGACACAAAATCACTCAAAGGCTAAAGGAAAAAACAACGGAAAGCCGATAACTCGGAGTCACCTCAATATGAGCATCATTATACCTCTTTGAGTACACCTATAGTACCGCGCACAGAGAGGACCTATAGCTGATATCTAGAAGGCCATGACATGCAGGTTACTTTGATTGCACGGATAGTTAAATGCTCGTCGAGCATAGAAAATCATCCCACAAATTAATACGCATAGCATACGCATTCAACATAGTGTTAGCAATACGCATAGTACACATGGCATACAATAAACATAGTATTCGCAACTCGACGGGATAAGCAACCGTTTGAATGCACCTCGAAATATGAAAACGAAATTATTCAAGAACCATTTACAAATATTCTGCGACAAAATGTAAGACGAAGACTCTGCAAATGCCGTTATCGTTTTGCGAACATGTGGGTGAGCAAAATCTTATTTAGAGACTCCCCGAGTACCCATTAATCGCACTGACTCCTCTACATTTTTGAGCAGCGCGTATTGCGACTGTAGTGAGCAGGTAGAGTGCACTTATTTCCTAATACTATCTGTTAGCTCTCTCTGAGATTAACTCTCTTGAAAATATCATTTGAAAACCAGAATGGTTTCGTTTTGTTTTCTTATGATAAAAAGCGTATGCGTCTATGCTGCCCCTTTTTACATCCTGAAGCAAGGTCCTCAATGAATGCCATCGGACAGTCACATTATGGAAACCACCTCTCAATCTAGAAAGCAATAACTCGGAGTCACTTAAAAGCTTGCAGATACATGTTCAAGCCATGATTGAACTGTTTCTTTGAGTTCACTATGAACTTTTGTTATGTTCAGGCCATGATTGTTACTCTTTGTTTGTGTTAAGTACGACTTCTCATACCAAGCGATTGGAATAAAAACAAACTTTTATTTCTGTTCAGTACGAACTTTTCAAAGAGGAAGTTTGGCCGAAGCCTAATCTCCCTTCGCTTGAATTGATTCAAAGAACAACTATACAAGTGAATAAGCATATTATTCATGGGGCCTCGTATATCCCACAAAGCAAGGGTTAAAGTGTCCAAAGGCACACATTAAAAGGAACTACGTGAAGGTATCTTGTTTAATATTGCTCGGATAAGTTACAATTGCCTTGGTCCCGCACATTTCTTGCGATAGAAGAGGGTTGAACCCTTGCTCGTGCCTCAAGAGGCAGAAGGCCCAAGCACCCAGAATAACCCGCGTGGACATAACCATTTTTTATTTGAAGGAAACGAATTACAGCCACTTAAAGGCCCGCAAAGTGTTCCATTTTTCAAAGGAGATGAGCAATGTTTTGGTGGGATTCTAGTTAACGTTCATATAAAGAGCAATAAGGCAAGTCAAATGTTGCATTCATTATGAGCATAACCGATAGCTCATTGTAAAGTGTCCATAGATTGTACAATATGCTGAATACTATATTGATGTTCCACATTATGAGAAGCACGAAGGTATAGAAAAGCCTTTTCTGCAAGACTTTTTCGTACGAAGCATGGGCATACAACGGCTACAAGAACAACTCAAATCATAAATCAATGTCAGCTTTAACATGAACATCATTCAGAAATTCCTACAAACACGACATAGAAAATGCATAAGATCTGCGAGAAACCACAACTTTGAGGTCACCTTAATTGAGCCCATCATTTAAAGCTGGGAATGCATTTCTTCTCATCGACGAAGAAAAAGAAACCATACCTACGCTTTTTCACACAAATCACCGCACCTAGAAATGTGAATAATATACATGAAAATCCTCTATTGTAAAGAAAGGGGGGTCCTGCAACCTTGGGAAGCCTTTATTCTAAAAACCAATCATCGAAAAACTCACTATATTCTCACAGACCTCTTGGCATCGGATTCTTGAGTTGGAAAGAAAATGTCGAAGGTCGCAATTGAGCGGACACCTTGATACGCACTGTAAATGACCATCGTGCATAATTGGACCTCAAGAAACTTTCGTAGATGATGTCGCGGAAGCAGACCCTCATATTGAAAATTCAAATGATAATGAAACAATGAAAAGGTGCACACATCTGTACGACAACTTGATTTGGAGAGAAATAGCAATAACTAACAATAGTGCATTATAATTAATGACTATTGTATCAAAAACTAATAACCGACAATCCTTGTTCCTGAACCAAAAAATCAGACATTGAGACAAAATTGTGGACGGTTTCAGGAAGCAGCGCCTCTAGGGGTGCACAGAGAGTGCGAAGAGACCATAACCTTGGCTTGACATTGCATTCAACCTAATTAATCACTTCTCATGATTCCGTTATAGAGGTAAAACAGACGTCCACCTTTTAGGAGTTAAGTGATCATAGACGAAGCTCAAAACATAGTTATGCTCGCATGGAGGAAAACTATTGTTCTCTTTTTAACAAACCTTAATCTCGTACCTCCATAAAAGAGAATCCTTAACATTACCAGTGTAGGATTGAAGGTCCAATGATTCTTCTCTTTAATTGGTTGCGTTCAACACAAACCTGAAAGCACAATCGCATGCCTCATCTACATCTTTCAAGCCCTTGTCTCACTCTCTATCTCTCGTTCACTGTCCCTCTCTTTCTCTCTCTCCCTGTCTATCTCTCTCTCTCTCTCTATCGATCTCTTATTGTGTTGCAACGAAATGGCTTATTTTTTGATCTTCCACTACATCCAATCTAATCCTTTTCTATGTCACTCTTTGTGATAAAGGAACTTAAACAAATAGATGGGCACGTAAACAAACACCCACACACACACACACACAAATCATTGAACTCCACAAGGTGAATACATAGATTAAAAGAAACATGAAAACACTTAACACACATGCATGTGCATGCACGATCTCCTAGATACCTATGCATGTATTCATTAGTGCGTACACGCATAAGTGCTTAAACAAGCACACACACTTGTTTGTATGGAATATCATTCACATTTACTTGGTTGACGTCACCTTATCATAATTTTGTAGTCCAATCATAGACAATACGAACACATGTAGGCATAGAATAAATGTATATCTAAAAGCAAGCACATAGGTGCATGCTGGAAAATAAATTCCTCTTCTTGAGGATGAAACTAGAGTCTTTAGAATGTGCTAGATGAAGGTTCACACAATATACTAACGTTTATTATTGAAAAAAACATTTTGGAGAAATCATTAGCACACACGGATATACTTATGCATCCCCAATTATAAATCCATAATCATAATAATACCAGAGATGTGCGAAAAGAGGATATGAAGCAAGTTGTTAGAATCATCAAAAATATGGTGCGAGCTAAGATTAAACAAGGAGTCTCCTAATTTAATAGACTTTCACAAGAACATTCTTCTAAGAAAACAAAGAATTTGACTAGCAAATTCATGAGAAGGACCAGTATACCCAACATTAGTGCTCGTTGAAATAAATATGAACTCCTATTTTTCCCTTTGCTTTCATTCTTACTATGTATGCATATGAGGCTAATGTCGAAGAAAAGCGAAAGCGAGAGGAGACGAATCAAGGTTCAAATAAGAGATTAACAAGACAAAGTGAAAAGGAACTTAGAATTGAGGAGCCAATTGAAATAGAAACTAGCAAGGAAGAAAAGAAGGAACATAAAAAAGCTGCTGCTTATAAACTCGTTTCAGATTTGGAAAAACAAACAAATTTGAAGCAAGTGCTTGATGATAATATACTTAAGCGTATTGTTTCTATTCAATTAGGATATTTATTGGGAATTTATAAACGTGAGTTTATCGCTGAAGAAAGAGGAAGTACTTTTGAAGATCCAATATTAAACGAGCGAGTTCCAATGGTCCAAAATATTCAAAGAGAAGTAAAGTGTAATGAGTTTAGAAGATTACCTAAGGTACTTCACGATGATCGCAAGAATGGAATATACCTGAAATTAACTATGCAAATAATCTTTTGGCTAGAGGGACAACAGAAACTATGGTGAAACTTGGTCGGAAACTAAGACCTTATGTTGCTCTTATTGACTTTGAGACAAAAATTAATGTAATTTCTAAAAATTTCTATGATCAAGAGAATTGGCCTATTAATCGAGATCACGGATGGAGGATGATATCTGAAAATAACCTTACTAGAGCTTTACATGGAGCATGCGCTCATGTACCAATCTCCATAGGAGTGTTTGTGATGAGCACCACTTTTCATACATGATGGTTGCCCATATCTAGTAATCTTGGGACAACCATTCATTAGTGAAGCGCGAATGGAGACTAAAGTCCTTGATGATGGAAGTGTGTATGCACACATTCATTCATGAGATGGACTTAAGTCTGTTCAGTTTATGACCGTCTGTGTTAACCATCCGTGTAATAGGATGTTGCTGAGAGATGATCCTATTGGACACTTTGAACATGATTCTATAAAAGTTCCATGATCAAACCAGATGATTTTGGCACGTGGTTATAGAGATCTTGCCTCCTGCCATGATGGAAGAAAATTCAGTTTTTGTCTATGATACAGGAGAGTCAAAATTTATAACATCCAAATATATGAATCAAGGATTGAGGAAGATTATTGCATGAAAAGAGAACGATTTTATGAAAGAAGGATTGATTCAACAAGATGAGAAAATGAGTGGTTTGTTTGATTGCTTTTCATGTTCCAATATAGTGGAAAGCATTGAAACATTTCTAGTGAAAGAGAACTATTATGATCAGTTTTTGAATGTATATTCACTTGAGGCATATGTGACTATATCTAAGTACTTTGAATCTCTAATTGAGAAAGACGAGATAGAGTTTGAGCCTCAACTTGAAACAAAATACAAGACTGTTGATAGGAAAGTTAAGCCTGTAGCACAATCTTTACCTAAAGAAAGTCAAAACATTGCACCATTATTGGACTGCATTGCATATAAAGTGTGCATTTCTTTTAAGACAAGAAGAGCATGTGATTTAATTCATGAAATTGCACTCTCATTTTCACAATAAGACTGATATGTAAAACTGATTTGACAAGAGTTGTGAGTGAAAAAGAGAGGAGTTGAGAGTGATGTCGAGAGTGATTGCATTTGAGAGTAAAGCTATGAGTGGAGAGTAATTGCTTCCTGATTTGCACCATCATTGAGAATGATTACACCTAGAGTGTGCATGTTAAAAATTCTAAGTGCACATGTGCTTTCAAATCTTTAGATGCATGTCCAAGTGCACACTAATTGAGTTGTAAATACATGATGAAAATATGAGTTTAAGAATAGGTGGAAAGCTTTATCATCAAATGCTAATTATCCTTATGATTGCACCATTATGTTTTTTATGCATTTAGAGTATGCATGAATAGGGCCCATTTTATGGTCGTGCATAGGCACATATGTTTAAAACCTATACACATGATTGATCTCATCGTGTTTGATGTTTTCCACAAAGTCTATCTTAGAGGCTGATAATTGAACTTATGCCACACCCGAGGTTATACATCATGTATGCTATGGGACCACAATTTCCTTAGCAGAAAATATGAAACATTTAGTCTCATGCACTCATCTAGCATGCTCTCGTGAAAAGTGCAATCTAGCAGCTCAGTAGGAGTATGCTAGCTCATCATTCAGGAATTCTTACCTCAGATCTTGCATTTACCTTGAAAGCTTTGGAAAAATGTCATCTTGACAAGATGCCTATGGTGCGGCAAGCAGTTGTAGAGGCACTCAAAGCGGCAAAGAATATAAACCTCAAGACTGATCCTTTTTTTCAAGGATGGTCAGGTTGAGGCAAATGCAGTACATTCTTCTTTGACTCGCAATATGCTGAATGTGACAAAAAAGCATAACAGGCACAAAAATAATGAAGCAAAGCTCTCCTATAACATCGATTTCAACCTCTATAGAAAAGTCAAATGATATGGAAGAATATGAAAGCAACAAGTTTTTGGAATAGGATTATGTAGAGGGAGATGCTTTTTCAAGCTTAGAGAAGCTTTGCAGTCTATGAATTCTATACCAGAGTTGAAGAGTTCCCGAGAAAAGAATGGGGCTTTAGAGTTAGACTATGAGTCATTGAGTGGTAACCTGTGAGACTTTCCAAATTGACATGCACTACACTTATAAATCATATGTTGTTTTGACAAATAAGGAAGTCCAAGTATACTTGGGTCCTTGCAAATTTTCTTTAATGACCTTTCACCAATATGTGCTAACCTTTTGTGCCATACTCCCAATTCCGTGAGTGTCTGACTACCATAATTAAAGAGAGCAATGTTTCTAGTGTCTTGTAATTCAAATGTGAACAATCTACCTCTCTTTTCACCTTTTGCAATTCTTCTGAATCCTTGAATTGGATCTTCAACTAATTCTCCTCCTTTTGTGAAACTGACTTGCAACCCTTTCTCTAGTATCTGCCCAACACTTATCAAATTCTTTGTAATGGTAGGGACATAGAGTACCTTACTGAGTAGGTTGATGTTTCCACCAAGTGCTTTGACATTGCCTATTTTCTCCACAGGATGTTTTGTGTCATCTCGTGTTTGTACCTCATGCTTATTCCTTGGATCTTCTAAATTTGATAGGAGTGCCACATTTCATGCCACATGATTTGAACAACCTGAATTTATGTAGAAAACATGCTCATCAGATTTACCTTGTGGCATAGCCATGTTCATGATCAATAATGAATCCTCTTTGTTTGAGTGTTCTGTGTAGTTATTGAAGTCTCTCCTTCCTTTGTAGCCTCCTTGATAGTTTGAATGATTG
>CM035441.1:14480379-14500379 GCA_020310875.1 Ceratopteris richardii
CTTTTTTTTTTTTTCGATGATGATGATGATTCGGCAACTTTATGGTTACGATCACTTTTTTGGGGTGGAAGAAAGTGTAAACTTCTTGGTAACATGTAGCATTTTTTTTTTATTTTTATTTTTATTTTTATTTTTTTTTTGACGAGGAAAAATTAAACCCCGATACAAGGTACAACCATTTTTGATGACGGAGAACAGTCGTTTAAACTCCGATACAAGTGCTGTGAGATGGAATAAGGATGTAGAAACATGCAATAACAGGAGCTAGGATTTCAACAATTATGCTTTCGATACTGGATACATATGCATGTTTATATATGAAAGTCATGTCACCAAAATAAACCTCCAAATCTACATGCCCTATCTTTCCACAATCCTAGATTATAATCAATTTCTTAGTAGATAAGTTACTACTTAAGATAAAATTTTACACAAGTAGAGAAATCATCATTTGCCTTTTTTTGACTCAAGTGATGTGAATATGCAATGCAATGCAAAGACTGAAAAAAACATGCATGAAACAAGCATGGAAAAAAAATAGAATGAACTTGAAAAAAAAAAAAAACAAAGCAACATGAACTTGAATTTTTTTTTTTTTTTTTTTATAACATGGATACTCCTGTTTAGGAATCGGCCTCATTGTTGTCATCTTCTTCAATGTCCTCATCCAAAATGTACTCGTCATTATCACACTTCTTGAATAACTTTATCCTTTTACCTGCAATCAAAGCTTTTAGTGCAACACCATTTAATTCACAAAGAGCATACGTACCATTGTTGTTGACTTTTGATACTATGTATGGCCCAAACCACCGTTGAGTGAGCTTTTTGCGTGCATCATATTGAGAGTCGAATGTACTATCATAAATGAGCACCCAATCTCCTACTTCAATTGGCTTAGGACGCAATCGATGAGTTTTATCAAAATAATGCTTGTTCTTCATTCTAGATTCTCTTAATTTTTCAACAGCATCATCAAGTCTTAATTTACCTTGTTCTAACTGTTTAATACGCAAACTCAAAAAATCATCAGTAGACATGTTTTCAGACCAAGGAAAATTTGACCATGCAAAAATATGAGACTGAATTGGAAACAATGGTTTTTGACAGTACATGAGTTCAGCAGGCATATATCCAGTAGTACGTGTGCATGTCATTCTATCTGCTCAAAGTGCAAAAGGTAAGAATTTAGGCCATTGTTTGATGTCACCATTACATGCTTTAGATATGGCTTTCACAATAGGTGGATGCCCTCTCTCTATTTCACCATTGGCCTTTGGGTTATATGCAGTAGTGAGAGACAAATGAATACCGTGACGCTCAAAGAACTCTTTAGCTTCTCTCGCATTTAACTCTCCACGATCGGCAACTACTTTCTCTATGTACCCAAAGCGACTTATGACATCTTCAAGCAAGAATTTGCAAACATTGTAAGTGGTCTTAGATCGTAGTGCACGTCCCTCTACATGATTAGTTAAGTCTTCTCTTGCAAGTACAATGTAACGCATTTTGTTGATACCTTTAGGCATAGTTACAAGATCTACTACCCACTTGTAGTGAATACAAGGTGGATAAGTAGGATGCAACGGATCTCTATGTTTGACTGATGAATGAAGTTGACAAGTAGAACATGTAGAAACATAGCTACTAATGTCAACATACATCCTAGGCCAATAATAGGTACTTCTAATTTTTTCATATGTTCCAAAAAATCCTTTATGACCGGCCCATAATGTCTCATGCATTTCCTTCATTACTTGCAATTGAAGACCTCGTTTTCCCAGGACTCATTGTGGATTCTTAACATTACCCTTAGCATGTCTCCAAAGATAACCATTACATAGGAAAAAGTTATAAGCTCGTTTCCTAATGTTACGGAATCTATTCGTAGTCCAGCTAGGTAATGCTTGTAGTGTACTGAGATACTTTCCTATGTCTCTCCATTCATCTTCGTACTCAGACTCATGAAATTTCTCATACTCATATATATGTGGAACATAGTCAACTAAATTCACATTCTTTATTAGATCACTTTCAAGATCATCATCAAATCTAGCTCTCGATAACATATCAGCAACTAAGTTTGACTTACCTGAAATATGAACTAACTCAGGATTTATGAACTTAATATATGAGATCCATCTAAGCATGGCTATATCAGGAGATGAACAATTGGCTATCATTCCAATGAGAGGCAAACAATCAGTCTCAACTTTGACATTTGCACCAATGAAATATTCTTTGTCTATTTTCAAAGCTGTTACCATACCCCATAGTTCTCGTTTGATCTGTGGATATTTTCGTTGTGTTTCATGTAGAATTTTGGCACCAAACCTAATTGCATATCTATTCCCTTCACTATCGTCTTGACTTATGACCCAACCTATACCAATAGGACTAGTATCAACAGTCAATATAATAGGTTTGTTAGCAGAATAGTCTACACGCTTAAGGATGGGAGCTTCAAGCAATAATTTCTTCAATTTACGCATAGGTTGAGTGTGTTTGTCAGTCCAAATAAATTTTCGTTTCTTCCTCAACAAGTCATAAAGACAATCACCAACATGAGCAAAGTGTGGGATCCAAATAACATAAAAGATACAAGCACCAAGAAATCTATGTACCTCACTCACGTTGTTACATGTTTCAGAAATCTTGCTAATGGCATCAACTTTTTGTGGGTATGGCTTTCGACCATAATGGCCACATAAATGTCCAACAATAAGCACCTCGTTGACACCAAAAACAGATTTCTCTATGGAAAATGTGAGACCTACCTCTTCAAATCGTTGAAATATTCTTTCACAATCAGAGATATGGTCAAGAACAAATTTACGACATCCAGATGAATCTAAAGTAATGTCCTTTACAGGTTCCTCACTTCCTTTCATTGGAATATCATCAATGAATGGCATAGTTATATGAGGGATAAAATCATGTAAGACCATATTCATAGCACTCATCATATGAGCCACAGAATTAGTCGCTCCTTGAGGTAAAGTACACATTCGCACTAAGCCTAAAGGAGTTTTCATTGTGGTTATGTCACGACTATCAATTGCTAACTGGAATTGGTCATATCCAGAATATAAATCACCCATTGAATAGATAGAATGTCCTGAAAATGATTCAGCAAACTCATCTACAATGGGTCCTGTTCCTACATTCCTTATGGTGACTTTATTGACGGGTTGGAGATCTTGAATAAAACGTAGTTTCCCATTCTTTTTAGGCACAGTGAACCATCTGTTTGAGTAAGGTGCAAAAGATGGCTCTAAAATTCTCATGTTTATCTACTCCTTAAGTAGTTTCATTAGCTCAGGTAAGTGAGCCTTTGGAACAGGTATAGGACGAAGATTCCATGGAATATGTGGAATAGTAAAGATTATCATGGGTGCAACTAGCTTAGGATCTACACAACCAATCTCATGAGGATACATAGTAAAGGCTTTTCCATGGCTACGTATGACTCTCTCAAATTTATCTCTCTCTGCTGGCAAAAGAAAGTCATCATCTCTACCAATTTTCACCTATTTGATTGTCTCATCTGTGAATGTATGTCCTATGTTTTTCTTATCCCGAAGAATTGGATCATTTTTCACATCAATAATTTTTTCATTACTTCCTTGAGGTAATGGTTGAGCTATGGGTTTGATTTTTTTGTCTGCAGTTTTGTACTTTGTTTCAACTAAGGCATCATGTGTTTGGTTAAATTTCGAGCACTTGTCAATATTGAGAGCATACTCTTGGATTAGAGCATACTCGTCAAGGGAAGAAATAAGAATAATATGGGAATTAGAATTTTGTTGAAGACATAACTCTAACTCCTCAAGAGTAGAGAAACAATGAGATGTCTCAATCACATGCTCAATGTTCTCATCATGTTCCATGATTTTGTTGTTTTTATAATTTTTTTGGGTTTTTTGGATAAAAGACTTGGACAATTGACTCTTATGAAGAAAATCTAGTCTAGAATGTGGAAAACAAAGTGACAAACTATTGAACAGGTTGGTTGGCTGCGAGATGTCAAACTAATATCCACTGTTGTCCCGCTCAACAATGGATTCTATCCGAAATTTTGATCATATGTAGCTCCAAACATGAATCGAGGTGCACAATCACTACAAGCATGCTCATGACCCTGAGTAACAATAGGTTTCTTTCTAATTGACAATCGATTCCTAGGATGATTCACTCCTACTGTCATGACTTGAAGTGATTGCATTCCATCCTTAGACTTAAATCTAGCATAGATAGACCCATCATCCATGGCTTTAGTTTCCATACGACTCTCACAAATAAAGGGTTGACCTAAGAGAACTTCATAGGAGCAATTATCTTGAATAAAAAAGTGAAACTCTTCTGTGATTCCTCCTATGGATATGGGCACACTAGCACAAGCTCCATACAGGGTACCTACACCATTATCTGCAGTTCTCATACGCCATCCACAATCTTTATCTATGGGCCATCGAAACTTATCATAGACTTCTCTTGAAATCACATTGATTTCAGAGCCGGAATCTACTAATGCATTTATAGTGATAGTGTTCTTATCATTTCCTATTTTAACATGCATCTCTGATGTACCTCTAGACCAAAATGTTCTTTTAAAGTGGCTTTCAGGATTGTTTTCATGATTTTCATGGTCAGGTTGAATAGGTCCTAAGAAATTTTTATTAACATTTACTTCATCATCATCAAAGTCCTCTTCATCAGATTCATCAAAGTTTAAGGTTTCATTCATAGCTTGATCTTGATCTAGAGAATCTTGCATCTCAGTATCTAGATTAAGCGGAAACCTCTTCCTTTTAATTAGGCCGATAAAGTTATCTTTAAAAACAGGCTTTGCAATAGAGAAAACTTGTGCTAAAGACATAGTCACTTGACTCTTAAGCAAAATGTCATCTAAAATGTCCATAGGATCTATTTTTCTCTCAATTTCTGAAATCAAGATGGCTTTAGGTTTTCTCTTTGGTTTCTTTTGTTTTTGCTCAGGGTCTTGTTTTTGTTCATGTTCTCGTGTTTGGTCTTCAATTTGTTTTGATTGTTCTTGTTTATCTAAAGGCTTTGGTTCTATTTTTCTTTGCTTTGTCTTCTTCCCTTTTTGTTTCTCCTCTTGTTTTTGTTCATTGGGTTATGATTCTTGTTTTTTATCTTTGGATTGTGATGTTTCTCCTTGCTCTATGATTGTTTCTATTCCCTCTGAGGTTTGTTTTCGAGTCACTCTTCTTTCACTAGGCTCAGCTTCATCTCTTTTTCGTTTTTCTTCTACATTGGATATGTGAGAAATAAGAGATTGATCTTCTATCGGTGACTCCCAAGCCGTTATTCTCCTAATCTCATCCTGTGCTCTTACTAAAGCCTCTATGGAAAAATCACCTTCCTTTGTGGGTTTACTTGATTCTACTTGTTGTTCATCAAGAGCTTCTAGTTTCACTCCTCTAGTTCCTACATCCATTATGGTTATATTTTCATAATGTTTTTTCATTCCTCCCTTACCATAATTTCCTTGCAAAGGTAGCCTAGATCGATAGTCACAGATTTTCTTGTCTATGTCTATTACTAGTCGTTGCTCCTTAGCAGCCTTCAATAATTCACAATCTCTCAAAAAGTGCTCTAATGAATCACACCTAGGACACCTACGAGGACCACGCACAAAACCATTTTGATTTTGAGGATTTTGATTAACTTGTGGTGGGAAATTTTGAAATTGAGGATTTTGTTGGTAAGGTATTGCTTGAACAGGATAATTAGGATTTTGAAAATGCAATTGATGTATTTGAGGAGCTTGGGGAGCAACATGTGGTACTTGAGGTGCAAGAGGAGCTTCCATATTATACGGTTGATGATTTTGAAAATTTTGATTTTGAGGATTTTGAAAAGCTATTTGAGAAGCTTGAGGATACAAGTTTTGATACATTTGAGGATTTTGCACATGACGATGAGGATTTTGCATTGAAGGATTATGCATTGGAGGAACTTGATATGCTTGAGTAGGAGCTACTTGTGGATTTTGATTGGTAGCTATAACATGTTGATTAGGCTCTTGAAAAGTCATTGGGTTCATTTGATTTTGGAAAGTTTTGGTGTAACTAGATTGTAAAGCATCTATAGTCTTGGCCAAATTGGATTGTGTAGCAATAAGACTTTCCATTTGCTTAGTGAGAATATCCACTTGAGATTGTTCAACTACACTTTTATTTGGCTCTACTTTAAAACCTTGAGTAGGCTCCATCATTTGAGGAATAGGAGTAGAGTCAAAAACCATAGCATGGGATTGTTCTCTAACTTGTTCCTTAGTTTGTGGAAGGCTAGATTGAGGAAGACTAGTTTGCTCATAAAGCATGGATTTTCTTTGATGTCTATGGGCTACAGCCTCTACTACTTTACGCACTTTTTGCCAATTGTCAGTAAGACCATAGCGCTTATCTGGTTCTTCTAATCGCCGTTCAACTTCCCTACGAGTTTCAGGATGAAGAAGCTTAAGAAAATTGATCACAAGATCAGGTTCCAAAGTTATCTTATCCTCATCAGGAAGTTGTTCATAGCGTCTAATATACTCATTTTGTAAGTGAGTAATAGAGCTACTAGGCTTTGGAGAATTGACCCATCGTAAGAATCCATCCCGATTATGTTGGCTATAATCTTCAAGATAGAATTCTTTGAGCATCTCCTTTCTAAAATCACTCCAAGGAAGACTATCATATTGAGTGACACGGTTTATGATAGAGCTATCAACAATTCGTTCAAAGAATGATATCAAAAGATCTTTGGGAAGACCAAAAATCATAGCTTGCTCTTCAAACAAATCTAAGTAGCTTGTGATGTTGATGCCATTGAATTTTCCCTTCTCTCTCAACATAGAAGACACTATTCTTTGGCCTTGTTTCTCAACAATAAGGGATTTGAATCCTTCCTCCATCTTGTGTGAATAAGCAAGTGATGCACGATGCTCTAGATCTCTCACAAATGCGTTTACTTCACGACGAAGATGTGCACGATACTGTGAGAAATCCAGTGCAACACTCAAGACTGATGATGATGATATGATGAGGATGAAAAATATGAAACAAAGGATATGGATCACAATCTCCCAACAAGATCAGAAGCAAATGCCACGAAGCGTTTCACGTCGGGTTCAAATGTGGAGGTGATCACAATCCGGGTGGATCGGGTCCGGTCGTGGCACACACAGGGTGTATGAAGCTAATGAATGTTGGAAGCTTTAAGGACATGAAAGTGAAATTAATGTTGAGTATGGAGAAGAGAGAGATGTTGAAATGATTATGGGAATAGGAATGTAGGAGTGCAAGCTAGATTTATGAACATGAATGATAAGAATGAAAGAGAACCATACATACGAATGAAATTTGGAAGGAAGAATGGTCCATTGAAGGAGCTTCTTAAACACTTCCTAATTCCAATCCATATGCATAGTTTTCTTTGGATGATATGTATGCATGACGAGAATAGATGGAACCCTTACACATAAACCAGTTTCTAAAGGAAGAATGGTCCAATATTGGAGCTTCTTATACACTTTCAGAAACTAATCAATATGTATGGGTATGTATGGATTATATGCATGCAAGTGAATTATGATGATAGAGTTTACTCACAAGCTCAAAGAAACATCCTCACTGGTTCAACGCAATACTGCGGAGCCTTCTCACACATAGAAGAAATAGAAGACATGTAAAAATACTTAAGAGACTGAGAGAGGTGACAAGAGACAAGTGACAAGTGACATGAATTAAAAGAATTTGAATTAAGTTACATGTAAAAGATCGTCGTGGTACGTCATGCTAAGCAGTCTACTGATCAAAGGTGGTTCCGACCCTCAAACCATGACAGTTCAACCGAATGTCACACGTAAGAAGGTGAGTTCCACTCCAGTGACCCTATGTCTGTCTAGGCTCGTAACGTCTAACTAAAGAAGTCTAAGACTCATTAAAATCAGCTCTAACTCACTCACACGCTCCACTGAGGGTGAGTCAAGATAGAGATGCTGGATTCAAGAGCCTATCCTAGATTGGAGTTCTAACTTAAATATGAAACTAGGTACTATACTCATACTAGCTCACCTTGGATCCTCACTCGCTCAACCGAGGGTGATCGTCTCAAGGAAACCGTAAGCTAGCATGAGCCCTATGGATGCCTAACAATGATGCTCTAGGAGTTTGGAGGGGGGTTTATATAGTTTTTTGAATGAATTTGGGCCCTTGGATCTAGAGAAATCAACTCTCAACTCTAGGATCACTACTTTCGATTACAACCATTTGATTAAATCAAATCAATGGCTTGGAATTGTTCTTTCTATCAAATGTAGTGTAAAGGAGTGAAATTTAGGCGCCCTCATTCTCCACCATTGGATCTGGGGATGATCTGGACCATCGATCAGTGCTGACATCAATTCGGATAAGATAAGCCACTATTTTTGGAGAAACTTTGCATTATTGATCTTTAACTGTCAACAAAGTCTTCTTTTATGGAAAAAAATCGTGGATCCTCCTTCCTTTATGCTTTAGTGCATCTCCACCCTTGAATTTGAGCTCATCTTGATCGTACAACATGGCTCAATCAGCTTTCGCCATGTGGTGGCCCTTCAACCCTTCAATTTGCTGAAACTAGAAAACTGCGATGATCCTGAAAACTGGACTTTGTACTCTTTGACCCTCCAAATAGGCTTTGATGAAGATGAAACTTTGTAGGACTATGTTTCCAAAGATCTCCTTCAGGAATATGCAGAAAAAACTCCCATCTGAATCTCCCTTGTACAAGTTTGACTACATTTGGAAGCTTGCAAGGTGGCATTAAGGTCTCTAGGAAGCTCTGATAGCCTTGAAAATTTGTACAAATATGTAGCCACATATGATCTTTATACATGCCAAACCATATGGCTAACATAAATTTCTATACAAGAATTTGTAGGGTCAAACTAGAAAAATTACATTTTTACAAAATGAACATAGCATATCAATGTGCTACAAAATCCATTTTCTGCTGAAATTTGGGCTATAGACTGCCTTTGACAATCTTTACAAGTATATGGATTTTCATCTAATTTGGTGACAATGAAATTTTTTCCCTAATTTCCCAACTTTGACCAGCTTTGACCAGCTTTGACCGCTACCATGGACTTTCTTGATTTCTTTGAAACTTTGTATGTGACCTTCCTTTGACATCCTTGATGCATCCTGGACTTCTCGGGGAATTCCGGCTACCTTCACCAAATATGTTTTTTGTAGGCCTTCACAAGTGAGAGAGGAGAGCAAATCTCGACGACACCGCCCACACTCCTTGCCACCCCCGCCCCCTCACCTCACCCCCCGCCCCCCTCACCCCACTGTCTCCCGCACCCTCCGCCCCCGCTCACTCCCATACACTCCACCCCCTCACTCATACATACATATGCACATACTCACTCACACATACTCACACACATACATGACCACACTCACACACACACTCACACACACACGCACTCACACACATACACTCTCACGCACACACAGATCCCACACATACACAAACACACGCATGCGCACACTTAAATACATACACATACTCACTCACACATACATACACATATACTCACTCACACCTACATACACACATCCACAATTACACACATGTGCACCCACACAAACACACACAAAGGCCTACACATTTATGCCCCACACACCCACATACAGATTTATGCCCACACACAACCACCCGCATTATTACACATCTCCCTACTGGGGCCTCTTCCTTCAGCAAGGCTATGAAAATGGGCTCAGAAATATACCATAATCTAAGGAGTGTAATGAAGAAGGAATATGGACGATATTTTTAATGAGAAGTAACCAATTGTGTCGATCGAAGACCCCTTTGACCAGAATGATTGGAAACATTATGGCAAGCTCACTGAACAGATTGGCAAACAAGTTCAAATGTTGGAGATGATTTATTAGTCACCACTCCTACGAAGGTATGGGATAAAAGTGTGCAGGGTAAAAAGTGGAAGCAGGGAAAAGTTTTTTTTGCCACCAACTATTCACGACGACTGCCTATGTTTGTGGATCTAATTCAAATTAAAGGAGTAATTGACCTACCCCTCCAATTTTGGGCATTCCACCGACGCGGGATCAGTGGACGTGAAGATTCGGCAAGGCTCTCTTGGCTTATTGGGGCCTATAAAAACAATAGATTTGTGCTCATTGGGGGTACACACATTTTTAGAGTTACATTGACGCGTGTATACGTGCAGAAGTTCTCTCTTGCACTTGGTAGTTTCAAGCCTATTGTAGGAGCTACTCTGTAGTCTGGATACAGAGGGTAGGCTTCTCAGTGGAGGGCTATGAGCACTATAGTGTAAGAGAGTGCCTTAGATTTCTTTCTTTTCTGTGAGTCAGTATTGGTGTTAAGCTCTATTCTCTTGAGCAATTCCTTCACCATTTGTATTGATTTCTGTTTATCTGCTTAGAGTGCCGCGAAGCTCTGAGCATTAGTTTTTTGAGCATTTCCTTAACAAATCTTGTAATCATCTGAATCGAATCAAGAAGTGTATGGTCTTCCTTAGTCAATTGTTGTTCGTATTTTCTGAAGTATGTACCACTCTGTGCAATCCCTGGAGGATCTCTCTCATTTACTCTCCAGATTAAACATCAAATTCCCTACCTTCAAGGGACAAGCTTATGAGGATGCTGATGATCATGTGAGGAGATTCATCTCTTTATGCCGTGGAAGAGGTCTACAAAATAGAGAGGATGCAATGCTGGCACTTTTTCCATCCACATTGGAGGGTCTTGCAGATAAATGGTATAGTCAATATGCAGATGGCCATTTCACTACATGGGAGGCTCTGAAGGCGGCATTTTCACAGACATTCCGACCAAGTGATTCCTCAGAAAGAGCTCTAGATCAGCTAGAGAATTTGAAGCTAAGATCAGGTGAATCTTTTCATGAACTTCACACTAGAACAAAAGCACTTGTTGCACGTCTGCCACATGCTCCAGGTGACTTTTTGGTTAAAAAGTGGATAGAAAAGGCTCTGCCCAGGTCATCTCAGCAGAAGCTTTGTGAATCTCTTAGATTGGATGCGACCCTCAATGATTTTGTTGCAGCGGCATCACGCATTGAAGAAGCAAGGCAACATTTTGAAGGGGATACACAACAAAAGTATGCTGCAGATTTGGATCCTATTGAGCAACTAAGGAGAGAACTGGAAGCATTGAAGATGCAACAAAATCAACAAGAAGAGAAGGTCTTGCCACCATTGCGTCGCACTGATGATGAAGTAGCTCAACTTCGCCGAGAGTTAGAAGATTTGAGGACTACTCAGGATATAAGGAGACAAATTTGGTGTACAATCTGTAACAACAATGGACATTCCAATGCTAATTGCCCTATTAAGGTAAGCTGCCAATTTTGTGGAAAAGATGGTCATGAAGCCAGGGATTGCTACTACCTCAAAGGTACACAGCAGAGAGGTAACCCTCAAAATTTGGAATCATATTATGCTAGTACTTCAAATACATCAAATAGAGAGGAGAATCGGCCTGCAAAGCCTAGATATAATAGACCTTTGATGTGCTATCGTTGTGGTGAGTACGGCCACATGCAAAATAGGTGTTCCCTCCCAGAAGATGCACCTCCTTGTCAACATTGTCTAGAGGCCAAGGATCATTATACCAAAGATTGCCCAAGAGGTCGTCCTGCTCCAATCCACATGATTGCAGTCTCTCCACATGAAGAAGGGAAAACCACTCAGTCTTATGCCGTTTCATCCTCTGCAATGCCCATAATGACTAGATCTAGGCAAGCAACTGCAACCCATAGAGATGAACAACAAGGATTTCAGGATAAAGAGGAGGAAAAGAAGTCTGGATGGAAGGACCAGGTAGAAATTGAAGGAGCTTATGATAAGATGACTACTTCTCTAAAAGGCCAACCAACCAGTGTGCAAGAAAACACTCAGGAGGTAAACATTGAACAGATCTTGAAAGGTATTCATCACAAGGTTAGTCTATATGAACTTATAAGGATGGATTCAAAAATAAGAAGTGACTTACTGAAGATTATACACTTTGCTCACTTGGTCCAATCACCTAGTATAGATGGTTTCATGGTTGATTTTCCCCCTGCACCCTTAGCAGACTACCAAAGCTCAAGATTATCTGTTTGTATAAAGGATGAAGCTCTCACAGGCGTGATCATAGATGGAGGCTCTGGTATCAATTTAATGCCAGATTTTACAATGAAGAAGCTGAAATTGAGCCCCACCAAGTTGGCACCATTCACGATTACATTAGCAGATCAACATCGGGTTGCGGCACTTGGCATTACTGAAAAGGTATTGATGGTAGTAGAGGGCTGTCACTTTGTTTTAGATTTTGTTGTTATTGCACTTCCACAGGAGACTTCTTACCCTTTACTCCTGGGGAGACCTAGGCTGAGACAAGCAAAAGCTTTGCAAGATTGGGGGAAAAACAAACTATGGATTTCAACAAGCACCAATAGCCAACTACAATTACATTTGGAAGAAGGATTCGACTCAGGAAAAACCACTGGATATACTGTGGATACTCAGGTAATGCCCTCTATACCCCTAGAAGATGATACATTGTTAAATTGGATGATGGGAAGTGCTGAGTGTTGCACAGTGGAGATCAATGAAATTGAGGAAGAAGTTGCAGATAACATAAATGAAGACCACAAGGTATTGGAGAATGAGCAATTGCAGGAAAATACTAGCTTTGAGGAGGCAACCAATATAAAAGTATTGGAGGGAGAAGGTTATGAATTTAAGAGTGGAGAAGATCTTCCTTTTGCAGATATACCTCAAGGATAGATGGAAGAACATGTTGCAGAATATAACTTAAAATCCACTCCTGCATATAGTGGAGATGATTTCTCAAGCAAGAGTACTCCTGAAACATTGGTTCAAGAAGTAAATTTAGGGGATGGAGAAAACCCTCAAGTAGTCCATTTGGCATCCTGGTTGTGGCATTATCCTCCCTTGCTACAGAAGGTAACTTCTTTGCTCTTTACCTATAAAAGTGTCTTTGCATGGTCCTACAAAGATCTAACAGGGATACCAGAAGAGCTTGGGTTACATCAGATACCCTTAGTTGAGGGAGCCGCGCCTGTAAGAAGTAGGCCATATCGACTCAATCCGAAGTATGCAGAGGCGGTAAAAGCGGAGATTACAAAACTAGAGGAAGCAGGTATAATTGTGCCAGTAGAACATTCCAGATGGCTTTCTTCTATGGTTATTGTGCCCAAGAAAAATAGTGGAAAAATAAGAGTATGTGTTGATTTCCATGCTTTGAATAAAGTAACTATTCAAGATGGATTTCCTCAGCCCTTCACAGAGCAAGTACTTGAAGAAGTAGCTGGTCACACTTTGTATAGTTTCTTGGATGGTTTTAGTGGCTACAATCAGATAGTGATCCATCCTGATGATAGGGACAAAACAGCCTTTGTCACTCCCTGGGGCACTTATGTCTATACTCGAATGGCTTTTGGTTTGAAGAATGCACCAGCTTCATTTCATAGAACGATGTATCTGATATTGGGCAAATGGTTAACAACATTTCTACGCATTTTCATGGATGACTTTTCAGTATTTTCAGGAACAGATAAAAGAGCAGCAATTCAGGATTTCCATGACCATTTGGAAAATCTAAAAGAAATTTTTGAGCAATGTCTCAAAACAGGTTTGAAATTGAATCCTGAAAAATGTCACTTTTTGGTCACCAAGGGCACTCTTCTTGGTCACATAGTATCTGCCGAAGGTATAACTGTTGACCCTGCAAAGGTTACAGCTATTCTTTCCATGCCAATTCCACAAAGCCCAAAGGAAGTGCAAAGTTTCTTGGGTCATGCAGGGTATCACAGAAGATTCATTAGGATGTATTCAGAAATTGCTAAGCCCTTATCAAGGCTTACTAGTAAAAAGATCCCTTTCTCATGGAGTGCAGAAGCTGATAGAGCATTTTGTGAACTAAAGTTGAGGCTATGTACTGCTCCACTTTTAAGTGTTCCTAATTGGTCATTGGAATTTCATGTGCACACAGATGCTAGTCTTTATGCGGTTGGTGCGGTTCTAGCTCAACCATCATCACACAAAGTGGATAGACCTATCTCTTATGCAAGCATACTACTCAACCAAGCTGAAAGAAATTACAGTACAACGGAAAGAGAAGGTTTGGCTATCGTATTTGCTCTTCAAAAGTTCCGACATTATCTCCTTGGTGTACATTTCATTGTTATTTCTGATCATCAGCCCTTGAAGTATTTGATAAACAAGCCTAGAGTAGCTGGAAGGATTTGGAGATGGTTACTCCTATTTCAAGAATTTAATTTTGATATTCATATTAAGTCAGGAAAAGAGCACTACATGGCAGATCAAGTGTCCAGGACGGCAATGAGCGAGAAGGCAACAGGTATCAATGACGAACTATTGGATAGCAATCTCTTCTTAGTAACAATTCGGATAGGTTGGTATGATGAAATTCTTCATGTTCTCACTACTGGAAAGATCCCAGAACACTTGAAACCTGTAGAAAAAAGAAGATTACTTTTGAAAACCAAAGCCTATTCTCTTATAAATGGAAATTTATATAAATACTGTCAGGATGATATATTGAGAAGGTGTGTCTATCCAGAGGAGGTAAATCTTCTGCTAGAAGCTGCACACAATGAAGGACATCTAAAAGGGGAAGAATTGGCTCATAGAATCATCCACAAAGGTTTATGGTGGCCTCATATTTTCAAGGATGCCATCAATTTTGCTAAAGAATGCCACATCTGCCAGAGGTGTGCTCCCGTGCCAACCAGATTGAATTTCCAACTATTAGTCATATCTACTGGATGGCTTCCATTTGAACGATGGGGTCTTGATTTCATCGGGCCAATTAGCCCAACTGGGCAACCAGGAGGTCAAAAGTATATTTTGATGGCCACATGTTATGCCACTAAATGGATAGAGGCTAAAGCTACTGTGGACTGCACGGCTTTAACAGTAGCTAAATTTGTGTATAAACGTATTTTCTCAAGGTTTGGTTGCCCACTGGAAATTACTAGTGATAGGGGCACACATTTTGTAAATCAATTGCTCCAGTTTATATTTGACAGGTACAAAATCTTCCATAAAAAGTCTTGTGCCTACTACCCAAGGGCAAATGGCCAAGCAGAAAGCTCCAATAAGATTTTGATTGGATTGCTTCGCAAATTATCTTTCGATCATCAAAGCTCCTGGCCACTAGCATTGATCGGTGCAATTTGGGCTTTCAGAACCACGAAAAAGGGAACTATAGGCGAGACTCCATTTCGGTTAGTATATGGGAAAGAGGCATTGGCACCATTCGAGTTCATTATCAGAAAGGAAATAGGAATCAAAACCATTGGAATTGAACCCCCCATTCAAAGATTCATGGCATTAGAAGAATACAGAGAAGGAGCAATGCAGAAACTTCTGGTAACACAAGAAGGGTGCAAGAGATTGCATGACAAGTTTCTGAGATCCAAGGAAGTTCAGGAAGGGTCCATGGTTTTAGTGCATCAAGTCCCGACAATTTCAACTAAATTGGCACCCAAATGGATAGGACCATATAAGGTAATCAAGGTATTGCCACATGGCGCTGTGCATTTGGAAGATCTGCAGGGTAGAAGGATTCCTCTGGTCAATATCTCCAGGGTAAAGAAGTATCTCAATTAGGTCAAAATGGAAGCACTTCATTCCTTGTACATACCGTGTTTCTTTACAATAATTGCAGCATAACTAGATCTCTTTGAAATAAGTAGAATAAGGGAGAAATTGCACCAGGGACGGTGCAAAAGCTTGATGTGGGGGTCTGTAGATCCCTCTCTCTCGTCATTCTAGACAATAAGGAAGGCCAAGGTCTATCATCCAGCTCAAGCTGAGAAGGGCTGGGGTTGTTCGAACTCTTAGATACAACATGAACAGAGCTGGTCAGTGGTGCAACATCAATTCTTCGCCTTCGTCATTGCCCAAGGATGATGGCCATAGCGGTAGGAGATGATACGCAAGCAGAGGTTATGGAGAAGCTTTGGTGCCAGTTGAAGAGAAGGGGCAATTTTAATATCTTTGGGATGGCTCGTAGTCCTAATGTCTGCAATCTCTCTCTCTCCCCGATTTCTCTCTCTCCTTTTTCCCTCTTTCCCTTTCTCTCTCTCTCTTTTTTTTCTCTCTCCTCCCCCGTGTTCTTTCTTTCTCTCTCTCTCTCTCTCTCTCTCTCTCTCTCTCTCTCTCTCTCTCTCTCTCTCTCTCTCTCTCTCTCTCTCTCTCTCTCTCTCTCTCTCTCTCCCCCATTCCGCACGCCCACCCTCCTGCCCACCCACCCACCCACCCTCCCTCCCTCCCTCCCTCTCTCTCTCTCTCTCTCTCTCTCTCTCTCTCTCTCTCTCTCTCTCTCTCTCTCTCTCTCTCTCTCTCTCTCTCTCTCTCTCTCTCTCCCTCCTCCCGCACGCCCACCCTCTCGCCCACCCACCCGCCCACCCTCCCTCCCTCTCTCGCTCTCTCTGTCTCTCTCTCTCTCTCTCTCTCTCTCTCTCTCTCTCTCTCTCTCTCTCTCTCTCTCTCTCTCTCTCTCCCCCCTTCCGCACGCCCACCCTCCCGCCCACCCACCCGCCCACCCTCCCTCTCTCTCTCTCTCTCGCTCTCTCTCTCTCTCTCTCTCTCTCTGTCTCTCTCTCTCTCTCTCTCTCTCTCTCTCTCTCTCTCTCTCTCTCTCTCTCTCTCCCCCGCTGCCCCGCACTCCCGCCCACCCACCCGCCCACCCTCCCTCCCTCCCCTCTCTCTCTCTCTCTCTCTCTCTCTCTCTCTCTCTCTCTCTCTCTCTCTCTCTCTCTCTCCCCCCTCCCGCACGCCCACCCTCCCGCCCACCCACCCGCACACCCTCCCTCCCTCCCTCCCTCTCTCTCTCTCTCTCTCTCTCTCTCTCTCTCTCTCTCTCTCTCTCTCTCTCTCTCTCTCTCTCTCTCTCTCTCTCTCTCTCTCTCTCTCTCTCTCTCTCCCCCCCTCCCGCTGCCCCGCACTCCCGCCCACCCACCCGCCCACCCTCCCTCCCTCCCTCCCTCCCTCCCTCCCTCTCTCTCTCTTTCCCCTCCCGCACGCCCACCCTCCCCCTCCTCTCACCCTCCCGCCCACCCACCCGCCCACCCTCCCTCCCGCTGCCCCGCACCCCCGCCCACCCGCAGTAGCCCGCCCACACTCCCTGCCACCCCCGCCCCCTCACCTCACCCCCCGCCCCCCTCACCCCGCTGTCTCCCGCACCCTCCGCCCCCGCTCACTCCCATACACTCCACCCCCTCACTCATACATACATATGCACATACTCACTCACACATACTCACACACATACATGACCACACTCACACACACACTCACAGACACACGCACTCATACACATACACTCTCACGCACACACAGACCCCACACATACACAAACACACGCATGCGCACACTTAAATACATACACACACTCACTCACACATACATACACATATACTCACTCACACCTACATACACACATCCACAATTACACACATGTGCACCCACACAAACACACACAAAGGCCTACACATTTATGCCCCACACACCCACATACACATTTATGCCCACACACAACCACCCGCATTATTACACATCTCCCTACTGGGGCCTCTTCCTTCAGCAAGGCTATGAAAATGGGCTCAGAAATATACCATAATCTAAGGAGTGTAATGAAGAAGGAATATGGACGAGATTTTTAATGAGAAGTAACCAATTGTGTGGATCGAAGACCCCTTTGACCAGAATGATTGGAAACATTATGGCAAGCTCACTGAATAGATTGGCAAACAAGTTCAAATGTTGGAGATGATTTATTAGTCACCACTCCTACGAAGGTATGGATAAAAGTGTGCAGGGTAAAAAGTGGAAGCAGGGAGAAGTTTTTTTTGCCACCAACTATTCACGGCGAGTGCCTATGTTTGTGGATCTAATTCAAATTAAAGGAGTAATTGACCTACCCCTCCAATTTTGGGCATTCCACCGGCGCGGGATCAGTGGACCTGAAGATTCGACAAGGCTCTCTTGGCTTATTGGGGCCTATAAAAACAATAGATTTGTGCTCATTGGGGGTACACACATTTTTAGAGTTACATTGACGCGTGTATACGTGCAGAAGTTCTCTCTTGCACTTGGTGGTTTCAAGCCTATTGTAGGAGCTACTCTGTAGTGTGGATACAGAGGGTAGGCTTCTCAGTGGAGGGCTATGAGCACTATAGTGTAAGAGAGTGCCTTAGATTTCTTTCTTTTCTGTGAGTCAGTATTGGTGTTAAGCTCTATTCTCTTGAGCAATTCCTTCACCATTTGTATTGATCTCTGTTTATCTGCTTAGAGTGCCGCGAAGCTCTGAGCATTAGTTTTTTGAGCATTTCCTTGACAAATCTTGTAATCATCTGAATCAAATCAAGAAGTGTATGGTCTTCCTTGGTCAATTGTTGTTCGTATTTTGTGAAGTATGTACCACCCTGTGCAATCCTTGTTATCTACCTGCTCACAGAAATGTTAAAGGGTATACTTCCCTAAAGAGAACCCCCCTTGAGTAGGTGACATACTGGATGTGTTAATCTTTAATCTCTTCTTTTGTTAAAAGTGGATACCCCAGTACCTGCTCTACAATATGAGATAGAGTTGAGGAGATAAGACTTTGCAAGTGCATCCTTGGAGAACCATGTGCTCAATCTTTCTTGCTCTTCTTGTGTTGGTTGACTTTTGTTCCTGAAACTTGGCATAACTTCATCTCCAGCCACATAACCATATAAACTTCTACCTTGGAGATAAGCTTCCATTCTTAATGACCAAGCTGAGTAGTTACCTCTGTCCAATTTTTCAATTGATGAAGGAAATCGATCTGCCATGTTGTCCAACCTTGCTCTGATACCACTGTGAAGAGATGGATAGGTATGTTCTTGAAGATGAAGAGGTGTTGCAAAATCCTTCATCTACACCAGCCAAATGAACTCTAGGAGTATATGGTGGGCCCTTTTAGCTTGCCAATGGATGTATTAGACACCCTATGTACCTTGGAACATCACTCTCAAAAAGATAGATCAAAACAGATAAGTTGGAGTTAGCTCAGAGGTGAAGAATTTGCTATTTTGGTTCATACACCTGTCCAGTGTTTTGCATAATTATTTGTGCACAGCACTAATTAGCTTAATTCCTCTTTGGGATGTCTATTTAACTTAAGTAGCTAAGTTTCAAGAGTATTTGCATCAAAAATAATGAAACACACACTGAGAAAGATGTTTAACAAGTGATGACATCATCCTGATTTTCACGGGCTGCTACAGTAATGCGACCAGTGAGCCAAAAAATGACCATCACTCCAGATTTAGGAACTCAATGATTATGAAACTTTGCATTCTTACACTAGACAGTATGATGAATCAAGCAAACTTTAAAGCATTGAGTTTGGATAAGTAACCATTGAGAAACCGCTCTGACAAGATGAGTAAAAAAGTCCCGTACTTGACAGAGAAGTGAAGATGAATAGATACTGTTGACTTCAACTAAATATAACTGAAGATTTCAACCTCCAAATGAAATGAAAATTGGTGAGCATATAGTAGACTTATAGAGCTAACATTACCAAGTTAAATCACTGAAAATGATGCACCAAGCTTAGAGAAACCATCTCTGCAATCTGACTGCGAAAACTGAGAGATATGGCAGTGAGTAGTACACTTCACAAGAACATGGAAATATGAACTCAAATGATCATGAAAATGAAATTATATTGCTTGTACAATAAAATGGATTTAATGATACATATGTGTGCCTTTGAAGCACACCTTGATATGGCATAAAGCTCAGCTCTTGGAGGTCTTCACATAGGTCTCTATAACCATGACTAAAGCTGCCATCTATTTATACTTGCGCTTGGGAGGCTAACTTCCCTCAATCACTCTCCAATGAATTAGTGATTGATTTCATTCTC
>CM035441.1:14505379-14617879 GCA_020310875.1 Ceratopteris richardii
GCTCCTATAAAGTATTCTTTATCTGTTTTTAAAGCTATAACTAATCCCCATAATCTCTCATAATTTGAGGGTAATTCCTTTGAGTATCATGTAAGATCTTTGCTCCAAAACGAACTATGTACCTTTGCTCCTCCCCGTCATCCTGCCTAATAACCTAGCCTATACCAATAGGACTAGTTTCAATGGTTAGGATTACAGGATTATTTCCTGTATAGTCAATACGTTTCAAAATAGGAGCATTGATAAGCAGTTGCTTTAGACGTCTCATCGCTCTAGAATGCTCATTAGTCCAAAAGAATTTCTTTCTTTTTCTTAATAAATAAAGTGGATTCGCTACATGAGCAAAGTGAGGGATCTAGATGACATAGAAAACACATGCACCTAGGAATCTCCTTACTTCACTAACATTGTGACATCGCTCAGAAATCCTACTAATGGCATCAACTTTTGCTAGACAAGGCCTACGACCGTAATGACCACATAAACATCCAACTATCAGCACTTCATTAACACCAAAAGTAGATTTCTCTAGGGAGAAAGTTAGTCCAACCTCTTCAAATATCTTCTCACAATCACAAATATGGCTGGAAACAAACTTTCTACAACCTAATGAATCTAAACTTTCATCTTTTTCTTTTTCTACAAACCCTTTTATTGGAATTTCATCAATAAAAGTCATCGTCACCTTTGGGATAAAGTCATATAAGACCAGATTCATAGCATTCATCATGTGCACCATAGAATTCCTCGCTCCTTGTGGTAAAGTACACATGCGTACTAAACAAAAAGTAGTCTTCGTCATGGTCACATCTCGACTCTCAATAGCTAATTGAAACTGATCAGACCCTGAATACAGGTCTCCCATTGAATAGATAGAATGACCGGAAAATACCTCAGCAAACTTATCCATAATAAGACCTATTCCTTCATTTCTAATAGTGAATTTATTCACAGGCTACAGATCCTGGATAAAGTGTAGCTTCCCGCTCTTTTTCAGTACCATGAAGCACCTATTGGAGTACGGTGTTGAGGATGGTTCCAAGATTCTCATGGAAATCTTCTCCTTTAACAGTCTCATTAGCTCAGGTAAATGAGCCTTTGGGATTGGTATTGGACGAAGATTCCAAGGAATGTGTGGTACAGTGAAAATAATCATTGGGACTACTAACTTTGGGTCTGCACATCCTATCTCGTGTGGGAATAAAGAAAATGATTTACAATGACAAACAATCATCTTTGTAAATTGATCTTTTTTTATTTGAGAAAGAATTTCATCACCGAATTTAATATATTTCTTACTCTCCTCTGTAAAAATATGACCTATCTTAGATCTATCCCTAAGTATAGGGTCATCTCATACTCGCCGAAATAAATCATGACTATCTTTGGATAAGGGTTGAGCTACAGGCTTTATTTTCTTTTCTAAAATTTTTTATTTAGTTTCTATGCTAACTTCATGTTCTAGGATGAATTCACTAATAATCTCATATTCTTGAATGGAGTTAAGAATAATCAGATTTGATTCTAAATTTTCTTCAAAAACACTTTCTAACTCTTCGAATAAAGTAGAACCTTTTGAGAGTTCAATTACACACTCAATTTTCTCATCACTTGAAATTAATCTTCATTTTTGTTTTCTAAATGTTTTTGTAAGATTTTCTTTAGTAATATAATGTAAGCTAGTCGTAGGAGTACAAACTAAGTAATCTTCAAATTTATGTACCTCGTTAGGTGAGACATCAAAACAATGTCCACTATTGTCCCGCTCAATAGTGGAGTCTAGCAAAAATTTTGATCATAATATGCCCCATATTCTCTTACAGCCGATGGATCATCACATACATGACTGATCGAGTCATTTTTTCTTAAGTTCTTTCTATTTCTAGTGTGATTTGGGCATACTGTCATAATTTGCAAAGAATCCATCCCTAATTTGGATTGAGGTCTTGCATATGCTTACCTGTCGTTCATTGCTTTTGTTTCCATTCACATCTCAGCTATGAATGGCTATTCCAGAATTAGTTCATATGAACAATTATCTTGAATGAAGAAGTGAAACTCTTCTCGAATGCCACCTATCATTATAGGCACATTCGCACATGCTCCTAATAAAATGTCAGAACTATTATCAGCTGTTTGCATCCTCCAGCCATGCTCTTTGTCGATTGGCCATCTAAATTTGTCAATAAACTTCTTTGAATTAACATTTATCTCTGACTCTGAGTCAATGAGAGCAAGAGCTAAACACGAATCCTTCTCATCTCCACTTCTGGTGTGCCTCGTGCCCAGAAGGAAGAATTGAATTTACTTTCACTTTTTAACATCTCTTCATCAGGTTCTATGGGTCCTGAAACATTTCTATGTACACTTCTAGTTGTAAATTCTTCATCGTCCTCATAATCACTCTCACTTAATGTGACTGCATCATGCATACCTAGAGTTTCTTCTGCCACATCTTGCATATCCTCGTCTTGTGGCAATGGAAAACGTCTCCTTCTAATCAGTCGAATAAAACTATCCGTGAACTCTAGTTTTGCTATGGAAAACACTTGTTCAAGAGACATTGTTACTTGACTTTTAAGAAGAATATCATTTAAGATTTCTCTAGCATCATTTTTCTTCTCGAGCTCCGAGTTATTATAGCACATGGAGCTCTTTTTCCTTTCTTTTTCCCTTTCTCTTCATTTCGTTTTTGATCATGTTTATTTTTAGTTTTAGAGTTTTCTTTTTCAGATTTCTTCTATTCATCCTATGATTGAATATTTTCATCTGTTGGCTTTTTACCTTCCTTTATCATCTTTTTTTTCTCCTCTTGAGATAAATTTGTATCCTCAAATTGTACTTTTTTATCAGTTTTCTTCTCGTCCTCTCTCGTCTGTCTCCTAGTTACTCTCCTATCTGCTTCTTTTACATCATCTTGCATATCATCTCGTCTCCATTTTTCCTCAACCTTAGCAATGTGAGAATAAATAGAGGCTTGATCTACATGAGATTTTTGTTGGGAATGATGGATGGACACTCCAAGAGATTGAGCAGTACTGCCAAAACCTACTTTGTACCAGCCCTCTAATGCTTCAGACTTGATAAATGGACCTCCTTAGCTCTCCAATGACACCATAAAATGGCCTATCTACTTTGGAAATGATGTGTGTAAAGATTGAATCAAAACAGATAACTTTGGACTTCAAGATCTCAAGAAAACCTTCTATTTATGTCTTGACACCTTTTGGATCTTTTACTCAGTATGACCAGCATAGTAGGAATTGGAAAAATTCCTTTTAGGGGTATCTAATTAGCTTAGCAATCTAACTATTCCAAGTAGAATGATATAAAAAGATCAACTATGCTCAGAGGAATCAATTTAGCAAATAAACATTTACACCCGATTTTTTAGGACTGTTGCAGACATTGACTAGTGATCACCTCGAGAAGCTTTTCTCTGAAATGGCTCAATAGAATCTCTTCAAATTTTGATAGCACGTAGATAACTTTGAGCTGATTCCAATAAGCTTTAGATCTTTGAATTTGGTGAAGAAATGACTATGATATGCACTTCACAAGTTGACAAACTTTGATGTAGTTTGACAGAGAACTCAGAAATGAACAATGTGAATGTATGTATTAATAAACACTTGTATACAATACCATTGGCATGAATATCATTGCCTAATGGTGTAGATAGGTGTGGGCTAGAGTGTAGGCCTCACACACACTCAGAAACAGTAATGAAAAGCTCTGGAGTGATGTCTAACCGCAACTTTTTCATGTTCACTTTTATAGTTATTGAGTAAAAATTTCAAATCAAATTCAAACTTTTGGCTCCCTATGATCAAGCTCCTATATCCTAAGAGATATTCCCTCAATTAGAGTTAATCTTTTCTCCACAAATTCCTTTAGATAGGAATCTACAAAGATTCCAAGTCAAATGTGACTTTTACAAAGAGATAAAGTGGTAATTAACCACTAACATTAGTTCCTATACTTCTCCATATGTGTATGGATCTCAATGTATCCTTCAAGCCAAATGTGTAGGCTTGTGACTTGCACCAACAGATCCCCCTCAAGCCAAACATTTTGGCTTGGTCTTCATCTTTAATCTTCATGTATATCCTGCAATCCAATCATTTCTTTGAACCTGCAAAGTTTGGTTTCATCCAAAGCTTTTGTTAACAAATCTGCACACTACATGTTGGTTGATATATAGGTTAGTTGAATATCCTTGCTTAATAAATTCTCTCTCACATAATGGTAGTGGACCTCTATGTGTTTGGTCCTAGCATGATGGATAGGATTAGCTGCAAGGCGAAGTGAGCTTGTATTATCTCCAAAGATCATTGGTGACCTAGTATATAAACCCAATTCTGTATGCAATAGCTTGATCCATATGGCTTCCAGTGTGGCATTAGCTGATCCTCTATACTCTGCCTCTATAGAGGATAAAGCAATAGTAGGTTATGTCTTTGAAGACCATGATATTGGTTTATCACCTGCAAAAGAAATGTATCCAGAAGTGCTCCTCCTATCATCCTTGCATCCTACCCAATCGGCATCTGAATAGATCTTGATATCAAGGTCTAAAGTATAAGGGAAATACAAACCATGATGTTGTGTACGCTTGAGGTACTTTAGAATTCTTTTGGCAGCTTCTAAGTGAGGTACTCTTGGCTTGTGCATAAATTGACTTAGCACACTAACTCTATATGCAATATCTATCCTTGCTAAGGTAGCATAGTTAAAGCTACCAACCATGCTTTGATAACCTGTAATGTCATTAATTTCATCACCTTCATGGTCACTTAGTTTTAGGTTTACCTCCATTGGAGTACTTGCAACTTTGGCATCCTCCAAATGAAACTTCTTCAACATATCCTGTATGTACTTTTTCTGAGTAGTGTATATTCCTGAGTTAGTATAGACTAACTCAAGCCCAAGAAAATACTTTAGTAGACCAAGATCATTGATCTTGAATTCCTTCATCATCTGGCTTTTGATTTGTCTGATTCCATTAACATCATTACCTATAAGTATGATGTCATCAACATAAACACAAAGGTATATTACCTCTGAATTACTTCTCTTGATGAATAGAGAAGTATCTGCCTTGTTCATGACAAAACCTTGGTCATGGAGGTATGTAGTTAACCTGTAATTCCATGCCCTAGGTGCCTGCTTCAATCCATATAAAGCCTTTTTCAATTTGCAAACATATGTTATCTTTTTAGGGTCCTCATAGCCAGGAGCTTGTGACATATATACCTCCTCTAAAATCCATCCATTCAAGAAAGCATTCTTGACATCCATTTGGTACATGTTCCAATTTTTGATGGAGCCACACTTACCAACACTCTGATTGTTGGCATCTTGGCCACAGGTGAGAATGTCTCTTCATAGTCAATGCCTTGGGTTTGTGCAAAACCCTTGGCTACCAATCTCGCTTTGTACCTGTTAATTAACCCATCATAATTTCTTTTGAGTTTATAGATCCATCAGGATCTTATTACCTTCATGGATTCCTTCCTTGGTACTAGCTCCCATGTGTCACTTTCCTTGAGTGCTTCAATCTCCTCATTCATAGCTTCTTTCCATTTTGTCTTGGTCATGGCTTCTTCATATGATCCTGGTTCTTCAATTGACAAATCTTTGGTAAGATAAACAGAGTGTTTAGTAACAAGAGATGTATCATACCCATATCTGATAGGTTTTTTGCTCTCTCTTTGTGACCTTCTGATTGATTGAGTTGAAGATTCTGGTATGTCTTCAAGTTTCTTCATCTGCATTTTGCCCTTGGACTTCCATGCCTTGAATTCTTCAAGGTTGATAACATCTTATCATCTGAATTTGAGTCTTCATTCTGAGTAGGTTCCTCCTTTGCAATAGTTGGAAACTCCTCTTCCAAATCATAGGGTAGTTTAACCTTCCTGCATTCATTTTCATACCAAGAATCATTTTCATCAAAGACAACATCTCTACTCACCATGAATCCCTTATTTGAAGGGTTGTAGAAACTGTATCCTTTTTTATTCAAATCATATCCAATAAAGATGCACTTCTCAGCCTTAGGGTCTAGCTTATCTCTTATCTGAGAAGGAATGTGTACATATGCTACACATCCAAATATCCTGCAATGGTCTAGTGAAGTCTCTTACCATGCCATGCTTCATAGGGTGTCATCCCATCAAGGGACTTAGATGGTAACCTATTTATGAGATGAGTGGCAGTAGAAACACTCTCTACCCATAGATAGTTAGGTAACTTTTTTTCATTCAACATAGATCTAGTTGTCTCAACAATCAACCTATTTCTTCTCTCAACTACCCAATTCTGTTCAGGATTATACCTTGTGGTGATTTCTCTTATAATACCCCTATCCTGCAAGAAGTTTTCAAACTCATTGGAGAAGTACTCACCTCCTCCATCTGACCTTAGCCTCGTCAAATTCTTCCCTGTCTCATTCTCAACAACTGCAAGATATTTTTTAAAGAAATTAAACACCTCATCCTTGTGCTTCATGAAGTACAATATAGTCCACCTTCTATAATCATCAATAAAAGATACATAGTAACTTGATCCTGAGAGTGAGGGGTCTTTGCTTGGTCCCCATACATCTGTGTGAATCAATTCTAGGTAGTCTTCATGCATGTAGCCTTTCCTTGAGAAGGGTAACCTGTGAGACTTCCCAAATTGACAAGCACTACATTTATATATCATGTGTTGTTTGGAGACATTGGGTATTCCAATTACACATTGATCCCTGCATATCTGCTTCGAGTTTCTTTTTCCTACATGACCTAATCTTTTGTGCCAAATCTCAAGTTCTGAAAGTGTTTGATCCTTATAACTATATAGTGGAATATTCTTTGTGTCTTCAAGCTCAAAAGTGAAAAGTCTACCTGATTTTTTTCCTTTAGCAATCCTCTTGAACCCATGCCTTGGATCCTCTACAACGTTCCAAATTGATTGAATCTAACCTGCAAACCTTTCTCCACAATCTGTACAACACTCATCAAATTTTTGGTAGTGGTGGGTACATAAAGTACCCTACTCAACAAGCTTTGATTTCCATCACAAGTCTTAACATTTCCAACTTTAACTACTGAGTGCTTCGTCTCATCACCTGTTTGGACTTCATGCTTACCTTTTGGTTCCTCAAGATAAAAGAGTAGTGCTACATTGCCAGCCACATGATTTGAGCATCCCGAGTCAATGTACAATAGGTGATCATCATTTGTACCTGATTTTGAAGTCATGTTCATGATCAGAAGAGAGTCATCCTGCTCTTTTGTATAGTTGTTGTAGTCTTTTCTGGATTTTAATCCTCCTTGGTAATTGCCATTGTAATTATTGTTGTAATTATTGTTGTAGCCTTGGTGATGGTTGAATCTACCTCTTGACTGTGAGTATCCATCTTTTTGGTATCCTCTTCCTCTCTGATTCTTGTAGTTCTTGAAACACTCATCTGTAGTATGATTTGATAAACCACCAATGTTGCATGGTGAGGAGTTATAAGATCTCCCCTTACCTTGCTTACCTCCTCTGCCCCTTCCTCTTGATGATCTACCTCTCCCTGCATAGTTGGCTTGGGAGGTAGTGCCTTCATCTTCCACCTTCTTGTTCTTGCCTTTATCTTTAGACTTCTTATTAGTGTATAGGGCATAAGAGTTATTAGCTTTGGATGTGTCTCCATTCTTGTTGATCTTTGCTTCATGAGCGAACAATTGTCCCATGCGAGTTGTAGGATCTGGAATTTGCATGTCCATGTAAAGGTCCATGGCAGTGGTGAAGCTTTCCCATTTGTCATCAGCCTTGATCCCATTGATCACTTGCCTTACAATCTGCTCTTCTTCAATCTCTTCTCCTATGCTTGCTAACTGATCTGCTACATCTTTAATCTTGGTCACAAACTCTTAAATAGCTTGCTTAGGTTGCTTCCTTAATGTGGTGAATTCAATCCACAACTAATTTTTTCTAGCCCTTGTGTTGGAAGAGAAATAAGATAACAAGGTTCTGCAAGTCTCTTGGGATATCTTAGAGTTCCTAATATGTGGCAAAAGAAAATCAGAGATGGATTTGATTAAATAAGACCTTGCTAATGCATCCTTTGCACACCATGTGTTGAGCTTTTCATGTTCTTCATTTGTTGGTAATCCTCTTGTTCTGAATGAGGGCAATTCCTCATCTAGTGAGATGTATCCATAGAGACTCCTTCCTTGTAGGTATCTTCATCCTTAGAGACCATGCCTGATAGTTGTTCCTGTCTAATTTATCAATAAATGAGGAAAATCATCTCCCATTTTACCTTAATATTCTCTAATACCACTGTTGGGAATGATGGATGGACACTCCGAGAGATTGAGTAGGTACTGCCAAAACATGCTTTCTACTAGCCCTCTGATGCTTCAGACTTGATAAGTGGACCTCCTAACCTCTCCAATGACACCATAAAATGGCCTATGTACTTTGGAAATGATGTGTGTAAAGATTGAATCAAAACAGATAACTTTGGACTTCAAGATCTCAAGAAAACCTTCTATTTATGTCTTGACACTTGCTGGATCTTTTGCTCAGTATGACAAGCACAGTAGGAATTGGAAAAATTCATTTTAGGGGTATCTCATTAGCTTAGCAAGCTAACTATTCCAAGTAGAATGATATAAAAAGATCAACTATGCTCAGAGAAATTGATTTAGCAAATAAACATTTACCCCTGATTTTTTAGGACTGTTGCAGACATTGACCAGTGATCACCTCGAAGAGCTTATCTCTGAAATGGCTAAATAGAATCTCTTCAAATTTTGAAAGCATGTAGACAACTTTGAGCTGATTTCAACCAGCTTTAAATCTTTGAATGTGGTGAAGAAATGGCTGAGATATGCACTTCACAAGTTGACAGACGTTTAGGTAGTATGACAGAGAACTCAGAAATGAACAATGTGAATGTATGTATTAATGAACACTTGTATACAATACGATTGGCATGAATATCACTGCCTAATGGTGTAGATAGGTGTGGGCTAGAGTGTAGGCCTCACACACACTTAGAAATAGTAATGAGAAGCTCGGGAGTGATGAGTTCTAACCGCGACTTTTTCATGTTCACTTTTATAGTGATTGAGTAAAAATTTGAACTCAAATTCAAACTTTTGGCTCCCTATGATCAAGCTCCTATATCCTAGGAGATATTCCTTCAATCAGAGTTAACCTTTTTTCCACGAATTCCTTTAGGTAGGTGTTTACAAAGATTCCAAGTCAAATGTGACTTTTAGAAAGAGATAAAGTGGTAATTAACGACTAACATGAGTTCCTATGCTTCCCCATATGTGTATGGATCTCAATGTATCCTTCAAGCTAAATGTCTAGGCTTGTGACTTGCACCAATAATTTCCATGCTCTTTTATACATTATCTCATCTCTGGCCCTTACTAGTGCCTCTATCTAATAAGGATTTTGGCTAGGCATAGAAAGAGGCCTATCATCGATTGGCTCTAATCTAGCAGCTGAAGTACTAAAGTTGCATTAGAGATTGTCAAGTTTTCATATAACTTTTTCATTCCTCCTTTGCCCCAATTGAGGGATAAAGGAAGACGTGATCTAAAGTCATACAATCTTCTATCAATTTCTACAACTAATTGATTTTCCTTTTTGCTTTTTAATTCATCACATGCAAAAGCTACGTGCTATTGACTATCACACCATACACATCGCTTTCCGCCAATCCGTGTTTTTCCATTATTTCTTTGAAAGGGTGGCTAAGCAACAAACTCTAGAGCTGGCTGGAAAACTGGTTGAGGTGGAATGTATTTAGGCTTGTCCTACACCACTACTGCTAGCCCCAAGATCATTAAAGCTCATTGAGTATACTTTGTTATTCAATTGGGCAACCTTTTTAGAAAGGGATGCCTACATATTCACAACATTCTCCATCTGCTTACATAGAATATCTAGTTGAAATTCTATCGGAGCTTTAGTGGCAACTAAATTGTTAGCCGAAGTTGTAGTCGTAGGCATAGGCATGTCAGTTTGCCTTGCAGCAGGAATCTTCCCAAGGTTTGGTGGCGTGTTCTTGTATACTTTCTAGGATTGAAATAGAAACAACTCAGCCAAAATATTTGACTAAAACATCATCAGGTAAACCTTAGATCTGCACTTGCTCCTCAAATGCATCTAGGTATTCTATAATGTTTAAGCCAGTGAATTTGCCTTTTTCTCCTAAAATGGCTTCGACTGTGCGTGTTCCTTGCTTTTCAATCATCATATTTTGAACATCTCCTCCATTTTGCGTCGTCGGTAATGCTTTGAATGGAGTAGGAGATCCCTAATGGCAGGTTCTAATTGTTCCCTAGATTGCCTAAACCTATCTATAGAGGAGGTACTGGAGTATGTATTTTTAGCAGGTGCATGCACCCTACACTCCAGTACTTCACCTACTCAAGGGAGGTTCTCCTTAGGGAAATGTACCCTTTAACACTTTTGTGAGCAAGTAGATAACAATAATTGTACTGAATTGTAAATACTCAAAGAGCACACAAATGAAAATAATGGAAGCCTAAACCAGTCCTTAGTCGGAAGAGATGATTACAATGTAGGCGAAGGAAATGTTCCAAAAGCTGATGCTCTATGCTAACATGTCAATCCAGAACAAAACAGAATCAATACAAGAGATTCCTCCAATAAAATGAACACAACTAGATGAAGACTTGTACTGCTCAGTACAAAGATATGAAGACGTGCTCCAAAGAATGACAAACTCAACCCACTGACTCACATCGTAGGACAACATCAAACCACTCCCTCACACTATAGTGCTATAGCCCTCCACTGGGAAGCCTGTGAAGAGAGATGGTGGATGCAATCCAAAGATGAGTAGGTGCCGCTACAACCAGCTTCACACCAGCCAACTGAGACTTCAGAGTTGATTAGTAGACCCTTTGAGCTTCCTAAATCCACCAAAATATCAGCCAAGTACTTTGGAACATGTATCCCAAAAGTTTAAGTCAAGACCGACAAGTTGCGAAATGACTAGCTCCCAAAACTTGCTATTTTTGGACATACACCTGCTGGAAAAAATGAACAGTGCTCTCAACCTGGAAGGAATTAGAAAAATTCCTTTTGGGCATAGCAAATAGACTTAGCAAGCTTCCTATTCCAAGTTAAATCACTTCAAATGATGGACTGAGCACTGAGAACAAGTTTCATCAAGTTCTGGAACATTCCCACAATTCTCGGGGCTCTGCAGAGATAGACCAGTAAGCAGTAAAATGCAGATATCTCCAAAAGTATAAATCCAATGACCTTGAAAATTTATAGGTAGAAACTAGACAGTGAGAGCTATCCAACGCACTTTAAAACACTGAAAAAGGTTCAGTAAAACTCGAGATATGACCTTCTGAAGTTACTGCTCTGAGTGAGTATAGCAGAGAACAAAACAGAGAGGTAGATGATAATAAATGTATAGATTCACATATGATTACAACCACATTGGCAATGAATCTTTGCACAATGGGAGTAGAATGATAGAGCTATGGAGTAAGCTCTTCAATCTCTACAAAATGACATGAAGTGATCACGTACAAGGCTTGCTAATCGCCTCTTTCTTCTTGCTCCTTTTATAGCTATTCTTGGAGGGAGTTTTGAATTCGAATTCGAATGGCTCCACCTAAAAGTGATCCCCAAAGTTAGGAGAGATTCCCTCAGCTCAAAAATTCGTGATTTTGGTAGTTGGAGCCACGAATTTGCTTTTACATCATGGATGAGGTAAGCCATCCTTTTACTTTTTTCTTTTTCCATTTACAAGAGATAAAATGTACTCTTTTACAAGAGGTGTTCACATGACTACTCATGTGACTTACAAATGAGGATAATATCAAGCATATCAAGCATGTAGGCTTGGGCAAAATGCACCAACAAAGCCCACGCTCTGTATCTTCACCACAAAGTGACTTCCTACAGTATGATTGTAGCCACACACTGCAAAGAGAGGACCCAAAGAGATGCCAGAAATAATCTCTTTATCTCTCTATGTATGTATCCCCAATAAATACTAGTCCATTGCTTTTATAGGCTCCAATAAGCCAAGAGGGCCTTACCGATTCCTCACGTCCACTGATCATGCGCCGATTGATTGCCCAAATATGGAGGGGTAGATCAAATATGCCACGAGTTTTGAATTGGATCCTCAAAAATAGGAAGTCCTCACGACAACAATCATTTATCCTCTTACACTTTTACCGCTTACACTTTTACTGTCACTTTTGCATAAAATTTGAGACCCTCATTATGTGCCACCTGTGATATTGAACTGACCCTCAGAAGCACATCCTTCACATAATTCTTCTAGTAGCTTTTGACCCTTTCATATTGAGTGGTGGGACATTGTGGGTGGAGTGGTGGGACCTTGTGGGGGGTGTGGGAGGTGTGGGACGTGTGGTGGGAGGTGGTGGGGGTGTGGGAAGTGTGGGTAGAGTGGTGGGAGGTTGTGGCGGGTGTGGGAGGTGTGGGTGGAGTGGTGGGAGGTTGTGGGGGGTGTGGGAGGTTGTGGGTGGAGTGGTAGGGGTTTTTGGGTGGTGCGGGAGGTGTGGGTGGAGTGGTGGGAGGGGGTGTGGGAGGTGTGGGTGGATTGTTAGGAGGTTGTGGGGGGTGTGGGAGGTGTGGGTGGAGTGTTGGGAGGTTGTGGGGGGTGTGGGAGGTTGTGGGTGGAGTGACGGGGGTTTGTGGGTGGTGCGGGAGGTGTGGGTGGAGTGATGGGAGGTTGTGGGGGGTGTGGGAGGTGTGGGTGGAGTGGTGGGAGGTTGTGGGGGTTGTGGGAGGTTGTGGGTGGAGTGTTGGGGGTTTGTGGGGGGGTGTGGGAGGTATGGGTGGAGTGGCGGGAGGTTGTGGGGGGGTGTGGGAGCTGTGGGTGGAGTGGTGGAAGGTTGGGGGGGTTGTGGGAGGTTCTGAGTGGAGTGGTGGGGGTTTGTGGGTGTTGTGGGAGGTGTGGGTGGAGTGGTGGGAGGTTGTGGGGGTTGTGGGAGGTTGTGGGTGGAGTGATGGGGCTTTGTGGGTGGTGCATGAGGTGTGGCTGGAGTGGTGGGAGGTTGTGGGGGGTGTGGGTGGAGTGGTGGGAGGTTGTGGGGGGTGTGGGAGGTGTGGATGGAGTGGTGGGAGGTTGTGGGGCTTGTGGGAGGTTGTGGGTGGAGTAGTGGGAGGTTGTCGGGGGTGTGGGTGTGGGTGGAGTGTGGGTTTTAGGGTGGGTTTCTTGACTTCAGAAGCAACCCTCTCCCAGAGAATAGATCATCCACAGAGCCCTCATTTTCAAATCTGACTAAGCAAAGCCTCTAAAGCACCATCTTGCTTTTTGAAGTCATAAGGAACTACCACACCTTGCACGAGAAATTTGTCCTTAGGTTGCATATCTAGAGGAGCTTCCCGTTGTGCCTTAAAAGCTACACACTTGTCTGTCGTATTCAAAAGTTGTAGTGAGCATGGAACATGCTTTCTGATTTCAAATTGGAAGTGCAACTCCACAGGTTGGATGGGTCAGTGAGAATTATTGGAAAGAATCCTATCTGGAAATATCCGAGAATCCTCCCACTACCGAGTGAGTGCCTGCCCGTAGTTCACACGAGAATTCCGAGTATTTTTCCTTATGGTTGTGGAGCGAACCAGCTTGAGCTATGCAGATCCCAAGTGTTGCAGCCTAGGGGGTCGGGTGGAGCGAGAGGTGTTGGAGGGTTGCGCGGGACTACAAGTGGGGGTGGCAGCGAGGGTAGGATGGCGGGGGGGAGGGGGCTGTGGATTGGCAGCGGGCATAGGATGGCAGGGGGGATAGGAGGGACATGCGGGGGATGTGCAAGAGAGAGAGCAACGGGGTTAGGATGGCGGGGGGCAGCGGGGATAGGCACGAGGGCATAGGTGGGAGGGGAGAGGAGGAGACAGCGGGGTAGCGGAAGGGGAGAGGAGGGAAAGGCGGGGGCAGCCGGGATAGCACGAGGGGAGAGGAGGGGATGACGGGGATGCAGGGGGGGAGGGGGAGAGAGAGAGAGAGAGAGAGAGAGAGAGAGAGAGAGAGAGAGAGAGAGAGAGAGAGAGAGAGAGAGAGAGAGAGAGGGAGAGGGAGAGAGAGAGAGAGACAGAGAGAGAGAGAGAGAAGAGAAAGCGCTATTACACGGGTGGCAGAGAGAGAGAGAGAGATAGAGAGAGAGAGAGAGAAGAAACCGCACTGAACTACGCTATCACTAGTTGATAACGCCAGGGATGTTTGCTTTACCTAATCCTAGGCTTTACTATTAATAATTTCCTTCTAAAATATTTTTTTTTCCTAAATTTATACTTATCTCTTTAGCTTAATCTTTTGGATTTATAAGTAGATTTTTCTTTTACTTTATAAGGTTTTAATTTTTAAGAACTTTTTAGAACTTAATTTTTAAACCTTTGAATATTTAATTCTAAAGGTTTCTCTAAAAACTATATTTCCTTGATTTAGATCTTTTGGTTTTTTAACAAAAATTACTATTAATTTCCTTAATAATAATTTCTTTGATTTTGGATAAAACAAGAAAGAGAAAAAAAACAACAAATCTAAATCAAAAGAAGCTAAATCTAAAACCCTTTTTATGCTATAAAATTCTTTTTGTGCAATGAAATATGAAGCAAACAAACAATCTTTTTGTTTATAAAAATAAAATCTTTCTCTTTAGTGCTGTAAAAATTATCTTTTTATTAAACTTTCCTAAAATCTAGTATGAAGATGTTTAAGTTCTTTAAACAGAAACTATCTTTCCTAAATGAAAAAGAAATGTTTCAATGCTCTTTTTAATGCAAGTATGAAAGTGCCTAATTTCTAGTGCAAATGAAAACAACCTTCTTTTTAGTGATGTGAATGAACTAAAAATAAAGGAACTTGAAAAACACCTTACTTTAAGTTTGCTTGATGTAGAGGTTCTAAAGTGCACGTGATATGTTTTTACAAACTTTTTAAATAAATCCTAAATACAAAACTAAAAGTGAACGTGAGAAAGTCTTGATCTTCTTGTATGTTGATGGGAGAGAAAGTGAAGTGACGAAGCTCCTCCGATTAGATATCCTTCTTCCCATGGAGCCGCTCAGGTCATATGACCAACCCTCAACACCTAGGGAGAAAGTAAGCAGCAAAATCTTCATGTTTCATTGTAGCTTCTTTCTTCACTTTCCTGCATACAAGAAGAAGATAAAGTTAATTATTTAAATAAAAACTAAAAAATACAAAGAAATCCCTAAGCACACTATCGTCATGCTTTACGTTAGGTTCACCAAGGTTGTCATAGAGGGGTGTGAAGGGAGGGAGACGCTCATCCAACAGATTCACGCTAACCTAACCATGTGACTACACGCAGGGTGTTTCTTAGTATGCTTCGGGTTTTGGATTGAGTTCTTAGTTTATGGGTGATAAAAGGTAGAGTTTTTTAAACTATTTAAGTTTTAATTTAAGAGCTAATATTCTTACGAAAGCATATTTCTAGTGTTTTGATATGATGCAAAGATCAATTCCTCTTCAGTAACTCGATTAGACTTCTCTTCAATAATACAATTTCTATTAATAGCTATTTCATTGTTTTCACATTGATTTTTCCTATTAGGGATAGGTGGAAATAAGATTTCTCTTTTGTCAAATTCAGGAAAAGCGATAGAACGAAAACTTTTAAATCTAGATACTCTATAATCGTCAGGTGAAGTGTATAAAGTTTTGGTTACAATAAGATCTTTTACTTTTTCTACTTCTTCTATATTATCCTTATTTTCGTTAATTTGAGTACTATTATTTTCTAATGGTGTAGGTAAGAGCATTTAAAATGAAAGGATTATCTATTTTCTTTTTAATTAAAGTTTTACTAGTGGAAGCAATATTTGAATTCATGAAAAGTAGAACATTGTGGGCCGTAAGGAAGTGCATTCCTATACTTAGCTAAAGCTTCTAAATATGAAGGAAAAGTTAACTCGTCACTAGTTATTATACTTTTAATGTTTTGTTTTGAATTAATATTTCCTTTTAAATTAGGTGGAAACAAATCTTCTTTATTCTCACCTTCCAGTAAAACTATAGAAAGTAAAGGAAAAATCCTGTATACGTTTCGATCGTATTCTACCGTACGTAAAGTCCCATCAACTATTTGGTCTTTAAATATTTCTATTTCTTCATTTTCATTACTAATCATACTTTTAATAGGAGACGGTAGAAGCGTTCCTAGAACAAAAGAGTTATCTAATTCTTTATTATCAGTAACAGATCCACTTCTTGACGCTAAATTCTTAGACATATGAAAACGGAATATATAGAACTTAATTAAATCGTAAAGTGAAAGTATGAAAAACTTTAAGATCAATTCTAAACTATACAAAAGCTTATAATAAGATCTAATACAATTCCCAAAGAATATTCATATACAAATTTATATTTCTAAATATCATATACAGCTTCAATTTCTTAATTTTGTATTCTCGTAATCTCGTAATCTTCTTGACAATGATCTGCAGAAGACATTAGATACATAAGTATGCTTTTAATTAACATAAAACACTCATTTGTTAACCTAAATATGTTTCTATGCACAAGTAAACCTATTTAACTCATGCACACATATACTTCTACTTACATTCATATGCATATGCATTAATTTTAATATGCACATGCACTCACATACAACTCATGCTTTATCACTCATGCATGCATATACTCCTAACATACATGCATACATTTCCAACATATATGCATATATATACTATACGTATGCATGCCTATTTACATTACATATGCACATGCATTTCTTTCATATGCACATATGTGTGCTCATACACATAATGTACTTATTCACATGCATTTATATATAGATTTCTAACTTCCTAACTTACATGCATATGTAAACATGATTCACCTACATGCACATACATACTTGTTAAATTATACACTTATGCATATGCATTTATGCATACATACACAAGCTTACATGCATACAATCATACTTGCATGCATACACATGCACTACACATGTTAACATATATGCACACATGCACTTACAAATACACACATACATGCAAATTCACTTCACATACTTATGCATTCACTTATCATATGTACATGTACTAAAATACTCTCACATGTGTACATGCACACATGTATCCCTTCACATGCATACATGCATACTCATATACTCTTCATATTTTAAAAATGCATATACATTTACATTTCACATGCATGCACATGCATTATGCATCATTACTCATGCATACATGCATCACTTCACATCACATCCATGCACCACTTCACATGCATAGATACATACTACATATGCTAACTTATATGCATACATGAATTCTAATTACTCAAGCATACATGTACAACTAACTCATGCACACATGCATCTTTCATATGCCCATGCACTAATCCATACTACATATGTACATGCACACATGCTTCATATTCTAAAACATGCATATACACTTACATTTTACATGCATGCACATGCATTATGCATCATTACTCATGCATACATGCACTTGACATGCATACATATCATGCTATCATGCATACTCATATTAACATGCATACACTCATGCATACATGCATACTAATATTAACATGCATACACTCATGCATACATGCATACTAACATACATGCATACAATCATGCTAACATGCATACTCATATTAACATGCATACACTCATGCATACATGCATACTAACATACATGCATACAATCATGCATACATTCATGCATACATGCGTTCATACTTGGATGCATACATACTTAACATGCACACATGCATACCTACACATGCATACATGCACACATGCTACATCTATCATACATGCACATGCACTCATTCACTTATGCATACATGTACACTCATATGCATATACAAAAAGATACATGCATACCATTCCTAACATGCATATGCATACATGCTCTAATGCATCATATGTCTACATGCATACCCTTTCTCTCTCTCTCTCTCTATCTCTCTCTCTCTCTCTCTCTCTCTCTCTCTCTCTCCCTCCCTCTCCCCTTCTCACTCTCTCTCTCTCTCTCTCTCTCCTTCTCTCTCTCTCTCTCTCTCTCTCTCTCTCTCTCTCTCTCTCTCTCTCTCTCTCTCTCTCTCTCTCTCCCTCCCTCCCTCCCTCCCTCCCTCCCTCTCTCTCTCTCTCTCTCTCTCTCTCTCTCTCTCTCTCTCTCTCTCTCTCTCTCCCTCTCTCTCTCTCTCTCTCAATTCCGCTAGCCCTCTGTGCATCGTTTCTACATCTTATCTCTCCCATATCTCTCTGCGTGTCTCTGTCGTTGACCACCACCATTATCGCCTACCCTTCTCTCTCTCTCCATTGACTCTCTCTCCAATCTGTTTCGAAAATGAGCGTGTCTGACTACAGGTGCTACCTATGGAGGCTTTGACCTTCTCTCTCTCTCTCTCTCTCTCTCTCTCTCTCTCTCTCTCTCTCTCTCTCTCTCTCTCTCTTTGAGCATGCACTACAGCCACCCGAGTTTTTTGTGAAGCGCTTCCACAGTGCCCAACCCCCTCTAGGCTTCTCAGGATGTCTCTCTCTCACAGCATAGGAACACTCTCTATCTAGATTGACGGGAGTGATTCTCTGTGTTTGACCCGAGATCGTCTGCGCCGCTTATCTCAGCTAGCCACACAACCGCTAGATTCCTCTCTCTCTCTCTCAGTGATGCCTCTGTGCACCTCTGCAACGGCCGCTGAATCCTTGCCAAATCATCTCACTCTCTCTCTTCCTCTCTCTCTCTCCCTCTCTCTGTCTCTCTCTCTCCCTCTCCTTCTCTGGTCTCTATGCGATGCGCATCTGCAGCCAGATGGAGGAGCAGGGGAAGATATTAGAGTCTCTCTCTCTCTCTCTCTCTCTCTCTCGTGGCCGCCATGTGCTGTTGGAGGAGGGGGGAAGGTGATGCAGGTAACTCTCTCTCTCTCTCTCTCTTCTGGCCGTCGTGTGCTACTGGAGGAGGTGGGGAGGTGATGCAGACAAATCTCTCTCTCTCTCTCTCTATCTCTCTCTCTCTCTCTCTCTCTCTCTTCTTGCCATCGCGTGCTACTGGAGGTGGGTGGAGGTGATGCAGACAACACACTCTCTCTCTCTCTCGGACATACCTACAGAAGACATTACATCAAAAGAATGAACAAACATGCATATAAATACTATCCTACATAACAAAATACGTGAACACATTCCTAATTTAGCTAAATCATGCAAACTAATACTAAGTCATGCATTCCTAAACTAATTCCTACTAACTTAAAGTAAACTAGACTTTTTACTAACGTATTATTTATATTATTTATTATTAATATAATAAGCTACATTATTTACAATGTTATAATTAAATACATTAGATATTAATTCATTTAACTATTACTTATTATTTAAAATAACTATTATGTAAAATTAATACATTAGTTTTTATTTTTATAGTGACACTAAATTATATTAGTTAAATTAATTAATTAAATCAATTAATACTTATAATTGACACATATATAGTTAGGTTTATGTTTTAAATCGATTGATAGTGATAATTATAAGGCCTTACTTATATCATGACTTAAGTTATATAAATTTCATGATTAACATAGTTTAGGCACTAATTCATTTTGTTAAGGTAAATCATATTTAGAGTAACCACATAAGGTAACACACTTAACTATAGAGGTTCCTACATTCACATGAAGTAAATAGACAGATTCACTTATAAGCACTCAAGTTAAGATATGTTCATATGAACAAATAACCATACAAAAGTGAATAAACAATCATAGGAACATTGCCATGTATAGACTCTTAGGCCAATTGCATACATATAAACACAAATGCATACATGATCTCGTAAACATATAGTAGATATAAAATGGAGAGTTAAAATATGGATCTATTATCCCTTCATTCTGAATATATTTTGTTCTTATTCCTACAGGTATCCAAGAGAAAAGGTTAGTCATTTTAAACCAATACATTAAAATTTATGTGAGAGAGATATCAACTAATAAGCTTTGAATCAAAACATTTTTATTTTCCCATATATTATTTCAAGTGAAGAAATCCTTCCGACAACATCAACACAAAAAGATTCATTGCATGAGTGACACAATGTGGAATCTCTAGTTCAACTTGATTTTCAAGAATGTGAGTGAAAACACTACAACACAAGTTGGTTAATGGAGGTGCCACTACAACAGTCTCGTAAACTTTCTACTCTAGTCAACTCCTATTAGTTAGTTGTATTCTCACTAAAGTTCTCAATCCAGTAGAAGAGTTATTTGCTAACATTGTAGTACACTGACTTCTTCAAATATTTTCCTTCTCTCGCCCTTTCGCCTTCCTATGAGTCCTCTCATTATAAAATTGCTAGTCGCCTATCATTATTCGCTCACTATTGATCGCTCGGATAACTTACATTGTCCTATCTACTACAGGATCTTCAACATGTCATGTCTTTAGTCCATAGTTAAGCTTGTATATGTGTATGCCCAAATCCCTTTAGGCTATATATATAAGAAACAGAGGGAGGAGTTACAACAAAATTGAGGAAATGTAAGCACATGACCTGCTTCCTTTCGGCTTTCTAAGGCTCTTTTGCTTCAAAACTAGTCTAAGAGATAAGGGAGTAACCTATGTAGCCTTGCAAGTTACATATCTCTCTCTTTTTGTGTTATTGTGCTCTGTGGCGGCCGAAAGAGAAGGGAATGAAGAAGATGACCCTCTCTTCTCTCTCGCTGTACATGTTTTGCACTTTGTAGGACAAATATATTTTAGTGATGGTACATAAACCTTGCATCTAACTGGTTAATATATAGATCAAACTCTATTTCGATAGAAAATAATAAGGCTGTATACCTTTATCTGACAGCAACGGTTCATCTTTCACATAATAGAGCAATTCAACTCGTTCAAAACTAGAAACAACCTCATAAAGTAACATTAACCACTTTCTAATCGACACAAACAAGAGGGGCCTTCAACTAAACTTCTTGTTGTTCTTAATAGCATATTTAGAAAAACACTATCAAAGAGAGGAAGGAGAGGGAGGAGATATAGCATAATCTCTCCCTCACTCTCTCCCTTTCTCTATTCTTCATGTGCATTCTTCGACGAGGCCAGATAGGAAGAACTCTTTGTCCCTCTCTCTCTCTCACTCGCAACAGAACATACCTAATAAAAAAACATATTAAAGAAAGAAATTCATACATAGCACGCAGATTACTTGACTTACACGTTCACTTATTTCTTTGCAATCACTCACTTACACACACACACATACTAATTTAAAATTCACTCCCATATTCTCACAAAAATTATTTATTAAAAATTCTATTTATACTTTCACTTAAGTATGAACACGTATTTAGTTTTTGTTTTACTTCTTTTAGAATAAGAGTTTTATCTATTTTAGAGTAAGAGTTTTTACTTATTTTAACATAATTTTAAAAGTATTCAACTCCCATATTACTTTTCTATTTAATTAAATGGTTACACAAATAGTAAGGGGTGTTATTTAAAAATGTTATAATCAAAATCCATTCAGGCCTATATATGTGTGAGCACACATAGCGATACCTAACACGTTTTCATATGTATAATAGGCAAAAGATATAATTGAGAAACACACACAAACATATACACTTAGGATTGTTCCTCAATTTGCTTGGGTTATAATATTTAGGGTTTCACTTATCATAGGGGAGAGATGTTGCATACTAAGGGTTCACATATACGTACATAAATTAAAATATGTATTCGTGCCGAAATGAACATAACAAGAAGGCATAGATAGACATACATTCATAGAATACACATATGGTCTTAGATCCAAAGGTGCGTACACATTTCTTATACATAAACATAAGTGCATAGATAAACACATAAGTGTGAAGAGAGATAGTGGATGCAATCCAAAGATGAGTTGGTGCTGCCACAACCGGCTTCACACCAGCCAACTGAGACTTCAGAGTGATTAGTAGACCCTTTGAGATTCCTAAATTCACCAAAATATCAGCCAAGTACTTTGGAACATGTATCCCAAAAGTTTAAGTCAAGACAGACTAGTTGCAAGACGACTAGCTCCCAAAACTTGCTATTTTTGGACATACACCTGCTGGAAAAATTGAATAGTGCTCTCAACCTGGTAGGAATTAGATACATTCATTTTGGGCATAGGAAATAGACTTATCAAGCTTCCCAAACCAAGTTAAAACACGTTAAATGATAGACTTATAAGTGAGAACAAGATTCATCAATTTCTGGAACATGCCCACCATTCTCGGGACTCACTACAACATATCGAGGGTATACCGAGGTTGCTACCAAGGCAGATGAACGGGCGTCAAATCTTCGCGATATCGGTGTTACAGCCGGTATATGCGTCGGAAAGAAAGCACCGGTATGGCGCCGGTATGGTCGTCGGTATATGCGTCGGTATAACCGACGGATATACCGACGATTATAACGATGTCCCCGCTGGGTGTACCGGCGCATATACCGACGACCATACTGGACGTAGAGACGCGAATACCGACGACCATACCTGCACAAGTTCTTTTGGGCAGAGTGTGTTGTCTTTTTCTACAGCATGATGTTGTTTAGCAAAAGACAATACACTCTACCCAACTGAGTACATCTGTTATGTACTCTAATGGCAACCAAAACATAAACTTATATGAACAAAAATGAACAATGATTCATGTACAGAAAGTCGTATATTCCATAAATGGCACTTACATATAGGAATCGAATACAAAATTATGGTACATCATTGCCACATAGGAGTGTAATACAAAATTGTGGCAATGTGACAAAACACTTCCATATAGGAATTGAATACAAAATTATGGTTCATCATTGTCGTATGCGAGTGTGATACAAAATTATGGCATTGATCAAAATAATTACACCTACAATCCTGCAACAAAACATATGTATAAAATAAAACCAATTAACATGACATTTATAAACAACAACTAGAAACACGAAACCAAGATATAACTTTACCTAATCAAGAATATTCTCCCATGAGAGGATTGCACCGCGCCCCTCTAAGTCTTGTAACAGTGCAGTCAATCCATGTCGATATCCATACGATTCTTCTGCTCGCGTTGAAGGACGACCCACTGCCAACTCCTATAGTAAATATGCAAAATGTTAGATGAATATACATAATATACATAACACAAACAACTTCAATAATTAACATCATACTTACAAATTGGTAGCGCATACTGTCGTATCCGCCGCTATCTAAATGCTACGTTCCAACCGTATCTAACCAAGTGGCCGCCGCATCTCTTTGTTGTCGATACCGATCAGGAGTATGTTAATGCTCATCCTGAATCGATTCCCATTCTTCAGCGTCTAGCCATACAGGCTTCGGTAAGCCTGCTTTGAAAGCATCGCGAGCTTCCGATCGTCGATGCGACATCACCTCGTGTGTTGTATGTTGTATCCAATTAGAACTCACAACAGGATTGCCAGGTGCGGGCCGGTACTCTTCATATATGCATTGTGTGATATGATTTTTAGAGTCTCTATCCCGTTCGGTCAAGCAGAGTTGTCGTATACGTTGTCGCATTGACTTCCCCGCCGCATCCATAACGGGAGCTCCATTACGGATATTATATATCTTTGATTCGTCGTGATCGTGTGCACCCCATGGTGTATGTGGAGATCCCATCTGATGCAATATGAAGATCTCATCTCATCCAATGTATATATATGCATGCTTAAGCTTGTATACATATACATTCATGTATACATATGCTTGTATACATATGCATTCACGTATACATATGCTTGTATACATATGCATTCACGTATACATATGCTTGTATATGTATATGTGCATACATATACATATACATATGCTTCCTTGTATATGCTTGTATGCATATGCTTGCTTGTATACATACATGTACATATGCTTGCTTGCTTACATATGCATGCTTGTATACATATGGATGCATGTATGCATATGCTTACTTGCTTACATATGCATGCTTGCTTACATATGCATGCTTGTATACATATGCTTGCTTACATATGCATGCATGTATACATACGCATGCATGCTTGTATACATATGCATGCTTGCTTACATATGCATGCTTGCTTACATATGCATGCATGGTTGTATACATATGCATGCATGCTTGTATACATATGCATGCTTGCTTACATATGCATGCATGCTTGTATACATATGCATGCTTACTTGCATGTATACATATGCATATCCCGCATGCATGCATATATGCATATCCCTCATGCATTCATACATGCATATGCATACATAAATGCATATGCATACATGCATGCATACATACATGCATGCATACATACATGTATGTATGTATGCATGCATGTATGCATATGCATTCATGTATTCATATGCATGTATGCATATGCATATGCATGTATGCATATGCATATGCATGTGCATCTATGCATGTATGCATGTGTATGTATGCATATGCATATGCATTCATGCATGTATGTATGCATATGCATTCATGCATGTATGCATATGCATGTATGCATGCATTCATGCATGTATGCATATGCATGTATGCATGTATGCATATGCATGTATGCATGCATGCATGCATGTATGCATATGCATGTATGCATGCATGCATGCATGTATGCATATGCATGGATGCATTTATGCATGTATGCATATGCATGCATGCATTTACGCATATGCATGCATGCATGTATGCATATGCATTCATCCATGTATGTATGCATATGCATTCATGCATGTATGCATATGTATGTATGCATATGCATGCATGCATGTATGCATATGCATTCATGCATGTATGCATGTACATTCATGCATGTATGCATGTACATTCATGCATGTATGCATGTACATTCATGCATGTATGCATGTGCATTCATGCATGTATGCATATGCATGCATGTATGCATATGCATGCATGTATGCATATGCATGCATGTATGCATATGCTTGCATGTATGGATGTATGCATATGCATGTATGCATGTATACATGCATGCATGCATGTATGCATATGCATTGATGCATGTATGCATATGCATTCATGCATGTATGCATATGCATGCATGTATGCATATGCATACATGCATGCATTCATGCATGTATGCATGTGTATGCATGCATGTATGCATATGCATTCATGTATGCATATGCATGTGTATGCATGCATGCATGTATATGCATGCATGTATGTATGCATATGCATGCATGTATGCATATGCATTCATGTATGCATATGCATTCATGTATGCATATGCATGTATGCATATGCATGTATGCATATGCATGTATGCATGCATGCATGCATGTATGCATATGCATGCATGCATGTATGCATATGCATTCATGCATGTATGCATATGCATGTATGCATGTGCATTCATGCATGTATGCATATGGATGCATGTATGCATGCATGCATCTATGCATGGATGCATATGCATGCATGTATGCATGTATGCATATGCATACATGCATGCCTGTATGCATGTGCATTCATGCATGTATGCATGTGTATGCATGCATGCATGTGTATGCATGCATGTATGCATATGCATTCATGTATGCATATGCATGTATTCATATGCATGTATGCATATGCATGCATGCATGTATGCATGTGCATTTATGCATGTGCATTTATGCATGTATGCATGTGTATGCATGCATGCATGTGTATGCATGCATGCATGTGTATGCATGCATGTATGCATATGCATTCATGTATGCATATGCATTCATATGTGCATGTATGCATATGCATGCATGCATGTATGCATATACATGCATGCACATGCATGTATGCAAATGCATGCATGCACATGCATGTATGCATATGCATTCATGGATGTATGCATATGCATTCATGCATGTATGCATGTGCATTCATGCCTGTATGCATGTGCGTTCACGCATGTATGCATATGCATGCATGTATGCATGCATGCATGTATGCATGTGCATTCATGCATGTATGCATGTGTGTTCATGCATGTATGCATGTGTGTGCATGCATTCATATGCATGTGTGTGCTTGCATGCATATGCATGTATGCATGTATGCATATGCATGTATGCATGCATGCATGTATGCATATGCATTCATGTATGCATATGCATGTATGCATGCATGCATGTATGCATATGCATGCATGCATGTATGCATGTGCATTCATGCATGTATGCATGTGCATTCATGCATGTATGCATATGCATATCCCTCTATCTCTCTCTCGCTCTCTCTCTCTCAAACAAAAATAAAGAGAGAAGATATTAGAAAACAAAAATATAAAGAGAGAAGATATTAGAAAACAAAAATATAAAGAAAGATAAAATAGTGATATATGTTTTACTTACATTGATGTAATTTTTGTAATTCCACTTGAAGTGCTTCTTCGTCGAATTTCCAAAGCTTTGTTGTCGATTCCTCCTGCAAAACCAAACAAAGAACATATTAGCAAAACCAAAACTTCTTATCTATAAAGATAGAGGTCTGTATAAAGAGAGAGAGAGAGAGGGAGAGAGAAAGAGAAAGGGAGAGAGAAAGAGGGAGAGAGACGAGGAGAGAGTGAGAGAGAGAGAGAGGGAGAGAGAGAGAGAGAGAGTGAGAGAGAGGGAGGGAGAGAGAGAGGGAGAGAGAGAGAGAGGGAAAGGAGGGAGAGAGAGAGAGAGGGAGAGAGAGAGAGAGGGAAGGGAGGGAGAGAGGGAGAGAGAGAGAGAGGATGACAAATAGAGTTATGCTCTGTTGTTGGCGCGTGCGAACCCAAAAGGAGAAGTTCTACATTCGAAACGCTCAGAATGACGAATTTCAGGTTTGGGTCCAATTAAAAAGAGAGTGTCGGTATATGCGTCCGTATACGCATCGATAGTTCCAGCAAAGTACCAACGCATATACCGATGTATATACCGAAGCTTATACCGACGCTGTGATTCTGAATCGACGTGGCTGTGATTCCGAGGCAATGTAGCTTTCCCAAATTTCTCGAGGGGTATACCGACGCCAATAGCTGCACGTCGGTACATTGACCATCGGTATTCCCTTGATATGTTGTAGTGACTCTGCAGAGATAGACCAATGAGCAGTAAAATGCAGATATCCCCAAAACTGTAAATCTAATGACCTTGAAAATTTGTGTGAAAAACTTAAATAGTAAGATCTATCCAACGCATGTTAAAACACTGAAAAAGATTACGTAGAACTCGCGATATGACCTTCTAAAGTTACTGCTCTGAGTGAGTATAGCAGAGAACAAAATAGAGAAGTAGATAATGAAAAATGTATAGATTCACATATGATTACAACCACATTGGCAATGAATCTTTGCACAATGGGAGTAGAATGAAGTGGTCACGTACAAGGCTTGCTAATCGCCTCTTCCTTCTTGCTCTTTTTATAGCTATTCTTGGAGGGATTTTTGAATTCGAACTCAAATGGCTCCACTTAAAAGTGATCCCCAAAGTTAGGAGATATTGCCTCAGCTCAAAAAATCATGGTTTTAGGTAGTTAGAGCCACGAATTTGCTTTTACATCATCGATGAGGTAAGCGATCCTTTTCTTTTTTTCTTTTTTCAATTATAAGAGATAAAAATGAACTCTTTTACAAGAGGTGTTCAAATGGCTACACATGTGACTTACAAATGATCATAATATCAAGCATATCAAGCACGTAGGCTTGGGTAAAGTGCACCAACACCTCCCCCTCAAGCCTAACATGCTTGGCCTCCAAATAAGTATTCAATTGTCCTTGATTTCCTGCAAGCCAATCATCAACTTGAATCTACTTAACTTTGTACCATCAAGAGCTTTAGTCAACATGTCTGCACATTGCATATCTGTAGAGACATAGGATAGTTGAATATCCTTGCTCATTAGCTTCTCGCTTACATAATGGTAGTGGACTTCTCATTATATATTGTACTTGTTGTATTATTATACTAGCTCTTCTTGTATCTAATATAAGAAGAAGAAGAAGAAGAAGATCATTCTTCTTGGCCTCAATCCGTGTGTACTCCCCTATATATAAGTGAGAGTGTGTGAGAGCTCTCATCCTTATCTCCTTTATCTTCAGAGGTGGAAGCTTTCTATGGCATATGGGAACGAAGAAAATGAATTATCGATGATCTAGATATGGTATTATAGGAACATGTTAAAGCTTTACCATGATATATTCTAGATGGAGCACAATAATGGCCTTTGTTTATCCATGTTGGAGGAGATGGTGGACACCTTCTAGAGATGAGATGGTCCGGTAACTTGTTGCTTCACACTAGCCCAAACTAAGTCAAGGAGTGCAAAGCAAGCCTCATGAGGTTTCCACCAAGCACGAACAATCACTGAAGTACTTTGGAAGATGATCCTCAAATCATTTGAGCAAAACAGATAACTTGGAGTTTCACTATGAGCCAAAAAACTTGCAATTTTGGTCACTAGACTTGCTCAAAGAACTGAACATTAGTCCTTTCCTGGTAAAAATTGGACAAAATCATTTTTTCGATATCTAATTTACTTGAATCCAAAGCTATTTAACTTAAAATGATCAAATAGTCTCAAAGAATGATGCTTAGCAAAACTAAGATGCATCGTGATATTTTAGGTAGTGACCTATATGAAGACTAGAGAGCAATGTTTTGCGCATAAGTCGAGAATGGCTGAGACAATCAAACTAATACTTTGTAACATACACATAGACTATCTAATGAATCTTTACCAGCTTAAATCACTAAAAACGATCAAGTACATGCTACAAATTGGATCATACAAGCACACTATTTTGTGTAGTATATGACAAACTAGAAGAGTCGAGAGATAGGAAGATTATGTGTATTAAGGCACATAAATTACATTGAAATTGGCAATGAATGGTTTAAGAATGTGAGGGCAATAGAAAAGCTAAAATGTTAGCTCAATATGCCGCACAAATTGGTGTCAAATCTCTACTATATCATCCTCATTTCTATGCAACTAGATAGTCCTCTTTTAAAGCCTTTTTGTTGGAGCAAAGATTCAAGTTTGAATTGGAATCCTTACCTAAAATTGTTTCCCAAAGATTTAGGAATTGATTTTCCATAAATCCTCACCAAATAATTTGTGGAAATATTCTCTAAAGAACTTGTAATTGGAAGTGATTCCACATGTGCACTTTTTCAAGAGTACATACAGATAAACCTAATGTCCATGAGTGAGTGAGCTAGCAAGAAAGAACTTTTCCATCACTCACTAGGTAAACCTAGTAAATCTCAATCAAATATCACTAACATATAGTGGTATAAGCAATATACATGTGACACAAATGAAAAGTGATACATGTCATCCTTGATCATCACATGTTGAACTCAACATCTCCACACTCCCCCTCAAGAGAAATGATAGGTTGTGTAATCCAAGCATCTTCCAAAACTTCTTTAGCTTCTTTTCTCCAAGTGCTTTTGTGATGATATCAATAAGCTATTGATTTGTTGCGACATAAACAAGATCAATATCAATTGCTCTATACTACATTAACAAGTCTATGAAACAACTCTAGAAGCTAAAAAAAAAACAGAGAAAATCGTGGTTGTTGGGAACTTTTATATAAGCTTGACACTGTGAAGAGAAAGGGGAGCTTTGGTCATTTGTAACTTTTCCTCTATTAGGAATTGAGCTCTCCTTTCATTGCATATCTTCTTCTTCATCGTGGTGTGCTTATGAGATGTTTTGTGTGATGTGTTGTGTGTTTTTTGGTTGATCATTCAACTCTAGTTGGTGTTGGAACTTGTGTATGAAATCTATCCTGGGCGTTATATTTTGCGAGCCTAATTTTTCCTACTTGTAAGGAACTCTTTTATTTTTTAAGTGAGTACGTTAGTGCTTTTACTCATGGTAAGTAGCCTTAATTATCATATTTGGATTCTACATTAGAAAATGGCATGGAATACGCACTTGAATGACTCAATTTGGTGTTATACTAATGGAGATATGAGCATTTGAAATTTCCGGCCATAACTTTGCAGAAAGTTGTGTCCTAGAAAACTATGTTTTCAACAAAGTTACCTTTTATCAACTCTCGATGGATTTCATTACTAGTTTAACTACTATATTTTATCATGGTTGATTTGTGGTTTGTGAACCACTGTTCTTTAGGCAACAATCAAGTAAGATTGTACTTGCATTGATAATTTAAAGAGGATTCTTTTCCCTTTTGAAGTGTCATCAAGTCCCTAATTCAACAATGTGTTAGAGATTCTAGAAAGTGTGAAGGAGGCAGACAACATATCTTTTGGTTCCATTACTAGTAATAACCTTGATTGGTGTTGCCAAAATCACAAATTAATTGCACTTTTCATGTTACAATTAGATCATCATTGCTTTGGATATCGAAGATTAAAAAAAGGCATGCTCGGTATTCTCTTTTCAATTAGGATTAGGAGGAAAAGACATTGAATCCCTTATAAAAGTTAAATCAATTGAGGAAAGAGGATGGTCATGTCAGTAACATGAACACTCAGAATGATAATCCTTTACTTGATTGCATGAATTTTCGCATCTTTTGTTACACCCCTTTTAGGAGGGTCTAAAGTGGAAAGATTTGGAGAGTACAAGAGTCTAACAAAGAGTTCGTTTGGAATTTGTAATTTGGAGCTATCAAAATTCATCTTGGAATTTTCCATTTGTTTCTTATTTTGAGTTTTTCTTTTAAGCATACAAGAAAAAAATATATAAAAACATTGAGCAAACATTAAAGAGACACAAAACTAGATCGGGAATTTATAGAGAAGCTTGAGAATGACTAGATGAAGAAAGGAATAGAATTCACCACTTTTTGATTTATTATAAAAAAATCTTGACTTTTTGGACCTTATCAAACATTTACGAAAATCATGGTTTTGGATTGAGCTACTTAAAAGATGATAGGAGAAGCACCTCTGGCTACTTATCGTTTGCAGGTTCGAAGTCAATTTCATGCTTATTCAAGAAACAACCAACTATGGCATTGTCATCAACTGAAGCTGGACATAGGGGCCTTGCAAGTGCAACACAAGAGGCAATGTGGTTAAACCTACTCTACTCAAACTTGGGACTACATACATACACTCCATTGATCTTTAAAGATAATACTAGCTAGTTCACTACATTTGGTTGCCAATCATATATATCATGCAAGGATTATCATTATGTGAGAGAGAAGCTACTTAGCAAGGACATACAATTGTCCTATGTATCAACAATCTTGGAATGTGTAGATATTCTAACTAAATCTTTGGATGGAACTAAATTGAATAGGTTTAAGATGATAATGGATTGCAGGAGATTTAAGAGAGTTGAAGCTCAAGCATGTTAGGCTTGACGGGGAGCTATTGGTGCAATTACTCCAAGCCTAAATGCTTGGTCACTTATCCTATATTTCATATGTTCACTCATGTATTAGCACATGAATGATCTCTTGTCAAAGATTTATTTTTACTCCTTGTAAAAGTACATATGTGGAATCACTTCCAATTATGAATTCATTGGAGAATATTTCCACGAATTATTTGGTGAGAACTAAAGGGAATTCAATTCCTAAAACTTTGGAGCACTTTTAGGTAAATATTTTAATTCAAACTTGAGTCTTGGCTCGAACAAAAGGCTATAAAAGAGGACTATCTAGTCATGTGGAATAGAGCATGATATAGCAGAGATTTATGAGGAATTTGTGTAGCATATTGAGCTCACATTATAGCCCTTCTATTGCCCTCACATTGAGAAATCATTTATTGCCAATGTCAATGTAATTTATGTGCATTAATACATATAATCTTCCCATGTCTCAACCATTCTACTCTATCATATACTACTGAATTTAGTTAGCTTCTCTGTTCTTCTTCTCAGAGTCTACTTGATTTTTTTCAGTGCTTTGAATTGTTATAGATTGCATAGATAGTCTTTTTGTATCCTAAAAAGATTCATGTCAATTGCATCATCCATTCATGAGGTATGTGCAAAACATTCCCCTTTGGTCTGCATACTATTAACTCCCTAAAATGTTAGGATGCATCTCAGTTTTGCTAAGCACCATTCTTTGAGAATAGTTGATCATTTTAATGGAAACAGCTTGTGAAAGTTAGCTATCATAGTTAATTAGATATTCACAAAAGGGTTTTGTTCAATTTTTACCACAAAAGAACTATTGTTCATTTCCCTAACGAGGTGTAGTGACCAAAATTGCATGTTTTTGGCTCATAGTGAAACTCCAAGTTATCTGTGTTGATCCAATGATTTGAGAATCATCTTCTAAAGTACTTTGGTGATTATTTGGTGCTTCCTGTAAAGTTCAAGAGGTCTACTTTTGATTTCTCAACTTAGGTTTGGTTGTTGTGAAGCAAGAATTTGCAGCACCATCTCATCTGTGGAAGGTGTTAATGATCTCCTCCAACATTTTCCACATCCATATAAAACAAGCCAACACGTATTGAGGATGTAGCCAAAGCATTTGCAAACACTTAGGAATGGGATTGCAACCAACATATAAAGAAAGGAACCACAACGTCAGGTGCTTCAATTGTGGACGGGATCAACAAACAAATTCTTGCCAAAAACCTAGATAATAGTTTCAGAGAGACGAAAGAGTTACATTTTTTTCATCTAGATAGGAATTTGAATAATCCATCATGACCAATCCATCATACATCATGAAGAGATAGAATACACCAACAAAAAACCTATTAGATGAAAGATAGAACAAATTTGGATACACCTCAACCTCTTTAAGGTCAACAACCTCCATTACCCAAAACGTTAGTGCTAGTGAAGTACATACCTATAGAAGAAAACATGGAGAGAGCCATAACCCAAATTACGTCAATCTACTATGATGAAACAAAGGAAAGATGTTCAACGTCTTACAATAAGGATTATTTGAAAGGAATTTGGGGTTCAACCAAAGAAAATCAATACATGTCAAATTAAAATACTAATGGGAACTATGAGATGGACCCTAAAATATTCATGTTTGTGACAAAAAAATTCATACCAACAGAAAGAAACATGGGAGGTCAAAATCCTAAAAATTTTCAGAGGGTAACTTGTTTTAGGAGTGGGGGAGATCACTTTATAAAAGATTTTCCTCAAACTCTAATACTAAAAGTAGAAGTATATTATAAGGATGGAAGAAAGGATCATTTGATAAAGGATAGTCTAAATAACCCTAACGTGCAAATTACAACTACTTCTCCCTTGAAATCAGTAAGATAATGAATCAGGTAGTCAAACTTGTAAATCAACCATGGAAAGTGGTATTAAGTCTGAAGGGGAGGTTCAAATTTATGTAATGAACAAAGCTCAAATAACAAAAAACAAAAAAAAGAAGAAACGAGTATAGGAGATAGACAAGGCAAAAACAAGAAGAACATAATAAAGGTAAGGAGAGTAGAAAGGCAAAGGTGGAAGAATTTAGTCAAGAACAAAAAATAACAAGAGAACAAAATGCAAAATTATAGAAAATAAGGATATCTATGGGAAGAACCTGTAATGAAGAAGATAAAAACATTGTTGAAATAATATCAAGGAAGATTGAAAGAAACATTAATGCAAAAACAATAAGATTGATATCCCTTGTCTGAAGAAGAAAGGAGAAGATTTTGATATTTAAAGAGTTGATAGAAACTGCTCAAAAATTAATGGAAAAAGATCATGTATTGAAAGAAACCAGGATAATAGATTAAAACATAAAGAAATGCATGGATCAAGTGGTATGAGATTAGTTGAGAGAACAAAAAGCTAGAGAATATCATAGTAAAAACACCTCTAGTAGTTGAATTGGGGGAGAAAATAAGGCAAAAGGAGGAAAGGGATGATAAGAGTGTGATTTGTAGGAAAATGAAAATACAAGATCCAATCAAAAGAGAAGATGGAAGAACTACAAGATATGGAAAATACCTATACAATTTGATGGTAAGAGTTAGTGGAAGACAACCTTTATTTGAGAAAGTGGTGTGTCTAATCATTAAAAATGAATGAAGAACATGAATTAGTGGTAGAGAAAAAAAAGTAGATGCAAGCACCCTTGGACAAAATAGGAGGATATTGTGAAGGTGAAGAAGTAAATACAACCCTCACTTCAGTATTCCAAGGACATGAGGTGCAAGCTATCATGGATACTGAAGCTCAAATAGCAATCATTACCAAGGAAGAATGGAAAAAATGGGGAAAAGCTAAAATAAAAACAACTAAGTTAAAACTCGCATTAGCAAATGAACACATTGAACATTGGATAGGGTTGCTAGATTAAGTGTGGACCTCAAGTCCTATGGCATTGGTTTTAAGCATATCTTAGCTATAGTGGAATTCCAAGAATTTAACACATATTACATTATATTAGGGACACCATTCCTAAGATAGCTTAAATTAGCTACAAATATTGGTGAAGCAATCATTTGTATCTTCAACATGATGACAACATTACCAAGGTAAACTTGAAAACTAGCCCCTATCATGATATTTCAGTAGAGATGGAGAAAAATTCATCGAAGAGGAAATGCCTCTACAGCATCAACCTCAATTACAGAATCTGATTTTTATGGGTGGGGTCAAATAGCCTCAAGTGAACAAACTTCTGTAAAATTGTGTGACTCAAAAGGCTAAGAAATAGTGCCTTTCAGTATGATTTAAACTACAAAAAATTCAAAGGGAAAGCAAGGGGAATCACATCAGTTTGAATATCATGGATGTAAATCATTGAATCTAGGAAAAGGCAAGGAAAAGGATCACAATCACATAGATGATCCAAATCATTTCAAGAGATATGAGGTTGAAGAGAGGAAGGTGATTTCTTAAAATATCGCAAAGAGAACAAAAATAAGATCAATCTGATGACAACAAAGAGCAAGTGAAACACATATTGGTCAGTGTGGAAGAAGGAGAAGACAAAAAATAGTCCTAGTTAATGATATTAAGGGAAATGATCAAAGAGAGCTAGTGGCATTATTGAAGGAATTTAGAGAAGTCTTTGCATGGAGCTATAAGGATGGTAATGCAGTGGACCCAAGTATCTGTTGATGGAATTTAATCCCTCACATTTGCAAACTAGAAGTGAAATGAACCCAATATCTACGTCCCTTCATACACCTTTTTCTACTACCCTACAACAAAACTCTGATTCACCAATCTTACACTGATTCAAATCACCTAAACTTTTAGCCACACTTAGTATGCTTCATATGTTTTCAAAGAATCTATAGAAAATCTGAGATTGATCTATTTAGGTCACTCAATAGCTCTATACAAAATAGATTATGTAGAGATGTAAGATATGTGAAAATTAGGTTTACAAAGATACACCAATTTTTCTAGAAACACAATTGATTTCATGAAGCCCTCTTAGGGAATGAAGGATACATATATAACCTATAGATTTCACTTTAATTTTCTAGAATTGGATATGTACACAAGGACTCACAACTATTATAAGAAGACTATGTGTATACCTACAAGAGACTAGAGGGGGTGTAAGCTTGATAGATCCTCCTTTGTGCATATAACATCCTGATCTACATTTTTCCTAGCTTTGAGAGTTGCATTTCAGCTCCCTGAGCCTTGTATGACTCTTTCCTTGAGCCTCCTTGAGTATATGTCTCCTTTTCTTCTATGAAATGCAAGACTTCCATACATTTGATGACTCTCCACTTTCTTATATAGAGTTTGGATGCCTCTGTTAACTTTTCCACCACCTTCGGATTACCTTGCTTGACCTTGCCCTACCATTAGATTGGCCTAACTCATTTGAGTTGTGATTTTTTTTCCACATTAAGTCTTTTTGAGCCCTTTATCCACTAAAACTTGCATAGTTCACTTTTTCAACACTCCCCGTCAAGCCTAAGGTGGTAGTGTCCATATCAAGCAAGCTCGTAGCTTCTGAAAACTTTCTTAACTTGGTCATGTGCAAGCTTTTGGTGAAGATATCTACAATTTGGTCCTTTGTATCTACAAAATGAACATTAATGTCCCCACATGCAACCTTTTCCCTTACATAATTGTAATGCACCTCAATGTGCTTGCTCCTTGCATGATACATGGGATTGTTGGCAAGATGTAGGCATGAGATGTTATCTCCATAAACTGGAATCGTTCGTGGTTTTATATCAAGAGCTTTCACTACAACATATCGAGGGTATACCGAGGCTTCTACCGAGGCAAATGAACGGGCGTGATTTTTTCGCGACGTCGGTGTTACAATCGGTATAGGTGTCAGAAACAAAATGTCGGTATAGGCGCCGGTTTAAGCGTCAGTATAAGCGTCGATATAAGCGTCGGTATATGTGCCGGTATTTTCGACGCACATACCGACATCCATACCGACGTCCCCGCTGGGTGTACTGGCGCGTATACCGACGACCATACTGGAGTTACTGACGCGTATACCGACGACCATACCTGCACAAATTTTTTTGGGCAGAGTGTGTTGCCTTTTGCTACAGCATGATGTTGTTTAGCCAAAGACAATACACTCTGCCCAACTGAGTACATGTGTTATGTACTCTAATGGCAACCAAAACATAAACTTATATGAGCAAAAATGAACAATGATTCATGTAGAGAAAGTCATATATTCCATAAATGAAAAATGTACAAAAGTGTGGCAAAGCACTTCCATATAGGAATCGAATACAAAATTATGGTACATCATTGCCACATAGGAGTGTAATAAAAAATTGTGGCAATGTGACAAAACACTTCCATATAGGAATCAAATACAAAATTATGGTTCATCATTGTCGTATGCGAGTGTGATACAAAATTGTGGCATTGATCAAAATATTTACACCTACAATCCTGCAACAAAACATATGTATAAAATAAGACCAATTAACATGACATTTATAAACAACAACTAGAAACACGAAACCAAGATATAACTTTACCTAATCAAGAATATTCTCCCATGAGACGATTGCACCGCGTCCCTCTAAGTCTTGTAACAGTGCAGTCAGTCCATGTCGATATCCATATGATTCTTCAGTTCGCGTTGGAGGATGACCCACTGCCAACTCCTATAGTAAATATGCAAAATGTTAGATGAATATACATAATATACTTAACGCAAACAACTTCAATAATTAACATCATACTTACAAATTGGTAGTGCATACTATCGTATCCGCCGCTACCTAAATGCGACGTTCCAACTGTATCTAAACGTGTGGCCACCGCATCTCTCTATTGACGATACCGATCAGGACTATGTTGATGCTCATCCTGAATCGATTCTTGATGCTCATCCTGAATCGATTCCCATTCTTCGGCATCTAGCCATACAGGCTTTGGTAAGCCTGCTTTGGCAGCATCTCGAGCTTCCGATTGTCGATGCGACATCACCTCACATGCTCTATGTTGAATCCAATCCAAACTCACAATAGGATTGCCACGTGCTGGTCGGTACTCTTCATATATGCATTGTGTGATATGATTTTTAGAGTCTCTATCCCGTTCGGTCCATTTTAACATTACTAAATGACCAAATTCAATAGAGCAGAGTTGTCGTATACGCTGACGCATTGACTTCCCCACCACATCCATAACTGGGGCTCCATTACGGATATGATATATCTTCGATTCGTCATTATCATGTGCACCCCAAGGTGTACGTGGAGATCCCATCTGATGCAATATGAAGATCTCATCTCATCCAATGTATATATATGCATGCTTAAGCTTGTATACATATGCATTCATGTATACATATGCATATGCATTCATGTATGCATATGCTTGCTTGTATGCATATGCATGCTTAAGCTTGTATACATATGCATTCATGTATACATATACATATGCATATGCATATGCATTCATGTATGCATATGCTTGCTTGTATGCATATGCACATATGCATTCATGTATACATATGCATATGCATATGCATACATGTATACATATACATATGCATATGCTTGCTTGTAAACATACATGTACATATACATATGCATATGCTTTCTTGTATACATGCATATCCCTCATGCATGCATGTATGCATATGCATTCATGTATGTATGCATATGCATGCATGTATGTATGCATATGCATGCATGTATGTATGCATATGCATGCATGCATGTATGCATATGCATGCATGCATGTATGCATATGCATGCATGCATGTATGCATGTATGCATATGCATGCATGCATGTATGCATATTAGAAAACAAAAATATAAAGAAAGAAAACAAAAAATAAAGAAAGATATTAGAAAACAAAAATATAACAATTCATGTATGTATATGTATGCATATGCATGCATGCATGCATATGCATATCTCTCATGCATGCATGCATATGCATTCATGTATGCATATGCATATCCCTCATGCATATGCATATCCCTCATGCATATTAGAAAACAAAAATATAAAGAAAGAGAACAAAAAATAAAGAAAGATATTAGAAAACAAAAATATAAAAATTCATGTAAGCATACGCATGCATGCATGCATGTATGCATGCATGTATGTATGCATATGCATGCATGTATGTATGCATATGCATGCATGTATGTATGCATATGCATGCATGTATGCATATGCATGCATCTATGCATATGCATGCATGTATGCATATGCATATCCCTCATGCATGCATGCATATATATGCATTCATGCATGCATATGCATTCATGTATGCATATGCATGCATGTATGTATGCATATGCATGCATGTATGTATGCATATGCATGCATGTATGTATGCATATGCATGCATTTATGTATACATATGCATGCATGTATGTATGCATATGCATGCATGTATGTATGCATATGCATGCATGCATGTATGCATATGCATATCCCTCATGCATGCATGCATATGCATGCATGTATGCATATGCATATCCCTCATGCATATGCATATCCCTCATGCATATGCATATCCCTCATGCATATGCATATCCCTCATGCATATGGATGTATGCATATGCATATCCATCATGCATGCATGCATATGCATTCATGTATGCATATGCATATCCCTCATGCATGCATGCATGCATATGCATTCATGTATGCATATGCATGCATGCATGTATGCATATCCCTCATGTATACATGCATGTATGCATATCCCTCATGCATGCATATGCATGCATGTATGTATGCATATGCATGCATGTATGTATGCATATGCATGCATGTATGTATGCATATGCATGCATGTATGTATGCATATGCATGCATGTATGCATGCATATGCATGCATGTATGTATGCATATGCATGCATGTATGTATGCATATGCATGCATGAATGTATGCATACATATCCATCATGCATGCATGCATATGCATGCATGTATGCATATGCATTCATGTATGCATATCCCTCATGTATGCATGCATGAGGGATATGCATATCCCTCATGCATGCATGCATGCATGCATATGCATTCATGTATGCATATCCCTCATGTATGCATGCATGAGGGATATGCATATGCATACATGCATGCATATGCATACATGCATGCATATGCATGCATACATGCATGCATATGCATACATGCATGCATTCATGCATATGCATACATGCATATGCATACATGCATGCATTCATGCATATGCATACATGCATGCATGCATGCATATGCATACATGCATGCATATGCATACATGCATTTATATATTTTTGTTTTCTAATTCTTATATATGCATACATGAATGCATATGCATACATGAATGCATGCATGAGGGATATGCATATGCATACATGCATTCATATGCATACATACATGCATGCATGTGCATGCATATGCATGCATGTATGTATGCATATGCATGCATGTATGCATATGCATATCCCTCATGCATGCATGCATGCATATGCACGCATGTATGCATATGCATTCATGTATGCATATATAAAAAATAGAAAACAAAAATATAAAAATTGATGTATGCATACAACAAAGCATATGCATGCATGCATGCATGAGGGATATGTATATGCATACATGCATGCATATGCATGCATGCATGTATGCATATGCATATCCCTCTCTCTCTCAAACAAAAATAAAGAGAGAAGATATTAGAAAAAAAAAATGTAAAGAAAGATAAAAGAGTGATATATGTTTTACTTACATTGATGTAATTTTTGAATCAAGGTTGCCAAAATCCACTTGAAGTTCTCCTTCCTTGATTCTCCAAAGATTTGATCTCAAAAATCTCTCGCAAAACTAAAGAGAGAAGATATTAGAAAAGCAAAAACATAAAGAAAGAAAACAGAGTGATACAATATGTGCGAGCTACTTACCAAAGCGTCAGATCTATAAAAATAGAGGTGAGTTTAGAGAGAGAGAGGGAAGGAGAGGGAAAGAGAGAGAGAGAGAGAGAGAGAGAGAGAGAGAATTGTTTGAATTAAGGTCGTCAAAATCCACTTGAAGTTCTTCTTCGTCGAATTTCCAAAGATTTGATCCCAAAATCTCTTGCAAAACCAAAGAAAGAACATATTAGTAAAGAAAAAGCATAGAACAAGAAAAAAAAATGGTACAATATGTGAGATCTACTTACCAAAACTTCAGATCTATATAGATAAAGGTCTGTTTAAAGAGAGAGAGAGAGAGGGAGAGAGAAAGAGGGAGAGAGAGGGAGAGAGAGTGAGAGAGAGAGAGGGAGAGAGAGAGAGAGATAGTGAGATGGAGGGAGGGGGAGAGAGAGAGGGAGAGAGAGAGAGAGAGAGAGGGAGAGAGAGAGAGGGAAGGGAGGGAGAGAGAGAGAGAGGATGACAAACAGAGATCTGTTGTTGGCGCGCGCAAACCCGAAAGGAGAAGATCTAGATTCAAAACGCTCAGAATGAGGAATTTCGCGTTCAGGCCCGGTTAAAAAGAGAGCGTCGGTATAAGCTTCCATAATTCCTGTAGAGTATCGATGCATATACCGACGCTTATACTGACGCTTATACCGACGCTTTGTTTCCGAGGAAAAGCGGCTTTCCCAAATTGTCCGAGGTGTATACCGACACCGACAGGTGCTCGTCGGTACACTGACCGTCGGTATTCCCTCAATATGTTGTAGTGTTTAAAGATCTTCTTAAGCCACATTGCCTCACATGAAGTGAGGTCTAAATCTCTATATAGAGCCTTTTTTCATCTCAATGCAACTATGGGCTATTTTTTTCTCATCCATGAAATTGTGTTTGTACCTAGCATGAAAACATAATGAGAACTTGACATTCTATCATCAACATTCCATGGCCAATCTGCATCACTTCGTGCTCTTACTTGAAGTTATTCATCATACCTATATAGCAACCCATGGTTAACTATACTTTTAACATACTTTGATACTCTTTTTACATGATTGACATGTGTATATGTGGCTGCATGCATGAACTGAGGAAGAACTCCAAATATGTAGCACAAATTAGGCTTTGAAAGTGTAGTATAGATCAATGATCCCACAATGCTCCTGTATAGTGTAAGGTATTCTTGCTTGTTAAGATCTTCCTTGCTTAAGGTGTCATTTGAATCCATTGGTTGGGCTATTATTTTGCAATCTTTCATGCCAAACCTAACCAACACATCTAGAAGATACTTCTTTTGAGAGAGATAGATACATTCCTTCCCATAAATCACCTCAATGCAGAAAAATGTACCTTAGCACACCTAAATATGAGATTCTAAACTCTTTGTCACGCTTCTCTTTGATTTTCCTTATCCCTACATCATCATCACCTATCACAAGAATATCATGTACATATATGCAAATCAACCATACCTTGTGACTCTTTGTAATGGTAGGGACATAGAGTACCTTACTTAGTAAGTTGATGTTTTCATCAAGTGCTTTGACATTTCCTATTTTCTCCAAAAGATGTCTTGTATGATCTCCTATTTGTACCTCATGCTTGTTCCTTGGATCTTCTAAATCTGATAGAAGGGCCACATTTCCTGCCACATAATTTGAACAACCTAAATCTATGTAGAAACATGCTCCTCAGATTTACCTTGTGGCATGGCCATATTCATGATTAGCAAGGAGTCCTCTAGATTTGAGTCTTCTGTGTACTTATTCAAGTCTCTTCTTCCCCTATTGCCTCCTTGATAGTTTGAATGGTTGTAATTGATGTGGTATCCATGGTAGTTGTTGAGCCTTACTCTTGAGTAGCCATAACTTCCTCTATTATAGCCTCTCCCTCTTTCACTCCTAGAAATCCTAAGCAATTTTTAGTTGTATGGTTAGCTAATCCACAAATAGAGCATGAATTAGAGTCTTGGGATCTCCCTCTACCTTGTCTTCCTCCTCTCCCTGTACCTCTATCATGTCTTCCTCTACCTATATAGTTAGCTTGATGTGTACCTACTTCATCATCCCTTTTCTTTCCTCTTCCTTTGTTTCCTTTGGAATTGCTTTTATCAAGATACAGAATTGAATATTGGTTACCTTTGGGGCTTTCTCCATTCTTGATAAGCTTGTCCTCTTGAGTAAGTAGTTTTCCTATGAGTGTGTTGAAAATCTTGTACATGCATATCCATGTATAGATCCATCGTTGTGGTGAATGCTTCCCACTTGTAATCTGCCTTCAAGCCATTGATGACCTGCCTTACAATTTTTTCTTCATCTATTACCTCTCCAATGCTTCACAACTGATCTACTATGTCCTTGAGCTTTGTAATAAAATCAGTCACATTTTGTTTTGGAGCTTTCTTGAGAGTTGAGAAGTCTAGCCATAGTTGATGCTTCCTGGCCTTTGTACTTGAAGAGAAGAAGGCCTCAAGTGCATTGCACACTTCCTGAGATGTTTTACAACTTCTAATGTGAGGCAAAAAAACAATCTGAGATAGAGTTTGAGGAGATAGGACCTTGCAAGTGCATCCTTGGACCACCATGTGCTCAACCCTTCTTACTCTTCTTGTATTGGTTGACTTCTGTTCCTAAAACTTGGCATAATTTCATCTCTAGCTATATAACCATATAAATTCCTTCCTTAAAGATACACTTCCATCCTTAATGACCAAGGTCAGTAGCTATCTCTATCCAATTTCTCAATTGATGAAGAAAATCCATCTGCCATTTAATCCAACCTTGCTCTGATACCACGGTGAAGAGATGGATTTGTAGTTGATGAAGATGAAGTGGTGTTGTAAAACCTTTACACTACACTAGCCAAATGGTCTCCAAAGATATGTGGTGAGCCCTTTAAGCTTTCCAAAGGATGCATTAGACACCCTATGTACTTTGGAAAATCAATCTCAAGAAATTGAATAAAAAACAATAAGTTGGAGTAGATTCAAGAGCCAGAAACTTGCTATTCATGTTCATACACCTGTCCAAAGTTTTGAACAATTCTCTGGTCACAATGGCAATTAACTTAATTCCTTATTGGGGATTGTTACTAGGTTATTATGCTAAGAATCAAGAGTCTTTTTAACAAAAATGATGGACCACACAAGGAGAATGATGTTTAGCAAGTGGTAGCATGACCCGAATTTTCTCAACTTGTAATACATTAGGGCGAAAAACGGCCCAAAAAGGGCCGTGTAAGGATTTCAATTAGTTGTGCTTAATCGGGATTAAAGTTGTCAAATCCTTTAAGAAATTCCGTGTAAGTTCATTTAAAACGTATCTTATGCAAATTTTGAAGAGAGAGAAACTCGTATCATATAATCATGAAAAGTTTGTGTGATATCTTACGCCTCGAAGTTTGTGTGATATCTTACGCCTCAAAAGTTGAATTTTCCTCTTGTTCACGGACCTATATAATGTGTGCTGATCACGTTTTGCGCTCTTTTTCTCTACTTTTCATAGCAAGCCTGTTTCTCCCTTTCACGTCATTTTAGACACTTGCTGGTCATTTTTCATAGCAGACCATGGAGAACGTTAACCCAAATACTCTCCCTGAGCTTTCAAACATTCGAAATCATTGTAAAAAGTTCCATATCAACATTGCAGTTAGTCAGGAGTATGCGACGACAAGAAACGTATTTCGAAGGGCTCTTCATCCTCTTGAAGTAGATGGATTGCGAAAGGAAGGCAAGAAACATATCGACATATGGACAGATGGATCTGTTTATCCAATTGATCCACAAACTGGAAGGTACCCCCCTTTTCATAATCTTCATGATCTGATTAGATTTGTGGGAGATGGTGAGGATGGTTTACGAGGCTATTGTTCAAGGCTCTGGGATATTTCAAGGAATTATGTACAATACATAAACTATTTACAAAACACACTACACCAGAAGAATTTACATATTAGGGAGCTAGAAAACAAATTATCCACTTTATCTTCTCAGTTAGAGTCTTTTAAAAAATTGAAAGAAACTCCTATAGGTTTGAGAATGCGGTCAAAACGAGTAAAACCTTTTTTAGATTTGACTGAAAAATCTGGCCAGAAAAAGAAAAGAATGAAAATTGTTAGAGATCATGTGACAAATGTGCTAGGTTTCAATATGTCGAGCAGTTTTGAGCGCATACATTTCTGTAATGAAATTTTGAGTCAAAATGATGTTTTAAAACTATTGAAACTAAATGAAAATACATGCTTGAAACGCTTTGTTTTTCAAAAACTCATGACAGAAATGAATCTTTTACTAGAACCATCTCAAATTCAAAATATTTGTGATAGTGTCGGAGTGAGTAGGAAAGGTTATAGAGCAATTTCAAAAGTTTGGTGTGAATTTTTAAAATTTAACAAAGTTAGAAGTTTTGGATTGCCTAGACCCCATCATGTAGGAAAGTTTCGGCTCTGCTTGAATAAGAAGATCACATCAGTATTTGGTGAATATAAACATATTCACGGTAACATGCCTTACGAAGTAGGAAAACAAAAGTTACATTTCACTTACAATGCATTTAACAACATATGGATAGATGTTATAAAACTTCAAACATACATGGTTCAGTTCTATAATATAAAAGAGCATGAATGTTCTGGTCTATTGAAATTTGTAATCAAACTTGATGAAGCTGAGCTTAAAAAACATCAAAAGATGGAGAGAATAAGCATTGCACTGATGAACAAAGCTTTGGACTATAGCCTTGGGAAATTGGATACTCCATCTCTCAAAGTACAATCAGAAATGGAGTTATGGTGGGTTGGCTGTGCTCAAGTTCCATCTGAGAGCCATAAAACACTTAAATGGTTATTCTCACAGACAAACATTCCAAATGTTATCCAAGGGCATCATGCAGGAGAATTGTTGAATGTCAAAGACTACGGAAACTTTCAAGTTGAGTGGCATTTGAGTGGAGACCTAAAGACACTCAAATGCATGTTTGGTATAAGTGGGGGAGCAAATTCTAAATACCCTTGCTTGTACTGCATGCAAAGCCCAGGCACAAATGGATGGATTACTAGAGCTGAGGGTGAAGAGGCTCCTTCTAGACAAAATGTTATTCTTCGTAACTACTCATCTTCTTCAATGATTTGGGATCCCATACTTCCAATAGCATTGACAAATGTACACATATGTACACTACATGCAGAGTTAAGAATCATTGACAAGTTGGTCCGTCTTCACTTGGATTATGCATATTCTATCAAGCCTACAACTCTTGCAGATGAATGCATAAAAAAATGTGAATGTCTTCTTTCAGAAATGGGATTTCATGGTGGTGATGTTCATCTAAGAAAAGATCCAAACCTTTCACAAAATACAGGTGATGTTTTACAGGATGTCTCAATGGGAGGTGCAAAAGCAAGGAGATTCTTCAGCAACCATGATGGCAAACAACTTAATGCCATGTGGAATTCATGGAAAACATTTTGTGAGGTCACGACTAATGTAAAAAGCAAACCAGAAATAGCAAAAAAGAGAATGGAGGTGTGGGTCAAACTAGATAATCTTTTAAAGATCATGAGGCAGCACGTAACATCAAAAAGTTATGTGACAGATTTCAGAAAGGCGACCACAGAGCTTATAGAAACCATCATAGAGGCATGGGGTGCCAAAGACATAACATACTACTTGGTGAGCTCCAAAGATATTTTATTCAATTTATTTATTTTTAATTGAAATAAAGATCTAATGAAATTCTTCTGCTTTCCAGCATATTCTTCTTGTGCATGGTGCATTCTTTGCAGAAAAAGAACCACTTGCCATGTGGAACACCCAAGGCATGGAAAAATCTCATTATCAAGCAAGGACAAGCTTCTTTAGGTGTACAAGGAAAGGAGGAGGAGTAACAAAGAGCAATGCCTTCAGAGAGCTTTTTGATTGGTTCTTTAGAAGACAATTACAAAGGACCTCTCCTCTTTTCAAAGCAACATTTGTCACTAACAATGTGCATTTTTGAGCTTGGGCTCATGCACGTGCACTTCCCTATATTGACACTCAGAGGAATATTGGACACGTGCCGGTTCCTAAGAGATTACCATGCTGATTGACATAGACCATTCACCAGTGCTACTGTTCCATTCAGGAAATACTGAGAATTGAATTGCTTTATATTCCTTGGCAAGCAACATCGTGTAACTTCACCAATCTGAGTTTCACATATTCTCTTTAGCTCACCATATGCAGGAGTCTTCTCCTCCAGAACTACCTTGTGCAGATATCTCCTTGGATGCTCTGGTACATGAAGTAGTTAAGCATCACTCAAGTTGCAGACCTTCAAGCTCTTTAGAAGACAATTACAAAGGACCTCATGCCAAATATAATCAGAAGGATATGGCTATCTCCAGACAAATCATGTATCAATATCACAAACTGCATCAAATCATGTATCAATTTGCAATGTCTTATATCACATTGGGCAATTTCTGTATATGTACATTTGTTGAGTATAGAATTTGAAAAAATCAAGTCATTCCTTGAGCCTTTTGAAAGAGCTTGGCTCTGGCAAATCACCTCTATATCTCAGGAACTCTTTTCTCCTGTATCCAGCAATGCTTTTTAAATTTGACACCCCTGCAGCCATTGCATAGCTTGAATAACAAAGAAAGTACCCTGCCCTTGAAGCATTGAGTCCAGGGGCATATCCAAAAATTCTGAATGCAGTTGCTCTTTCAAGCAGTAAAACTCTGAAAGCATTAAAGGGTATTGGAGTAAAACCCATGTATTTTGATAGAGTCCTCAAGCAGAATAATCCAAAGTCTGGCTCCTCACTATAGTGCTTGTGAATAACACAAAAAGTGGCTGGGTCCAACTTTGGAAGGTAGTGGATAATAGAATGAATATCCACCTTTGCTTTTCCTTTCTCTTCTAAGGCTTTTCTTGTTCCCTTGCCCCTGCCAAGGTAATTGTCTTCATCCAATAAAGTTAACTGTGATAAAAATGAAAAACATGGTTAGATGAAGTGCAAGCACACTTAAGAAAACATGTGAAGTAACTTGAAACTATTAGAAAGAAAAGCAAGAGACACGACTGATGCAAGCGATAAGGCCCAGCGGAAAATATCCGATGGGCCTAATCGCTTGCATCGGTCGTGATCCATTTCTGACACTTGGAATGGAGAACTTGGACAAATCTGATACAAGAAAGAGATTTTGCATTGGTCCCATCTCATATCCTTAACCTAAAGATCTTGAGAACATAGTTAACTGTATACCTTGATGTCATCTTCCTAAAGTCCAAACACGACCGATGCAAGCGATGAGGCCCAACGGAAAATATCCGATGGGCCTAATCGCTTGCATCGGTCGTGATCCATTTCTGACACTTCGAATGGAGAACTTGGACAAATCTGATACAAGAAAGAGATTTTGCATTGGTCCCATCGCATATCCTTAACCTAAAGTTCTTGAGAACATAGTTAACTGTATACCCTGACGTCATCTTCCTAAAGTCCAAACACGACCGATGCAAGCGATGAGGCCCAACGGAAAATATCCGATGGGCCTAATCGCTTGCATCGGTCGTGATCCATTTCTGACACTTCGAATGGAGAACTTGGACAAATCTGATACAAGAAAGAGATTTTGCATTGGTCCCATCGCATATCCTTAACCTAAAGTTCTTGAGAACATAGTTAACTGTATACCCTGACGTCATCTTCCTAAAGTCCAAACACGACCGATGCAAGCGATGAGGCCCAGCGGAAAATATCCGATGGGCATAATCGCTTGCATCGGTCGTGATCCATTTCTGACACTTCGAATGGAGAACTTTGACAAATCTGATACAAGAAAGAGATTTTGCATTGTTCCCATCTCAAATCCTTAACCTAAAGTTCTTGAGAATATAGTTAACTGCATACCTTGAAGTCATCTTCCTAAAGTCCAAACACGACCGATGCAAGCGATGAGGACCGACGGAAAATATCTGATGGGCCTTGTCGCTTGCATCGGTCGTGATCGACTTCTGACACTTCTAATGGAGAACTTGGACAAACTGACACAAGATAGAGATTTTGCATCAAGCCCATCTCATCTCCTTTTCCTTTAAATCATGAGAATATATTTTACTACATACTTGACCTCATCTTCCTCTTCAAGTCCGAACACGACCGATGCAAGCGATAAGGCCCAACGGAGATTATCCGTTAGGCTGTATCGCTTGCATCGGTCGTGGTCATTTTCTCACTTAAAAAAATAGAGATCTCGGACAAAACTTTAATTGATAGAATATATCAAACAACATACCTTGACCTCATCTTCCTCCTCAATGAGCTCTTTTGAGTCAATACAAATTGTTCCTTTGTCCTCAACGACATCCAAGAATGAATAGCCACGTCCAAACGAGTATATTCCAAGTTGCTTCTGATGCTCATCAAACTCTTCATCAGCAAGTTTTGGCTTCTCTGAGATAGCTTTCTCAAAGCATTTTGAAAGAGCTTGTGATGAATCTTTGAATTCTTCATTAGACAAATCCAAATCAAGACGCAAAAATTCCTCTCTTCTTTCTCCTTTCTTATTGATGAATCTCCTTGCAACTTCTTCTGCCTCAGCTATAGCTGCAAGACAGTAGTCCTCCCTTAGATTGAAAAGTTCCTGAATGTAAAATAGAGGTATGAACTCTTTCCCAGAGATAAAGTAAAAAGGTAGATTTGGGAGAAGTAGGGACTTCTCAGACACTTGAACTTCTTCACTTGGCTCCCTTATTGCAGTCTCTGCTTTAAAAGTGGCCACATCAAAATCTTTGACCTGCTCTTCTTCTGCTTGCAGATTGATCTCCTCAACAATCTCCATGACACCTTTCATAGTTTTTGAGCTAGCCTCAAGTGCCAGCTCTAAGCAAGGCTCGTCTTCATCATGAACATTTTCCTCCCTTTCAACTAAGATATGATCAAGCCATATCAAGAAAGCAATGTTTAAAGGGAGCAAGCAGCAGTCCTTTTCATGCTCTGGGCAAAAATCAAGCTTCCCTGGCAAAGGGGATATCCTTCTGCATTTTCTTGTGATTTTAGCCCTATCTGTTGGATCCTTCCCAAAGATGTGAGGATGGACATAGGTTTTCTGAGAAATAGAAAGGATCCTCCCATCGACCAACCCCAAGAAAATCTCCCACTCATCCTTAAGAAAACTTTTCGAGTTCTCTAAGAGTTTTTCAAAATCAATTTCGGGGTTGAATATGGTCATTGCATCAGGAAAATAATCTACACTTAAACCCTCTTGAACCATGAAATCAAGAAGTTTCTCTGATGGAGAGACACTAAGGATCTCATTCATTACCTCCATCTAAGCTGCAGCTTCTCTTGTATGTCTATAAGGAGAACACAACCGATGCAAGCGACTAGAGCGAATCAACGTAGGTCAAATGGCGAAAATCGCTTGTATCGGTCGTGTCGGCGACGAAAGGAAAATACACATGTAGGTGAGAAATTCTCTGAAGGTTGAAAATTTGAGTTTGTGAAGAAATAGGTATTTATAGGCGAGGAGGGAACAAACGGTCGAATGAGGTGGACCAATCACAGAGTGCCACGTGGCAACGTGTACGTTGCCCGATGCAACGGATAGATGACGTGGATCAATCAAATCATGCCACGTGGCAAAAGACGTTGGAATTCGCAACGGCTATCTGACGTGGACCAATCGGGGCATGCCACGTGGCACAACGGTCAACTCAGTTTTGGGACCTATTTGAGCTTCCCTATTCATTTGCTTTTTTTTTTTTTGTCAACACTTGCCAAGCGTGGAGGTTCCATTGCCACCAAGTTTTTTGGCTACTTCACAATTTCTATAGAGAGCGCTCTCTCCATAAGGTAATGTGGACACGACCGATGCAAGCGATTAGGGACATCCGAGATTTTTGGATAACCCGAATCGCTTGGATCGGTCATGTTTTTTAAATAGCATCGTCCTTGATCATACCTTGCAAATTTTGGTTTCTTTTGTGTTGCTTGAGTATAACGCATTGTTACCTTTATTTTAACTTCTATTTATTGAAATATGATGATGAATTCAGGGACGACCGATGCAAGCGATGAGTGACATCCGGGCATTTACGGATGACTCTTATCGCTTGGATCGGTCGTGTCTCTAGTGAGGAGGGAAGAAACGGTCGAATGAGGTGGAGCAATCATAGAGTGCCACGTGCTAAAGTGTACGTTCCCCGATGCAACGGATTGATGACGTGGATCAATCAGATCATGCCACGTGGCAAAAGACGTTGGAATTCGCAACCGGTATCTGACGTGGACCAATCGGAGCATGCCACGTGGCACAATGATCAACTCAGTTTTGGGACCTATTTAAGCTTCCTCCTATTCATTTCCTTCATTTTTTTCTGTCAACACTTGCCAAGCGTCGAGGTTCCATTGCCACCACGTTTTTAGCCTACTTCACAATTTCTATAGAGAGCGCTCTCTACGTAAGGTAATGTGGACACGACCGATGCAAGCGATTAGGGACATCCGAGATTTTTGGAAAACCCTAATCGCTTGGATCGGTCATGTTTTTTAATATCATCGAGTCCTTGATCATAGCTTGCAAATTTTGGTTTCCTTTGCTATGATGAAAAGGAACGTCCGAGATATGGAAACCAAGACATTAAAGATGCTGCCTTGCTTAATTTGAACAGCCAGACAGAAGAGTCAGCTTCTCAAATCCTTGACATGCATGTGGGGATCTTTTTCGAGGAGCAGGACACCAGTGGGGGGTTTCGTGAGATATAGGTGTGGGAGGTCTCCATCAAAAAGGAGGAAGCGGGTTCTGCTAGTAGAGGATTTGAGAAGCTGACTCTTCTGTCTGGCTGTTCAAATTTTTCTTTATAGTAAGCAAGGTAGCATCTTTAATGTCTTGGTTTCCATATCTCGGACGTTCCTTTTCATCTCGTGCCTCTGATAGTGGAAAGAGTCATTGATTATAGTTTTCCAATTATCTTTATCTTAGTGATAATTGAGTGTTTTGCATTGTCAGATATTATTTATTGATATTTGATGATTAATTTAAAGACGACCGATGCAAGCGATCAGGGACATCCGGGCATTTCCGGATGACTGTTATCGCTTGCATCGGTCGTGCCTCTCATAGTGGAAAGAGTCATTGATCATAGCTTTTAGAGAGTAAGTTTTGACAGTGGAATATTCCACTTTTCCTAATTCCTTGCCTAAAGATTGATTTTTTGCAGAGTATGGCTAGAACCAAAAAGACAGCAAGGAAGTTGTACCCTGAGGGTCAGGACAAGAATGCCCAAGGGGAAAATGTCCAGGAGCAAAATTCCCAGAAGGTTCAAGCCAAAGTGCCAGAGCAGCCTTCAAAAAAAAGGGTCAACTACCATGTTAAGTCTTTGAGGGAAATAAGAAGAGCCCAAAAGTCTGTGGGATTGTTGATCCCAAGACTTCCATTTATGAGAGTTGTCAAGCAGATCTCATCCAACCTCTGTTCTTTGATGAAGACCTCATCCTTTGTCAATGTGAGGTGGCAAACTCAAGCACTGCTATGCCTGCAAGAAGCTGCAGAGGACTTTGCTATTGATTTCATGAATGATGCCTACTTATGTGCTGCTCATTCTCATAGGGTAACTTTAATGGCGAAGGATTATGTTATTGTTTCAAGAATAAGATATAAGTTTGATAAAGCTCTGGTTCCTATTGATCACCACGACAAAAAATTCTTCGATATTTTAAATATACCTCCAGCTCGAGCACCTAAAACAACAGTTGTCATTGAAGAGATCAACGCTCAAGTCACTCATGATCATGAGACTAGAGCTGCAGCAAATAGTGAGGAGGAGAGGAAAAAGCAGGGATTATTTACAGAGGAAAGTGCCATCTTAACCCAGATTCAAAAGTTACAGAAAGCAAATAAAGAGCTCCTCAAGAAAGGAGATGGGCAGGTTATAGTTAATGTTGCAATGCCATGGCAAAGTGAATTGTTTCTTGACATTAGACCTGAAGATAACAAAATGTTGAGGGAGCTTCATCTTGAAATATCAGATAGTGTGGTCAACATTTCACTCAGGTATATCTAGAGGCCTTAAAATGCTTTTGTTTTGCATAATTTTCTAGTTCCTTAACTGCATTTTTATTTCTTGATTTGTAGGGTTCTTCTTCAACAATGTGAGGAAAAGGTTCAAAGAAAAGTATTTATTTTAGATCCTCTGGTGACACAATGTTTTTTACATAAACATGGAGATGCCAAGTCCTTTCTACGGGGTTTTACAGAAGAAGTAGAATGTGTAATTTACCCATACATTGAAAAGTAAGTATTCATCTTCATTTTGGAAACATATTTGTTTCATTTAAGAAAGTATATTTACATGCAACTCATTGACAGGGGCCATTGGAGTTTGATTATTGTGGACTTCAATGCATATCAAGCTCTTTTCCTAAATTCTCTTCCATCACAGCATGGGAATTGCAAAGTGTAAGTTACTTTACATTTTGTTCTCTATTTTAAAGCCATGCCCCGTTTTGATTTTCACTTTACAATGCAGTGCTGCAAAGCTTCTCAAGATGCATATTGATCAGAATTTTCCAGGAATAGCTAAAATGAATGAACAAAAGCAATTTGGATACAGCCAAATTCATGTGCCATTGCAGAGAGACTCAACATCATGTGGCTGGAGAGTGATTGCAAATGCTGTAAGATTCTTGGAAAGAAGGTTCTACAGTCCTGGATTGAATTTATCAGACTACCCAGATGCATGGATCATGTTGATCAGAGAGAGAGCAATAAATAGTATCATGAAACATGCAATCTGCCCACATGATCCAGACTCACCTCCACCCCCTCCACCTGATAGAAAACAGTCTGAAGATAAAAAGAAAGGGCTTCCTCTTCACTCACCACTAAAGCATATGAACAACATAAAGAGTCAAGCTGAAACCTCCAAAAAGGGACAGAAGCAACAGAGAAAGCAAGGCTCTAAAAAGGATAGAAAGGGTTAAATCAATTTTTGAGTCGTAGATTGAAATCAATTGTAAAGCCAACCGAGGTTGGAATATTTATTTTTTAACAAATTGTATGTAGTTATGCCAATCTTCATCTGGAAGATGGTCACAGTTGTATTGAACCTCTTGAGAGTTTGACAAAAGTTCACTGGATGGTCCAATTAAATTTATTTATGTCACAATTATGAATGCATTGTGGGTTTTTTACTTCATTCTTGTTGGAAAGTGTTTAAATTCGAGAAGTTACAGAAGGACATAAAGAATTAAGAGGACACGACCGATACAAGCGATACGGGGAATCGGAGAATCTTGGATTGCCCCTATCGCTTGCATCGGTCGTATTATCCATTTCATCGCTGCTGCTAGTTTTTATACTCGTGAGTCAAATCTTTACGCAAGGTCACTTCTTGAAGTCTACCGCGGTAGTTTGCTAACACGACCGATGTAAGCGAAAAGGGCCATCCGACAATTTCAGATTGCACTAGTCGCTTGCATCGGTCGTCTTCACTTATCTCGTCTTCTCTGCTTTATGCCTTGAGACATGCTCTTCTAATATTGAAATACCAAACCTTGGATTGGAATTTGCACCAAGTTCTCCACTCTCTCTTATATTACTTGGTAGTTTGCATTTGTACCATGATAATTTCTCTCGCGGTAGTTTGCTAACACGACCGATGTAAGCGATAAGGGCCATCCGAAAATTTCAGATTGCCCTAGTCGCTTGCATCGGTCGTCTTCACTTATCTCGCCTCCTCTGCTTTATGCCTTAAGACATGCTCTTCTAATATTGAAATACCAAACCTTGGATTGGAATTTGCACCAAGTTCTCCACACTCTCTTATATTACTTGGTAGTTTGCGTTTGTACCATGATAATTTCTCTCGCGGTAGTTTGCTAACACGACCGATGTAAGCGATAAGGGCCATCCGACAAATTCAGATTGCACTAGTCGCTTGCATCGGTCGTCTTCACTTATCTCGTCTCCTCTGCTTTATGCCTTAAGACATGCTCTTCTAATATTGAAATACCAAACCTTGGATTGGAATTTGCACCAAGTTCTCCACACTCTCTTATATTACTTGTTATGTGTACCATGATAATTTCTCTTGCATTACTTGAGGACAAAAAAAGTTGCATAGAATCAAATTATTTAGCTGAGCCTAGTGTGCACCTTTGATAGACTATAATTATTAAATTGAAATTAGATATTCAATTCTAGATCTCTTCTTCATCTAGAATTAACTTATGCAAGTTCCTGTATAATTATTTCTTAGTCATCAATTCACTCCTGCAAAAAAAAATCAATGGAAATATGAAATTAAGGACCTAGAAAATATCTAAGACATTTAAAATTAATAATTTTACACACATTGTTTGTAACCATCCTGCCAAGAAAATTCAATGGAAATATCAATAGAAGCTTCTATTAGATGAAGATACATTATGTAAGAATGTCAGGGTTAACTTGTTACAATCTTAAAGGTTGGAACTTAATCACCCTTGGTGGCAGGCAGCTTATGCAAGATAATGATTTCTCTGATCTAATGTTAACTATTGCATCATCAATTGAGAATCTACACTGAGATGATACCTCATCAAGGTATTCTAGAAGCTCCCTTACATTTCTGAGATTCCAATTTGCAGTGACAATTATTTTCCTTGATTGAAAATCTGGATGAATCAATACTTCTAACTCAAATTCTGGACAGCTCTCCTCTGAGTCCAAGGCTATCCAAAGTCCAAGCTTTTTTTTCCACCTTCTATAGTCATATCCTAGAACCAGAGATTGTCGACAAATCTGATATGAGATTGAAAGAGAATTGGGACTAACTTTGCATAAAATAATGTCACCTAGCTTTTGAACTTCTTTGCTATCCCATTCCCTACCTAAAACATCATCAATCTCTGAAATAGGGACTCTCCTATTCAACCACATTGTTTTTGTTTTCTGTAATAACATGTTTTTAAAGCATGCTACAAAGACATGAATAGGCAAAAACCATTGAATCTTTATCCTTCTCGAAATTCGGCCTGCTGACATTGCCTTCTGGATGTCAAATTTAATTTTGCAGAGAAAACTTGAAACTGTTGAATGATCAGGAGCATCCCAATCTAATGAAGAGATGCAAGGACTAGGTACGTGTACAAGAATTCCATAAGAACTCCTCCCTGACGGCACTTGATAATCTGCATAATGGACAAATAACTCTATGCTATTGAAGAATTGAACAGATTTCTCTGCATACATGAGTTCTGCATATTCCTTATGAAGAACTCTGAATGTTCCTGTTAAACATTCAACAGGTTGCCATTCCACAATATTGGAAGGAAAGATATCTGCAGTACAAAAACATATGTTTCATTATACAAAATCAACTGGAATGATAGAAGAGCATTGTCAAACTTCACTTACAGTACGAAGGGAATTGAAGATGATTTTCTAGAACAAGATCCTTAGCGGTGTACACATGCTGCACTCGTGCAAACCAACCGCATCTCTTCAATTTGAAACTGAGAATACGTCCCTTCCAATGGTTTCTTGTGTTGTCTCTTTTGGCACGCTTGACTTTATGGACACCTCTACAGCTAGGAAGCATAGTAACCCAGTCATTTACTTTCACAGAAAGAGGTTTCCACAAAGAATCCTCTCTTCTGTTGTAAACCTCACATGAAGTTACGCGATTGGAAGGACGACGAGAAGAAGAAGCCATTTGAACTTAGGAGAAGAAGAATGTTCAAAGCGAGAAACCGACGTTCACAAATTTTGGCAGTATTTATAGAAAAAAAGGCTTTGTACACGTGGAAACTTTTGATTTGATGTTAACCCTGTCGTTGAATGATCATGACATTTTGTGAACCCAAAAATATTTCGTATCTTCAAAAATCAATTCCTTCTTGGAAATTCGAGAATATGCTTTGTGTAGTGTGCAAAAGTATCTTTTTTTGCATCAAACCAAAAAATTGTACACTGAATACGAGACTCTTCATCACTTTAGCGGCGCTTTGAAAGAAAATTGTATTAAAAAAAGAAATTCTCCATACGGTTAAAAGAGACAACAATGTTATATTCTTGTACACGTGGAAAGACGCTATTTGTCAATTTCCTTAATCTCTCATTAGCAAACAGCCCCTTTTCGGCCGTTTTTCGCCCTAATGAGTACTCAGACCTATGAGCAAAAACATGATAATATCTTAAGGTTCACGAATCCAATGATAATGATAATGAACCTTTGTATGCATATACTAGAGATTATGAGGGTTCTAATAAGCTTCTAATCATGGAACATAGAGAAGTACACACTAAGAAATAGCTCTAACAAATGACTATTTTGAGAGAGTGCTGACAAAGAAGTAGAAAATGACGTTACATAGTTGACTTCAAATGTCGATAGCTTACGATTGAAACATCCAATTGCAATGAAAATTTGTGAGAATTTAATAATCCATGAGAGCTAACTTTACCAATTTATATAACTGAAAATGATAAACCAACATCATAGTAATCATCTCTGCAATTGGACTAAGAAAACTGAGAGATATGGCAATGAACAGTACACTTCAAAAGAACACAAAAATATGAACTCAAATGCTCATGAAAATGAAAGTATATTGATTGTAAAGTACAATGGACTTACTGATACATATGTGTGCCTTGAAACCACACCTTGATATGGCATTAAGCGAAGGCCTTCACCATGCTATGATTCATGCACTTAGTCACCGAGTCTCACACATGCACACATGCATACATATAGTTGCATGCAAGCCTCACTTTTGGACAAGACACAAGAGCTCTAGAGAAGCTCCCACTTGTTAAGAAGATAGAGTACAGAAGAAGATCAAGAACAATATCAAATGACAGTTTAGTAACACTTCTATAGTCAAGTTTGAAACGTAAACTTGAAATTCGAAGATCTATTTTACTTTTTGTCATGTTATTGGATGTTGACTTCCATAAAAAACTAACGTAATTCATGAGCATGAAATTGAAGAACTGATAAGTCTTCAAGTGCACATTCCACCAACAGTTTACAAATTCTCAGCGAAATATGTAGAACATTTGTCTGTGTGAAGTCTTCAAGTCTACATTTCACCACTCTGATTCAAATTCTGATGAAAAGATGTAAAACACTCTCTTTCAATATTATATTCTCATTCTTAATAGGTTATTAAGCTAAGAATCACGAGTTTTTTTAACAAAAATCATGGACCGCACAAGGAGACCGAGGTTTAGCAAGTGGTAGCATAACCCGGATTTTCTCAGGTTGTAACAGTACTCAGACCTATGAGCAGAAACATGACAATATCTTAAGATTCAGGAATCCAATAATAATGAACCTCTGTATGCATATACTAGAGAGTATGAGGGTTCTAATAGCTTTTAATCATGGAACATAGAGAAGTACACACTGAGAAACAGCTCTCACAAAATGACTATTCTGAGAGGGTGCTGACAGAGAAGTAGAAAATGACGTGACATAGTTGACTTAAAATGTTGATAGCTCACGATTGAAACATCCAATTGCAATGCAAATTTGTGAGAATTTAATATTAATCCTTGAGAGCTAACTTTACCATTTATATAATTGAAAATGATAAACCAAGATCATAGTAATCATCTTTGCAATTGGACTAAGAAAATTGAGAGATATGGCAATGAAGAGTACACTTCAAAAGAATACAAAATGAAAGTATATTGATTGTAAAATACAATGGACTTACTGATACATATGTGTGCCTTGAGACCACACCTTGATATTGCATTAAGTGAAGGCCTTCACCATGCTATGATTCATGCACTTAGTCACCGAGTCTCACACATGCACACATGCATACATACAGTTGCACGCAAGCCTCACTTTTGGACAAGACACAGGAGCTCTAGAGAAGCTCCTACTTGTTAAGAACATAGAGTACAGAAGAAGATCAAGAACAAGATCAAATGATAGTTTAGTAACACTTCTATAGTCAAGTTTGAAACGTAAACTTGAAATTGGAAGATCTATTTTACTTTTTGTCATGTTATTGGATGCTGACTTCCATAAAAAGCTAACGTAATTCATGAACATGAAATTGAAGAACTGATAAGTGTTCAAGTGCACATTCCACCAACAGTATACAAATTCTCAGCGAAATATGTAGAACATTTTGTCTGTGTGAAGTCTTCAAGTCTACATTTCACCAGTGTGATTCAAATTCTGATGAAAAGATGTAAAACATTCTCTTTCAATATTATATTCTGATTCTAGTTTATTGTACAGTTTATAGAAGTAAGTTAAGAATAGCGTTTTTTTTTTAGTCTTTCTTATAAACGTTTATTAAAAGGCTCCCTTCTTGTTTCTAGAAAAATCTTTTTTTTAGTTATTCTCTCTAATAAATCATAGCTAACAAAATTCATTGACAAAAATACCTTAGTGGCAATATTATGCGTCGCATCCTTTGTAGTAAACCATGATCATCCTTTCATCGACGTTTATAGGAAACTTTTAGTTGAGAGATATATAGATCAGAATAGATTGCATCGCTTCCTTTGTTACTTAATGTGATTTGTTTCCTACCTATAATCTTGAGAAAAAGAATATAAAGCATCATTGATATTTTAGATAACCTGCAAGCGTTTCCTTATTGAGAACTCCCCCATATTTAAGTTTGAAGTCTACAAATAAAGAAAACCATAAGGATGAAAAAAAATAACCCCTTAAACCTCAAATGTAGTTTTATGGGTACTGTTCTTAACCCTTTCAAGGCTAGCTCACTTATGTAGATATTCAAGGAACGAAATAAGATATTGAAGATCTACTTTTCCTTGATTATTGACGTCATCTCCACCACACGAGTAATTTTTAAGTCCATATACCTTTTCATGATTGAGAACTCCCTGAGTTCTTTTGGTAAGTCTTTTTAGGATTCAGAAATCCATGAACGCCTCGCCAATAGGAAAGGTGACAACTTGGTATTTATCATAATGGAATACAGATTCGATAAGAACTATATGTAAATACATTGTAAATTAGATAACCTCGTAATATCTGCTTTTTTATTTGTTTTTAATAGAAGAGGATTATGATTCTTAACTTGCTGTAAGGACCTTAATGCGCATCTCAGAAAACTCGTAAAGTTGATGCCTTTCTATTGGAGTTTGAGGTCTGTGGCAGCACACAAACAATACATGGAAGAAGAAGAAGCTTGGAGCACAACACACAATACTGAATGTATTACCACTAGAAGGTACAAAGATAAGTGACCCCTTAGGGAAATAGGTGTATATACAAGCCAAAAAAAGAACCTGCTAAAGGGGGAAAAAGTGCCTCGGTGGTTCTAGTATGTTTATAGACATCACTACCTAAATATATCAAGAAATCCCCCTTAGGAGTGATGCGGTGAAGAAGGAGCTAGCACTCATGTATAAGGAAGTGCCAAGCTATGTGGAATCAATCCACAAAATGAAGTAAGCCCAAAGCTTTGTGGAAAGCTTCAAACTTCTCCCTAGGCAAGGCCTTCATGAAAGGGTCTACAATGTTCTCCTAGCCGGGCACATATGCCAAGGAGATCTCTCCATCAGAGAACCTCTCCCTAACATAACATTAATGCACCTCAATGTGCTTAGTGTGCGCATGGAACATAGGGTTCCTCACAACTGCCAATGTGCTCTAACTCTTAGTGAAGATGGTGGTGGCACAAGATTGACCAACACCCAAATTAGCCATAAGACATTGTCTAAAGGATTCCATCATTCTCACCACCATTCAGAAAAATTAAAAAATTTCTTCCAAAGGAGTTACCTCTAAACTCTTAAAAATTTCGTTGATATGATTTAATGAATTGATTTTCCTCTCCCTTGAGTACGTGTAGGTTGGAGAAGCTGAACATGTATTTTGAATAGCACAAGAAGAGATATTTGAATTCTCATTTAAACCTTATATATATGTGTAACCCTCACTTGAATAGCAGAAGAAGAGATATATATGCATAATACCCATGCATTTACCTTACGTGCTTAAATGTTTGTGTGTAAGGCATCCGATGATATTGCAAGGATTATTGTATGTATAAGAGTCATCAACATTGCCGGTATATACTCGTGAATGCATGTACATGTGCATGATTAGGTATATGCTCATGTGTAGGCAAGTGGGTTGATGTAGAAGACATGGATGAAACTAAATCGTGCCTATACATGTGTGATTGCATGTGTATGTAAGGGATGTGCTTATTGTTGGTGCATTTTACCCAAGCCTACATGCTTGATATGCTTGATATTATGATCATTTGTAATTCATATGTGTAGTCATGTGAACACCTCTTGTAAAAGAGTTCATTTTTATCTCTTGTAATTGAAAAAAGAAAAAAGAAAAGAATGGCTTACCTCATCCATGATGTAAAAGAAAATTCGTGGCTCTAACTACCTAAAACCATGAATTTTTTAGCTGAAGGAATATCTCCTAACTTTGGGGATCACTTTTAGGTGGAGCCATTCGAATTCGAATTCAAAACTTACTCCAAGAATGGCTATAAAAAGAGCAAGAAGGAAGAGGCGATTAGCAAGCCTTGTACGTGACCACTTCATGTCATTTTGTAGAGATTGAAGAGCTTACTCCATAGCTCTATCATTCTACTCCGATTGTGCAAAGATTCATTGCCAATGTGGTTGTAATCATATGTGAATCTATACATTTGTCATTATCTACTTCTCTGTTTTGTTCTCCGCTATACTCACTCAGAGCAGTAACTTCAGAAGTTCATGACTCGAGTTCTACCCAACCTTTTTCAGTGTTTTGACATGCGTTTGATAGATCCTACTGTCTACTTTCTTCATTTAAATGTTTAGGGTCATTGGATTTATAGTTTTGGAGATATCTGCATTTTACTGCTCACTAGTCTATCTCTACAGAGTCCCCAGAATGGTGGGCATGTTCCAGAAATTGATGAGTCTTGTTCTCAGTGCTCAGTCCATCATTTAAAAAGTTTTAACTTGGATTGAAAAGCTTGATAAGTTTATTTGCTATTCCCAAACAGAATTTATCTAATTCCTACCAAGTTGAGAGCACTGCTCAATTTTTCCAGCAGGTGTATGTCCAAAAATAGCAAGTTTTGGGAGCTAGTCATCTTGCAAATAGTTTGTCTTGACTTAAACTTTTGGGATACATGTTCCAAAGTACTTGGCTGATATTTTTGTGGATTTAGGAATCTCATAGGGTGTACTAATCAACTCTGAAGTCTTAGTTGGCTGGTGTGAAGCCGGTTGTGGCAACACCAACTCATCTTTGGATTGCATCCACCATCTCTCTTAACAGTGGTATCAGAGCATAGTCAAGCAACATGGGAGATGGATTTCCATCATCAATTGACAAATTGGATCGAAACAACTACCTGGCATGGTCTCTAAGAATGGAGGCTTACCTTCAAGGGAGGAATCTATATGGATTCATATCCGGAGATGAAGCAATGCCAACCATGAGGAACAAAGGGCAACCATCACATGAAGAAGTGGAAGGACTTTCAAATTGATGTTCGAAGGATGCACTTGCAAGGTCCTATATTCTAAACTCAATCTCTGATTTTCTTTTACCTCATGTCCAGGGATGCAAGACATCAAGAGAGACTTGGAATGCACTTGCTTCTTTCTTCTCCTCCAACACTCGAGCAAGGGAGAACCAATTGTGGATGGAGTTCACAACAATGAAGAGGATTCAATAGAGGTGGCTATGGATCAAATAGAGGCAGGTACAATGGAGGCTACAACAACAACTACTACAACAACAATTACAACAACAACAACAACTATCAAACTAGCCATAGAGGAAGAAGAGACTACAATAACTATGCAGAGGACCAAACTCAGGAAGATTCATTATTGATTATGAATCTATCAGTGAAGAAGGGTAAGGATGATGATCACATATTTTACATTGATTCAGGATGCTCAAACAATGTAGTAGGAAATGTGGCGTTACTTTCTGATTTGGAAGATCCTCATAACAAGTATGAAGTGTAGACAGGAGATGACACAAAACACTCAGTGGAGAAGATAGGTAATGTGAAGACATCAGATGGGAATATGAACCTCTTAAGCAAAGTCTTGTATGTCCCTACAATTACCAAAAATTTAATAAGTGTTGGACAAATTGTTGAAAAAGGATTGCAGGTTAGATTCAACGGATTTGGAGCATATGTTGAAGACCTAAGGCAAGGCCTTCGAAGGATCGCCAAAGGAGAAAAGACAGAAAGGCTTTTTACTTTTGAAGTGGAAGATACAAAGAACATAGCTTTGTTTAGCTATGGATCTCAAACTCTAATAGAGTTGGAGATATGGCACAAAAGGCTTGCTCACATTGATGAGAGGACACTCAAACAAATTTGCAGAGAGCAAAGTGTACTTGGTTTGCCTAATATCACAAGGCAACACATGATTTATAAGTTGAAGCTTGTCAACTCGGCAAGGCTCATAGACAACCTTTCAATAAGAAAGAATATATGTATCAAAATCCTTTGGATCTAGTGCACATGGATGTGTCAAAGCTGCAAGGTCCATGCTCAACGAAAAGGGATTGCCAAACTACCTATGGGCAGAGACTGTGTGTACAGCCACATATCTCATAAATAGACTTCCATCTAAGTCAGTAGATGGAACCACTCCATAGGAAGTGTGGAATGGAAGAAGACCTAGTCTAGAGCATTGTAAAATCTTTGGATGCTTAGCCTATGCTCACATTCCTTCTCAAGTAAGAGCAAAATTGGATCCCAATGCAGAGAAGTGTGTATTCATTGGTTATGAACAAAACCAAAAAGATATAGATTGTACAATCCAACCAATAAAGGATTTTGTGTGAGTAGAGATGTAATTTTTGATGAAAACAAATCATGGTTTGATGATAACAGGAAAGTGAAGCTGCCTTATGACTTGGATGAAGATTTTCCATCACTTCAACCAAATAAGCCAAAGCAGATTGAAGAAAGTGATTTGGAGATTGACCTAGAAGACTTGGAAAGACTAAAGCTATGGAAGAACAAAGGTAAAGCAAAGATGCAGGATGCTACACATGGACCCGAGAGCTCACATCAACCACTTAGAAGGTCTTCAAGGGAGAAGAAGAAACCAAAGAGGTTTGGTTATGATACTTCTTTGGTCACCAAGCACTCAATCTACATTGCAAAGGATTCAACCAGTGAAGAACCTACCACATTCGAAGACGCACAAAGCAAGAAATCTTGGAGAGATGCAATGGATGAAGAAATGGAAGCCTTGAGGGAGAATGACACTTGGGAGCTTGTACCTAACAAGCCATCTATGAAGGTAATTGGATCTCGATGGATATACAAAATCAAGAGGAATCCAGATGGAAGTATAAATAGACACAAAGCAAGGTTAGTTGCTAAAGGGTTTGCTCAAACCCATGGTATTGATAATGCGGAGACTTTCTCTCCTGTTGCAAAAATGCCTACAATTAGGGTTCTGATTAGTCTTGCTGCATCTAGAAATTGGAATCTCTATCAACTTGATGTAAAGAATGCTTTCTTGAATGGATGGATTTCTGAGGAAGTGTATATGGCACAACCTCCTGGATATGAGGATGCACATCATCCTAACTATGTATGCAAACTTAAGAAAGCTTTGTATGGATTGAAGCAAGCTCCAAGAGCTTGGAATTTCAGATTGGTGACTTATTTGCAGGACCAAGGATTCAAAGCTAGCAAGGCGGATACCTCTTTGTTCATAAAGAGGAATGGATCTGAAGTGATCTATTTATGTGTGTATGTTGATGATATTATTATTATGAGTGAAGGTTTGTTTTATTCATTTACTTCAGATATTGAGCTAAAGGTCTACTCAGATGCAGACTGCGCCAGATCTAGAGATGCTAGAAGAAGCACATCTGGATATATATCGTTTGCAGGTTCAAAAATCATTTCTTGGTCATCAAAGAAGCAACTAACCGTGGCATTATCTTCTACTGAAGTAGAATATAGAGGTTTGGCTAATGCAACTCAAGAAATCATGTGGTTAAAGTCTTTGTACACAGATCTTGGACTTCATTCTTCAAAACCTCACATTTTTTATGACAACACAAGCTCACTACATCTAGCAGCTAATCCGGTATACCATATTGATTGTTGATGTTTTGCTTGGATCCATTGAATGATTTTAGAAGTTCTGTCGAAAAATAGATAAGTATCACTCTAAATTATGATCGTAATTTTTATTTTTTGTCGCTATTCCTAGGGTTCTGAGCTTTCTCATGGCTGTAAAACGTTCACCACGATGGCACTAGTAGTTATGATCCCCTTGTCTTAATAGAGTAAGAGAGCCACGATAACGTTACCCATGTTGAAGAGATAAAGAAGCGATCGAGCACTTTTGTAACGCCCCACCGCCCACACTGCAAGCAAACGCTTCTTATCCACGTTTCTCTCTCTCTCCTCGTGGTCTTCATCTCTTTCGTCTGCAGCATGAGGCCGGCATAGTGCAAGCCCACAACACAGTGGTATGAGAGTTGCTGCAGTGCACAAGTCTGAGCGTTCGTACGAACGGGAGCTTCGCAGGATCCCCAATGATTCCCCACTTGTTCTTCAATTGCATGCAAAGCTCTATTGGAGGGTGCTTCAGCCATACTGTTCTAAGCTCAACATCTCCTTGAGCTACAAGGAATTCCAAAATTCCTTGTCGATTCCAGCCTCAAAATGGATACAGCCTTATGAGATCCTTAAAGGTCGCACATTCTCTAGTACAAATGGAAAAACAAAAATGAAGTTGATCTTCACAACAGTAACTAGTCTTTCTTGTTTTTCTTTTTTCAAGGCATTAAAGATATTGCAAACAAGTGTTTGGTCGGTCTCAGGACTGCTCCTATTGAAGATTTTCAGCTTCGAAAGCACTCCTCCCCGTCAATGGAGGAATTATGTTCTTTCATTGTACTCTATTAAAAAAATTGACATGATATTCAGTTGTATATGATGACCTTAGCTCTATTGTTGTATGTCTTTCCTCACATTGTATGCCTAATTGCAAATCTCCTCTTTGTGGGATCTTGCCCTTTGTACATTAGCTGTTATCATCATTATTACATTTTTTTCTTCTTTGTTTGCTCAAATAAAATGACGCCTCATAATCTGTCATGGCTAGACAGTTCCACTAAGCGGCCACCCATTGTATTCGCGAATTGCTCCATGAGGAATACCTTGCGGGACAATAAGACATAGGAAAGATTCAAGAATGCCAACATTGGGAATTGCAAGGAGAAGAAACGTATGGTTATGAATGCTCTCTATTTATAAATCCCCATTCAAGAATCCCATAACTTTGCATATTTCAGCATTGTATTGAATAGTAACAACCAAACATGTTGGGGACCACAATGGGATGGGGTAAAAACACACAGCACAGAGTGGATTGATGGCATTGTGAAGTGGTAAAGAGTACTTGAGGAAGACGTATCATCACAAGTATTTAGAGGAGTTCGTTCAACAGACCCCATCGCCATTAAAATTTGAAGATATTCCCCAAGAAGATGCATTTACCATTGAAGAGGAAGTGCTCTATTGGGTGGAAATCAGAGTTCTAACTTCGAGGCTTTTGAAGGACTTGCTTCTTTAATGGAGGGACGACAAGCTAACCAAAGTTCTATGGCAAGGGCATTTCAATGCAACCGACTAGCAACACCACCTGTAGGAAGACATATACGTTACGGAATGAGGCCTAAGCAGCACTCACGAAACCCCACCAGAGTTCAAGTTACCCCTAGTTCGTTGGACTCAATTTAGTACCTTACAAATGCTTGGAAACTCGATGGCACACAAACATCAATTGTAGGGCTAAATTACACTCATTTTCATGGGTGAGTAGACAAAGACCTACATGTGCATGTATGCACATTAAAAACTCAATATATCTGTAATCATCGTAACTCACATGATGATAGGCATAAGTTTCAAGTATTCCAAGCCATGCTGGCAAGTGATGCAGTGAAGTGGCTTATTGAGGACCCTTTAGATTATTTTTCAAGCTATAAGGAGTTGAAGGAGGCTTTCTTAGAGCAATTCTGGACCACCAAGATCATTTTAGAGCTCTATTCTTCACTCTAGTATATGATGCCGAAAAGAATGCTAGAACAATATGTGTCGGATTTCAGATCTAGAATGCGGCGATTTCGGACAGACAGATGTCCTTCCGAAGAAATGTTACTGGAATTCTTTTATCGATAGACTTCAACCACCTATCAACGAAAAGATCTATATGTATATGTTGAAGCAATCTCGTACAAGGATGGATCGGAAAATACAATTTGCTAACTTGGACTCCAAAAAGAAAAACCTCGTGTTTAACAAAGGTACGATTCTAGAGGAGAAGTTGTATTGTTTACGATGCAGGATTATTGGCCATATCACGGTCGACTATGCATTGAACCAAGAGTTATGTCCACTTTGTAATAAGACTAATCATAGATTGGAGGAATGCTGAATTAATTTGAGGAACAAATTAGTCGCTACTGCACAAGTGGATGTTCCTTCGTGGAAAGGGAATGAAACCAGGTAGAAGCCAGAAGCCTCCTCCGGACAATGGCAAGAGAGTCAAGATGTCACATTCTCAAGACCATTGCACTATTCCAATCCACAACATTTTTTGGAGCATGGGCATGGTTTTAGGAAAAATTTGCAAGAATTCTATGGAGGTTGGAGGTTATGACAACCCACTCCAGGTACTTTAGGAAATAGACCAATCGAATGCGAGTTATGTTTATAATATGGCCATAGACAATGGGAATGTGAGGAGGCCAAAGAGTATGACTAGCAAAAACAGGAAGCGAATGTGAAGCAGAAACAAAAACTCAAGAAAGTATTCTAATGGGCTACGAAGCATCCACTGCAGTATGTGGAGCCTCTGCTAGTTCCATAGGAACCTTCGAGAAAAGACTTACATAGCACATTTGGTAAGAAGGCTAGGGAAACTATTCAGAACACAAAGGAGAATCTCGATCCACCAACAAATTGAGTAGTATCTAAACTGCTACAGGATAGGTCTACTGACTAGGAGATTACTAGCAAGACTTGGAGCCTGAAGTTCCCAACAAAATAGAAATATGGGAATACGGACCTCGAAACATCAATAGATGTTGCGTACTGTGAGTTCTTGCAGGATTCACATATCAAAATGTCCTTGCGGGCTTTACTAAATGTGATCCCAACTTTTCAAAGGCACTTATTACGAAAGGTACAGGAAAAATATTCACCACTTCTAAGTCCACAACCCTCCATCTCAATGGTAAGAGATGTACTCAACATAATAGTAGATTACCTGGTTCCTACGATTATAGCAAGATATAAAAATAAAGCTATTCCCAAGGTTTTGATTGACGGTGGGTCAAGCATTAACATCGCATCTACCACCACATGTAAGCAAATGGGCTAGAAGAGAATAGACCTAACACCCTTCTTTGTGCGAATGGCGGATCAATTAGAGGCACAGCTAGTGGGTGTGGTTAAGAACATCCCTATCCATATTTTTCAGGTATTATTTAATATAAGATTTTTTGTGCTCAAGCTTAAGCGATAGAATCTGGATTGTAATTTCTTGTTTGGCCAACATTGGTTACAAGATGCTAAAGTCCAATAGAACTATGACAAAAAGATGGTCATATTCAGGAGAGGAGATGCAAAATTTTTTGTCCCATTAGAAGAAGAGTAACCTTGCCTCCCGGAACATAAAAGAGTATTAGGAGAGCTTCCACATATGTTGGACGGACTCAAGGACAATGAAGAATAAGAGCTTTTAGAAGCGAATACAGAATTGCTATCTTTTGGAGTGGTAGATGTGAACTCAATCCTTTGCCCAGGTTGAGAGAGTATGTCTACTACATTCTGTACAAAATTCTTGGAACAACGTGAGAAAGATATTGTCAACCTAGTGATAAAAGACCCCATGCACATTGGCAAGATTTGGGTAGAATAAGATTCTTTGGAAGTTGCAAATCTCGGTATTAGGGAAGATCCAAAGCCAATCCGAATTTGTTCGATGCTTTCATGGAATTCCGGATGGCACCAATAGCTCTATTGCAATAATACAAAGGTGTTTTTGCATCGAAGTTATATCGTCATCGTATTATGCTTAAGCCGGATGCTACCCTAGTTATGCAGCAGTGATAGAGGATGAACCCCAACTTTGTAGAGCAGGTGAAACACGAACTTGATAGATTGATTAAAGTGGGATATATTTTACCTATTGAGAATTTGGAATGGGTCCAACCCATTGTGATTGTTCCAAAAAAACGAGCAATTACGGATATTTGTCGATTACAAAAAATTGAATGAAGCAACCATACCGTATCCTTTCCATTGTCATTCTTGGACATGATGCTCGATGAGTTAGGAGGTCGGGAAATGTATTTCTTTCTTGATGGATTCAATGGATATAATCAAGTTTAGATTGTGGAAGCACACATAGCAGAAAGAACATTTATTACAAATTGGGGAGTATTTTCGTGCATAGTTATGTGGTTTGCATTGTGAAAGATGTCGAGAACTTTCCAATGGTGTATGAAACAGATATTTGCTCCCTACCTTACATGATTTATGTGCATTTTTATGGAAGACTTTTTAGTTTCGAGCATAATGGCCATGCATTTGGAATATTTACAAGCTTGCTTTGGTTCTTGCAAACAAGTACACCTTTGTTTGAACCTGAATAAATCTACTTTGCAATCAAATGTGGAAACTTTTTGGGCCATGTTACTTAAGAAAAAAGGTATTGCGGTTGACCCAGATAAAGTTAAAGTGATACTGGAGACCCCTGCACCCTAGAATCCGAAGGAGGACTTACAACTCTAGGGGTAGGTCCGGTGGCACGACCGACATTTACGAGGGCCAGCACGTATTTCCATTCCATTGAATAACCTAGCACATGTCTAACCAACAGAGTTTGTGTGGATGGATGAAGCCGAAATTGCCTTTGAGTAACTACCAAAAGTGTTAGCTACAACACCTGTTTTGAAAGCCCTAGACTCGAAACAACCACTTCATGTGTTTGTGGATGGTTTAGACAAAGCTATTGGAAGTTTCCTTATCCGAAAGGAAGACCATAGTTGGTTCCACCCTATTTATTATGCTAGTCGGAGATTAACAGCAATAGAACGGAATTACTGAACTATAGAAGACGAAGGTTTAGGTCTGATTTATTCGAGAAAGAAATTTAAGCATTATTTGTTGGGTCGAGCATTCAGCTTCCATGTTGATCATAGTGCTCTGTTATATTTGATGAAGTAGCAAAATTTGGTTGGACATCTTGCCAGATGGGTCCTTTTGCTATAGTAATTTGACTATGACATTGCTCATCACCCACATGCCAATCATGCTATAACAGATTTTTTTTCTCACATTGACCATGGTGAACCCCCCCAAAGGTATTCATGATACTCTCTAGAATTCTAAATTCTCTAGAGTGGCTGAGGTTGAGAATGCTCCATAGGCTTCTCCTAGTTGGTACGAGGAAATGTTAAATTTTCTAGAAAATGGCATCACTCCCTCTTATTTCCAATCTTTGAAACCTTATGTAATGCACAACTTGTGATCAAAATACAAGAATCCATTATGAAATGTGTAGTGATCCTCACTAAATGTTGTAGAGTTATTGAAAGCATTCCATGTTTGTGAAAAATACAAGTCAAATGCATAAGTAGGAATCATGTCATGAAATGAATGGATGTGAACAACAGAAATATTATTTTTAGAAACAATATTTGTATGTGGGGATGGGAAGCGACTAAGTGCATCAGGTACAATGTTAGCTTTGCCAGGTTGATATTGAATCATAGGCCAAAAATTTTGTATAAATGAAGCCCATTTAATGTGTCTTTCAAAAATCAATGGTTGATTTAATAAATGCTGAATAGCTTTTTGGTATGCTTTGATTATGACTTCTGAATCCATAAGGTAATGCTTCCAAATCTTCAAAGCATCCAAAATGGCCAAAAAGTTCCTTACCATATGTACTATAGTTATTTTGAGAAGGTATAAGTTTCGTACTTTCAAATGCAAGAGGATGATCATTTTGGATCATTACACCACCTATAATTGAGCCATTAGTATCTCTAACTACATGGAAATGTTGTGCAAAATCAGGTAATTGCAAAACAAGTGCATGGGAAAGTGCATGTTAGAGTTTTTAAAAAAATTGGTGTTGTGATAATCCCCATGTAGATTGCCTCCCATGGAGTGAAATGGACATTTGCATATTGACTATACCATTTCTCTAGAAGGCCTTTGAATGTAGATGGGAAGAGTACTAGCATTGCATCCTCCTAGTTCTACACACCTTGTCCAGGGCAGAAGGAGATGAATCTCCTTGAATGATTGTCTACATCCTCATAAGCTAATCCCTTCAAATTAGGGAACTTGATAATCAACTTAGAGAGTAAATGAGAAAGATCTTCCATTGGTACTAGTGCTTATTCTGAAGTATCCAGGGAAAAATCTAATGTCCTCCTCGGCCTCTCCTTTGAACGTCATATTGTAGCCGAATCTAAAGAGAAAATCAAAGAGGGTGGAGGAGACCTTGGTTGACTAGTTAAAGGGAAAGATGTTTTCTTAACGATCCTCTATACATGAAGAGGCTCGTTATCGGCCCACCTATGGATCATGTACCCACTAGCTAGATACAAAAAGAAAGAATAATGTGAAAACAAATATTGTACTAAGGGCCTCATCTAGAAATACAAGGATCGCATTAGATAGGTACCTCACATAGAGAATCCAAGTGTCCCACGGGGCATGCCAAATTGTAGAGGAGGTAATGAGCTACCCACTTGTAGTAATATCAAATTGTATACACTTCTTGTAATCCTTATACTCAAGGGGTTCTCCTTAGGGAACTGTATCCTATAACATTTATGTGTCCAGGTACATTCACTAACAACAAAGACACTAACAAATGTGAAAATGTATAGTTGCGCAAAAAGCAACCATAAAAAGTGCTCATAAGAGAGAAAACCCAAATTCTTAACTCAAAAAATGATTATAAAGGACCAAGATTCGAGACAAGGATGAAACAGAGGGTCCATTCTAGGAACTAGGAGGAATCAAATCAAGAAGCACAAATCACATAATGAGTACTGCACGAATGGAAACCTTTCTCCAGGAGAAGTGCAATACATCACACTAAGCAATTATCTCCAAGCCACTTAGTCACACTATACGGCTAAGATTCAACTCCACTAGGAGGCCCACACTTTGTATAATCATCGTGGAGTGACCCCCAATACTGTTGGGAATGATGGATGGACACTTCAAGATGATGAGTAGGTATTGCCAAATCCTGCTTTGTACCAACCCTTTGATGCTTCAGAGTTGATAAATGGACCCTTTTAGCTTTCCAATGACTCCATAAAATGGCCTATATACTTTGGAAATGATGTATGAAAAGATAGAATCAAAACAGACAACTTTGAACTTCAAGCCTTCAAGAAAACCTTCAATTTTTGTCAATACACTTGCTATATCTTTTGCTTCGTATGACAAGTACAGTAGGAATTGGAAAAATTCCTTTTAGGGGTATCTAATTAGCTTAGATATGCTCAAAGAAATCAATTTAGCAAGTAAACCTTTACCCCTGATATTTTAGGACTGTTGCAGACTTCGACTAGTGATCACTTCGATGGAGTTTCCTCTAAACTGGCTAAATAGAAATCCTTCAAATTTTGACCACATGTAGAACACTTTGCGCTGGTTTTAAGAAGCTATAGATCTTTGAATTTTGTGAAGAAATGGGTCAGATATGATCTCCACAAGTTGAGAGACTTTCAGGCACTATGATAGAGAACTGAGAAATGAAAATGTAGATATATGTATTAATGAACAATGGTGTACAATGCCATAGGCTTGAAGATCATTGCCTAATGGCGTAGATAGGTGTCCGCTAGAGTGTAGGCCTCACACACACTTAGAAAATACAATGAATGGCTCGGGATTGATGAGTCTTGCCTGCGAATTTTCCATGATCACTTTTATAGTAGTTGAGTTCAAAGTTTGAGTTTGAATTCAAACTTTTGGCTCTCTATAATCATGCTCCTACATCCTAGGAGATATTCTCTTAATTGATTGATGATTTACAACTAATAAAGTCCACGACTTCTTTGGGTAGGTGTTTGTTGGCATACAAAGCAACAGAGGAGTCATGCACAATACGGCAACAAGGCCAAATCATTTTTTCCCATGGATTATGTACAACTCAAGTGATTTTAATCACTACACAAACATTGTAAATCCCGTTTTTGGTAGAATAGACTCCATTTTGTGCAAGCCGAGGAGTCCTCGAGCTTGAGGAGTATTAGAAGTACCATCGTACCAATTTTCATAATTTTTAGACTTCGTTTGAGCCCTCAAATAAGCCCTGGAACCTAATTTTTAACTAGGCCGGACACTAGGTCTGGACAGGGCCAAAACTAGTAAAAAAACTATAAAAAGAGCTAGAGAGCTCATTTTGGGGGTTAGATTGTTTGTGAATTGAGCTTATGTAGGAGACCTTTTGATTAATGCAAAGAACTCCATTGTTCCTCTCCTTGTTCTTGCCTTGTGTGCGCGTGTGTGTGTATGTGTGTGCATGCTTGTGTGCTTCTCACTCACGCACTTGTGTCTTCACTTGCTCATAGTCTTCACACTAGTCCTCACGTCTCCACGGATTGACAATTATGAGGTGAATCTTCTCACGTTGGTACTCACCATTGTGCTAGAGTGACACCAAATTTGGCGCCGTTGCCGGGGAGAGAGCTTCGAGGACGAGCATGTGATGGTAAGACGTCGAGTTGAGACATTGGAGTTATAGGTAACATCCTTCCTTCTCTTAATTTTTCTTCATTTTTTCCTTACTTTCGCATCACCATCATCACCATCATCATCTCCACCATCTCCCACCTCCATCTCCATCTCCACAAAAAATTTCAGTTTTTTGGTCATATTACACCCCCCACCTCATTTCCCTCATTTCATTGTGAGAGAGAGCGAGAGAGAGCTTGCATGCTATCTGTTTTTGGTGTGTTTTTGAGCTTTTGTTGCAGGAACTTGCTGTACCACCTCCTCCAGCAGTGTGCGCAGGTACGACAGGCTCTGCACAAGTCCCGGGACGACGACCTCTGTCTGTCGCGACAGATAGAAAAACTTAAAATTTTGTGAATGCATGTTTAGCACGGTAACCTACACCATTAGGGCACTCTAAATCACTAGAAGTTTCTCAAAAATTTGCGTTTTTTCAGTCTATCGCGACAGACACCGTCTATCGCGACAGACACTGTCTATCGCGACAGACACCGTCTATCGCGACAGACAGAGACCCACGACAGACAGCGTCTATCGCGACAGACACCGTCTATCGCGACAGACCGAAATTCCACGACAGACAGAAATCCACGATAGACCCCGTCTATCGCGACAGACACCGTCTATCGCGTCAGACCGAAATTCCGCGACAGACACCGTCTATCGCGACAGACCAAAATTCCGCGACAGACACCGTCTATCGCGACAGACCGAAATTCCACGACAGACAGCGTCTATCGCGACAGACACCGTCTATCGCGACAGACAGAAATCCACGATAGACCCCGTCTATCGCGATAGACACCGTCTATCGCGACAGACCGAAATTCTGCGACAGACACCGTCTATCGCGACAGACAGAAATCCGCGACAAACAGCGTCTATCGCGACAGACAGCCCCCACGATAGTTTGTGTCTATCGCGACAGACAGACATTTTCGGCAAAAATTAAGGGGGTAAATTTTTCGGAAATTTAGGCTAAACTTTGGGCTTAGTTGCACTCTCAAATACTCATACACTTGCAAAGGCCTTAGAAAAATGCATTAGAACCCTGAAAGGTTCTGTTTGTCTAAGTTAACCCCCTAAACCCTGAACGGTCATAACTTTTTCATACGAAATCCATTTTCTGAGCTCTAGGGCTTGTCGGAAAGCTCGTGGCATATACTACACGCCCTCAACTGTTTTTTATAAGAATAACGCGTTGATTTTCAGATAGGATATTTGGAAGTTGACACACAAAGGGGTAGAAACACCAAGGGAGCTCTAGAGGAAATTCCTAGCAATACAAAAGGGGGAACAAGGGTCATTAAAAAAGTGTCTGAAATAAATTGTCTGTCAATTGAAAGGTCTACTTGGAGCTAATCTTGGGACTTATGCAGGTCTATTGAGAAGCAATTGAGAGCGTCCAAGCAAGGGTTTTGCGCAAGCTTGAGAATCAACTTCTCGAGCACTAAAGAGCAAGGTTCGGCAAGAAAGGTCGGAATACTCTCAACTCCTCTTCGTCAATTCCTAGCTTAGGCTAAGAACGATTAGAAGTAGGAGTAAGTCAGGGCAACGATAGGCCACTATCAAGTTGAAGCATACCTAAACTTTCAAGCTCAAGCTAAGGGAATAATCCTTGTACTGTCGAGAATTTTAAAGGGAAAGAACTTAACGTGGAACGATCAACTGTAAGTGCGAAACAACATTCAAATATTCCTGACGACGTGATATCAGACAAGACCTTAAACATGATAAAATACCTAAAAAGAGCCAAGCGACTAATATAAAGTAACCAGCAACGAGGTTGTACTCTGGGCAAAGAATTGGGCTACTTAGATAGGCATATGAACCTTAGATCAGGACGACATCTAGTAAGGGAGAGACAAAGCCTTAGATCTTCAGAGGCTAGTGTTAACCACACTGCTAGGTCTTGGGCCCAGCAGTTGAGCCACCACTCGTACTACCCTAGCTCTGAGACCAGTGAGTCAGAGATGTCTCAAGGCATGGACAGACCTACGGGAAGTTCAGGTGTGCCTTACTTGTACAGGGTAGAAGGCCCTTACAAAACACAGTTGGAATACCTTAGGACCAACCGATTAGGTGCTGGCATCTATGAGGACGGCCTAGGAAGATCCGTGGTCCAGATTAAAAACCCTGACCAATCCATAGGACTAGAGCACCCAGCTGTCAAGTTTGAAAACGGTGCATACCTGGACAAAGAAGGAACCATATACGTAGTCACTAGTCACCCAGATAGGACAGATGAATTTGGGAATGTAATCTCCGAAGCGGACTTAGGTGACTTGGAACAAGGAAACATGGGTGTAGAACCTAGAACCCCTCGACGCAAATCTGTTCTCACTAGGATTATCACACCTGAGTGGGTTCCCCAAGACAACAAGAGCATAGAGTTGCTCCTCAATCGAGAAACTAACGAAGCCTTTTGGAGGTATAAATCTAATCAGCCAATTGATATAGGAAATATCATGATCTACGAGTTTAAGGATCCTGATAGTCCAGGCAGAGTGACCTACTTAGATCACGCTTCAGAACGGATCTTTGCGGTTACGGAAAATGAAAGACATGCTTACACTTGGAAGGGTGAATTCATTTTCCCCCAACCAAGATCAAATGTATCCTATGGTCACCCTGGGGCTGGAACATCCCAAGCTCATGGAATGCAAAGGGACAGAAGTAGAGATAGACCAGAAGTAAGCTTTGCCAATCCAGTGGGCAGAGAAAGAACGAGGACGGAGACGAATAGGGTAGAACCTGAGGTGCTTAGAGCTCACAGGAACCAAAGAAATGTGGATGGATTCCCTCTGCCGAGACCTAGAGAGCACGCAAGAACTCTGAGACCGACTCAGCTAGTTAAGTCCATGAAGAATTACTTTGATGGCACAGGAGATCCCTATGATCATGTGGCGGAGTTCAAGCAAGTCTTGAGAGCTGAACAAGTGGAGGATCTATTCACGCAATACAATGCCTTCGGTCTAACCCTTAGGAACACAGCACTTACATGGTTTCAGCCATTGGATGAGCGCCAGTTCAGGAGCATAGACCAACTCCTAGAAGCATTTATTATTGAATTCTCCAAGAGTGGCATAAGACACAATACCTCCTCACTGATTCACAGCTTCAAGCAAACCCCTCAAGAGACTGTGAGACTTGCAGGAAGAAGATTTAGGCAATACTTTGAAAGATATCCTGTTTCGGAGCTACCCACATCTGCCAAACAAGTAGCCTTATTCCTTGATGGATTGCTGAGTACGAAATTGAGATCCTATGTGTATCTGAAAGACCCTAGGACTATAGAAGAGTGTGTACGCATGTGCATTGACATTGAAGATAACCTAGGGGAAGAACTAGAGCTTTCCAAAATCTACAAAGATTCAGATAGTGCATCTAGTCACTCTTCCACGCAATCCACATCAATTGAGGAACTCGCAGAGAAAGTAGCTCAGAAATTAGGGGTAACTAGTAAACAAATCCCAAGATTTGCCCCTGTGAAAAGGTGCTACACTTGTGGTGGTGACCACATGGCGAATGTCTGCCCCATTATGGCTCAACCCCAAGTAAATCCTAGTAGCCAGTACTGCACCATAGAACGGAGATACACCAATCACACCGCACAAGATTGCCCATACAACAAGCAGGCAGTTAGGCAACCCCACCCTCAGCCATACCCTCAGCAGGGAAGATACCAGAACCCGTACCCTCCACAACCATATGGCAGGCCACAACAAAATTTCCAACCTCAATATCAAAACCAACAAAGGCCTCAGCCTGTGCTAGCACAACAACCCCCAGCCCCAGCTAATGTGATTCTGGTAAAGTATACTGCTGCAGAAGAGAACCTGAATAGAGCTATAGTCCCTGTAACATCCTTGCTTTCTGAAAGTGACCCGAGTGACCATAGCTTTGATTCTACACATGTTGATAGCCCCCAGGCCTACTACATGCAGTCTCCTGAGCATGGTGAGTCCTATTATAGCGAAGAGACAAACGAACCTAGTTGGGAGTCAGATTACACGAACGTCATGTATGCAAACCCCAATCCTAGGCCTCAATCTAGGCAAGTAAGACCTCCATTCCCAAGAGGACCGTGCTACAGATGCCAAGGAGATCACTTCATTCGTGATTGCCCCTTACCTCCACTTACACAAAACCAGTCAGTGACGATCCAAGGCTTTTGCCAAGATTGTGGAAAAGAGCATCTCTTATGAGATTGCCCAAAGAACCCCAATAATATGCCAAAAATCACGCCCATCAACGTTATTGAGTTAGTGGTAGATTCCAGCGGAAGTATTACTTCCACTGCACCCGTACAGGTAGTCACGAGAGCTCAAGCAGTGAAGCAAAACCAAGGGGTAGGCAAGGAAAAGAGCCCAGACGCTAGCGATACTGAGAGCCAAAATAAAAAGAGAACAAGAGCTTGGAGAGATAGCCGCGAACGCATGAAAAGGCAATGGGCAAAGAAGATGAGTGAACTTGAGGAAAGTCTACGAGAAACCAAGGCTAAAATCATAGAGATCACATCTCAACCGCACTCTCACACATTCCCACCGCTACCATCCCCATCACCCTCCATCCCTCCACCCTCTGAGACACCCCACGTAACCCACCCACCACCCCAAACAAGATGAGTATTAGCTGATCCCACTCCTGAAGACATAGACATGATGCTTAAGGCATATCAGGCCAGAATCCAAGAAGGGCCAAACGTCACGAATCATGACAAGTGCTATCCCGGAGCTGACCTAGAGATAGAAAGAACCAAGCTGTGCGCGAAAATGGTCGCATTGGCTCAGACTATGTTTGAAGCCAGTCGCCTTTTCAATTACTCGGGCTCAGCCAAGACGCAATTACACTTGAATGGATTCCTAGAGAAGTTAGAGGGAATAATTGCAAGATCTGCCAAGGAAGAAAAAAATCAAGAAAAAGATAAAGCAAGCAAAAACATGAACCATCCCCCATCGGAAGTTTATGTGGCCAATTCCACTAAACCAGACAACTTCCCCTCCTTAGAAAGAATAGAGAGGCTAATTGCACAATCAGAAAAGGAATCTGCCCCTCAAAGAAAGGAAAGGGCAAGAGAACGGATAAGCGAGCATCTTCAGGAAGCCCATGTGCCTCCTCAAGAAGCTTATCTTTCCCCCCAAAAGGCACATGAGCCTCCCTCGAAAGCTTGCGTACCTCCACAAGTTGCCTACATTCCTTCTCAGGGAGCGTATGAGTCTGTTCGGAAGAGTAATAGAATAAGTAACCCTCCCTAGGAAGCTGGTGCTCCAGCCATCTATGAGAACGAGGAGAGAGCCAACGATAGAATAAGCCCTCCTTCCCAGGTTGCTCATGCGCCTAATTCTACGGAGCCAGACACTTCTTCTTCTATGAATCGGTTTGCACCAGACTTCCTACGAGAGATTCAAGAAGACAAATGGGACAACGAAAGTGAAGTCGCCCCTCCCTTTGAACTTGTGGATGATGCCCACGACCAATTCCCACAAGACATCCCATCTATTTACGGAGAACATGAGAGTACTCAATCTCACGAGAGATTGGACTTTGAGTCTAATTCTTTACAGGAACTACCCCATTTCACAGGCCCATGGGAAGCAAGGTCCACCTGCATGAGAGCACCTACAGTCATGGTAAGGAACGAAGATTCACTCATACCTAGGAACACAGAGGTAGTGAAGAACACTAACGTGCAGTGTAACCTCAAGCTAGAAGAGCTACTCAAGGTTAGACCTGAATTATGGAAACATGTAGCCAAACAAGTACCAGAGATAGCAAAACCTCGTTCCCAGGTAGGATCCCATAGGACAGTGCCAGAAATTCCCTTGGATAAGATAGGAGATATGTGTGAAGGTGAAGAAGGGAACACCTATCTTCCCATCACCTACCAGGAGTACACCACCAAGGCAATTTTGGACTCAGGTGCAGGAGTTGCAATTGCCACCACCTCCTTATGGAAGCGTTGGGGCAAGCCAGCACTCAGGCCAACGAGAATGAAATTGCAGATGGCCGATGGTCATATTGAAAGACCCTTGGGATTGCTAGAAGGCATAACTCTCACCACATGTGGTGTTGAGTTCGAGCATAGCTTTGCTATATGTGACTTCAGCAAAAATCATGCCTATGAGATGATTTTGGGAAGACCCTTTATGCGACAATTGCAAGTGGTACAGGATTGGGGGACCAATTCTTTGTACCTGCAACACTTAGGTGTTACGACCAAAGTCAATCTCAAGGATTATTCTCATAGAGATGTCCCTCCTATCCAATGGAATCCCATCCATAGAGCCAAAGATGATAGAGAATCAGTGCATTCCATAGGGTCAGGATCCTCATGGATGCATGAAGACACCCACTTATGGATGTGCAAAGTAGCAGTAGAGGAAGAGAAGAGAGAAAAGGCCAGAGAAATAGGTGCAAACGAAACCCATAGACCCATTCAAGACCCAGCCTATGCACCTGTAGTTTTTCCAGACGAGGAATTTGAACCCCATGGCTGGGCAGAAATTTTAGCAACAATGGATGTAGCCATCAATGAAGAACAATGGACACCTCACTGTGATGAGGATGGCTATGAAATTTCAGTCTTCTCCATAGAGCCAATCACGGGAGAGGCAGTTCTAGAAGAATGCGAACCTAGCCCTGATGCATTTGAGGATGCAAGTGACTCCGACCTAGAGTCAATCATTATGGACCCACCATTTGCATCAGATGAAGAATACTTCCATGAAGTAGAGTTTCAACCCTAGAGGCATGGAGAGCTTACAAACGATGTAAGATTAGCGACACATGTAACCCCGAAGGAAGAAGGGAAGAAACGAAAGAAGAGAGAAGTCTCACCAGAAGAGGAAGAATCTTTGTTTGAGGTCCCAGAAAATTTTAAGAAGTATGAGATAGATGACAGGAGAGTCATGATAAGAATGCCTAAACGAGAGGCACAATCAGGAGAGGCCTATGATAACAAAGAAACCACCAAGAAAATAGTAGTGGCCCTAGAAGAAGGAGAGGAGAGATGCACGTACATAGGCCATGACCTAACAGAGGAAGAAGAGCACGAATTGATTGCCTTGCTAAGAGAATACAGAGATGTATTCGCTTGGAGTTACAAGGATTTGAAAGGTGTCGACCCTGATATATGCTCACACACTATCCCCATGACCTCAGATGCCAAACCCTCTAAGCAAAAGCCCTATACTTATAACGATAATTACGCTGCTAAGATCAAAGAAGAGATAGATAGATTGGTTGAAGCTGGATTTATTTATGAAGTTGAGCACACTGAATGGGTATCCCCCATCGTAGTGGTGCCCAAGAAGAATGGCAAGCTACGCGTGTGCATTAACTTGAAAAAGGTTAATGCAGCCACAATTCGAGATAACTATCCGCTTCCCATCACAGAACATCTCTTAGAAAGAGTGGCAGGCAAGGAAGTGTACAGCTTCCTTGATGGATTTTCTGGCTACAATCAAGTAGCCATAGCTCTAGAGGATCAGCATAAGACAGCCTTTGCCACAGAATGGGGCATTTTTGCTTTTAGAGTAACGCCATTTGGGCTTACCAATGCACCAGCTACCTTCCAGAGGCTGATGTGCCATGTGTTTAAGGAGTTCCTGAGGAAGAGTTTAGAAGTCTATGTTGATGATCTTTGTGCTCATTCCAATATTAGACAAACCCATATTCCTGAACTCAGACAAATCTTTGACAAATGTAGAGAATATCAAGTCTGCGTGAACCCAGAAAAGTGCGTTTTTATGGTCAGGCAAGGCAAGATTCTAGGACACATAGTGTCAAAGAATGGCATATCTACCGACGAAGAAAAAGTGAGAGCCATAGCAGAGCTACCTAGGCCAAAGAATGTCAAGGAAGTACAAGCTTTCATGGGGCACTGTGGTTATTACCGACGATTTATACACATGTATGCTGTCATTGCAAAGCCCATGTACGAACTTCTGACAAACTTTGAGTGGACGGATGAATGTGAGAATTCCTTCCAGGAGCTTAAACGAAGATTATGTTCAGCACCAATCTTGACCACACCAGATTGGAATAAGCCATTCCATGTTCATGTGGATGCATCCAATTATGCTATTGGATGTGTGCTTGCACAACCTACTGGTGAAGGTAATATGGATCTTCCAATTGCCTATGCCAGTAGACAATTGAATGCGGCTGAACGGAATTACACCACTACGGAGAGAGAAGGCTTAGGCATGGTATATGTAGTTAAGAAATTTAGACACTATTTGCTTGCAAATAAGTTTAATTTTTTTACGGATCATCAAGCATTGCTATACCTCGTAAACAAGCCTTGCAATACAGGAAGATTAGTGAGATGGTTTCTCTTGCTAATGGAATATGATTTTGAGGTTGTGGTAAGGAAAGGGAGGACCCATTTGAGAGCTGATCATCTTTCTAGGCTCACATCGGGAGAAGCCCCACAAGGAGTATCAGATGACCTTCCTGATGCTTACTTGTTTAATCTGGAAGTGGTGCCGCAGTGGGCTAAGCCATTGGTACCAGTATTGACATACGGGCCTAATCATCCAGTGATAAACACACGGAATAGAGAGGTTGTAAAAGCCCAAAAGTACCACATCATGGCAGGGAGTATGTACAAGCACACAGATCAAGGGATCTTGGCTTGTTGCGTAGAAGAGGATGAGTACTCTAAATGGTTGCAATTAGCACATGTAGGTGCACTAGAGCAACACCATTCAAAGCAACGAACTTTACAGACCCTAAAGAGACTCGGAGTACATTGGCCAACTATGGAAGCTGATGTCCAAGAGTTGTGCAAGGAATGCCCAATCTGTTGCACTAAACCACCTGTGGAACATGCCACTCTCTATCAAGTATCCATTGTGCCAGATTGGAGTGAACCTCTAGTATCATTCTTGAGGACAAACACACTCTCTCCAGACATGACTCTAGCTAGGAAAAGGAGTTTAGAACAAGAAGCCCAGGATTATTCACTCATTGGTGATAATCTATATAAACGTGGTAAAGATGGTTACCTGAGGCTATGTGTCCATGAAAGTGAGTATCTTAAGATCTTAGAAACTGCTCACCAAGGTGTAGCAGGAGGACACTTTGGACCGGATCGGGTGATCAAGGCAATACTATTTGCGGGTTTCTGGTGGCCTACCCTTCACATGGATGCACATACCTATGTGAAACGGTGTGATGTCTGTCAGAGGACTCAGTATCCTATACGCAAAGATGAGATGCCACTGAAACCTATGATGGGTGGACGTGCATTCTCTAAGTGGGGAATAGACTTCGTAGGTCCTATTAATCCCCCAGCTAAAGGTTCTCATGCGGAATACATCATTGTGGCCACAAATTATCTCACCAAGTGGGTAGAGGTAAAGGCTACGACAAAGAACGATGCTCAAACAACTGCTAAATTCTTGTTTGAGAATGTGTTCACAAGATATGGGCTACCTATAGAGCTTGTAAGTGATAGAGGCACTCACTTCTTGAACGAAGTGATTGAAAATCTACTCCAAGAATTCTTGGTAATACACAAGAAGTCTGCCCCCTATCACCCTCAAGCTAATGGGCAAGCTGAGAGCACTAATAAGATCTTATGCAATGTACTGACGAAATTAGTGAACACTAAACGCTCTGATTGGGACAAATAGCTACACCATGCTGTTTGGGCATACCGAGTTGCCTACAAAACGGTACTCCAAGCCACCCCCTTTCAGATGGTATTCGGCCAAAACGCTTTGCTACCCTTGGACTTCCTGATTCCTACATTGAGAGTAGCACAAGAGCACGAATGGACAGGTCATGAGCTCTCCTCTAGGATCTTTGACCTTGAACGATTAGGAGAAACAAGACTGAGAGCAGCTCCAGGAATATATGCAGCCAAGAAGAGACAGAAGGCATATTTCGATGCCCATGTGAAGGATAAGGGCTTGAAAGCAGGAGATCTAGTTTTAGTCTATACACTGAAACAACACGCAAGGAAGCTAGAAAAGAGAGGCTACGGACCTATGATTATCAATAGGATCTCCACGAGTGGAGCAGTACAATTAGCCACGTTAGAAGGTGATATTCTCCCAAACTATATTAGCGGTTGTAGAGTCAAGTTGTATCAGGAACCCCTCACGGAGGAAATGCTCAGCCGACTCAACACTGCTAAGAAACGCAAAGAGGAAGAAAAGCGAATTCGAGAAGAAGCTCAAGCAGAAGCTTTAGAACACATCAGAAGGATGAAGTTACGAAGGCAAGGTAGAGATCAGCCTAGAACAAATGACTATGCAGATCAAGGATATCCTATGGCCATGTGTGAAGTCGCAGGAACAAGCTCGCATAGGATAATTGATCGACGTCCTTTCATAACCCTAGATATAGGACAAGGAAAGAGTGCAAGGACCGTAAGAGCCTTGATTGACTCAGGTGCAGCCACTAGTGCTGTTAAATTATCTTACTGTCAAGAGTTGCAATTAACTGTCAATCCTGTGGAAGCGTATCTCATAGGATTGGGAGGCGTGGAAACCCCTTGCATGGGCGAGATGGAACTTCCCCTCTATATTCATGATGAGGCTATAACAGTTAAAGTACTAGTGTGTCAAGACGAGGATCTCACTGAACCTCTTGTCTTGGGTCAAGATTGGATCTATGACCAAGCAGTCAACTTAAACTTAAGAAGTGGACTTCTTCAGGTTTGGGTCAATCATAGTCGAATTACAGTAGAGTTAGATAATGGAGCACTCAAGGAACTAGGAAAGGCACAGACTCCTGGTCCTTCCAGGAATACACATGAAGATGACCATGTTGTTCTTGTCCAAAACTATGTGTTGCAGAGGAATGATATTCGCAAAAAAGGAGTCAGGGATGCAAAGGAACTCCCTTCTTTTCCAAAGGCCAGAAGGAGGCAACAACCAAAGGTGGATCAAAGGCAGAAGAAGCAGAGTACTACCTATGTCGGCGATCCAAAGTACCTGCGCAGCAAAATGTCCCAGCAAGTGAAACAAATGTGGGTGCGGAAAGGCGAACACCCGGTTGCACTCAAGCCAACCACATGGGCAAAGCCTCTTATTAGTAACCAACAACACGACACTAATAAGAAGTCTTTCGGAAATTCTTCTGCTAACGTGAAATCTATTTGGGTGCCCAAGAAGTCGATGAAGGCTAGCCCACAATCAAGACAAATTTGGGTGCCTAAGGCTTGCTTGCGGGCGCAAATAGCTACGCCGAAGCCACAACCTATACAGCATAAACCATTCACTCGCACAACCGGCATCCACTCGTTTTCAACACTCACGAACACACCAAGGCCCATGAGCACGAACAGAATCATTTGTAAATGGGTCCCTAAAAGGCCTCATGTTCAATCTGATACACCTATAATGTTCTCTAGCGTCTCTATGAAACCAAAAGAAAAACCAATCCACTGCATTTGGCAGCTTAAGACTTGTAGTAAACCCCCCGACCTCAATTTGTAAATTCACCCCCACTTACTAACTGCATTAGTCTCCTAGGAATACCCAAGCATTAACTACACACACTGTCTTCGTGCACTTACTAACCACTAACTCACCATCTACCTCATGTTAATGTTGTAACGGGGACAACAACGGATTTATTCTGTCCATTACGATGTTAACACATGATTCTATATTCTCACAGAATCAGAAGGCAAGCAGTAAAATGGCAGAAGCGACAAGTTCGGGCTCACAAGTAGGGATACTTACTACAGGAATTGATGTGGATAGTCTACCTGTGGATGTGCCACCAACCGAACGACCAGTGGAGCTGCAACACCTTCAGCAAATCCCGGTGCCGGATCCACCCACAGGGATCACAGAAAGAGTCCACGCCAATTCTCATTGGTTCAATGGCATGCCAGGTCCATTAGGAGAGGCCAAGTATATATGGGAGTCTAAGTGCGAGTATGACAGATCATGGGTGCGATTCCAATTTTTCTCCAAGGAGTTCGAGACTTTCCAGAACACCGAGGATCTCCAGACCATATGGCAACGAGCAAGGCTGGCAGAATACTTTGAAGCCCCACTACCTAAACCCGATCTCCTCCGATGTTACTATTTGGTCTCCACATTACAAGCTAATGAAGAAAAGGACAAACCCGGATCATTTGTTCTTCCCTCATTGCTGGGCAACAACAAGTTAAAGAGGTTTGAACTTACTGTGGAGTTGGTAAGCGACGCTTTGAATATGCACGGCACGCATGTACCCTCTGAAAAGGATGCTCTTGTTCCCACTAACATGAAGGATAGGAAACTATTGAAGCTTAAAGACATGGCAGCACTCACCCCGAATGTGTCCATCCCTCTCCGCATGTGCATGCAACATTTCGCCTTTCCCGGCCAAGACCGATTCACACAACCACACAAGAGGATCTGGTTCGCTCTCTACTTAGCGGAAGCAGGTGCGTTACCCATTAAGCTACCGGTATGGATTATAGATCAATTGTATGAAGCAAACAAACGGTCTTCTAGGAAATTAGTGGTGAATGGATGCTGTGCAATCACACGCATCATTTACCGGTGCCTAGCGTACGATGTCCCCATTGAATGTGCCTTAACTTGGGCACAATTACAAATGTTTAAAAGGCTCAAGACGTCCACACATCAATCCAAGCGCATGAGGGGTGCGATCCCTTGTGTCCAGACAAGGGAAGTTCTAACTACTCCTGAGGTATCGCCACGAAGGGAGGCCACTGTACCTCCCTTTACCATTAGGATACCCAGGTCGGGATCTGACACTACGACACAAGCTACCCCATCGGCTCCTCCTGTTCCACCTGAATTCGAATTTGCTGCCACTGGAGATGCTGAAGGAATGGACCCCCAGGACTTCGAAGCATTCCTACAAAGTACACAATTCTCCGATGTGGAGTTTTATTCAGAGGCAGAGGAACAAGGCACATCCTCACGAAGAAGAAGAAAGCCTACAGACGGTCGACATGTACATTGGAGTGACGCTCAGTAAGGTCAACAACAAGGACACCTAGAAGAAGAAGGAGCGTATGAAGAGGAGACCACTGAAGCCCCAGCCTATACAGCAGAACTTCGAAGGCTGTATCAGATCATGGAAAGAGTGCGATCGCAACAACTACTCACCGAACAGAGTAGCAGAGTACTCATGACTCAGTTGTTGGAAGAAGCAGGAGTTGACTCAGAGTATAGGGAAGGTCTCTTATTGATGGTAGAAACATATGGGGTAGTGGAAGCAGTGCGCACTGCCATTCAGAGGTCTCCAGTTCAATATGACCCACGAAGGTTCCAGACACGACCACGCTCAGGGAAGAATATCCAGATTCCCATTATAGTTGCAGAAGAGCCAACTATTACATCTCAACCTATCAGGACAACCTCCCAAGCAACCGAAACGGCTAGCCAACAGCACCCAGTCACCCATGAGGAGTCCACCGAACCACTACCACCCACACCCCCACCATCACCTCCTAGAGCAGAAACAGTGGAAATCACCTTGACCACTCAACCCACTGACCCAACCTTCATCTTCCGTACTCCCATCTCTAGTTCCACCCTATTCTCTACCACTGATAACCCAATCTTTGAAGCAACCCCCATCACTACACAATCCACTGAACCGCTCCTAGAGCCTACCCTAGGGCAACCATCACCCATGCCCTCAGCCATAGGTCATCCTGACCCTAGATCCACATTCATGGGTTTCCCTGCTACCACGCAACCCTTCCAGCCCCCCTCAAATTTACGACCTCAACCCCCGACCTCTCTCTCTCCATTTCTACAATCCCTCCATGACCTCCTTGCTAGAGCTTTTCAACCAGGGTCTCAACCATTTCCTGTCTTTTCAGCTCCCCACCCCACTTCGCATCTATTCACCACTTCGACACACACACCACCTACCATCCCAATGTATATGGCAGACCCCACACTCACACCCACTCCTGAAGGTATGGACATTTCACCACCCACGGCACCTCCCCCCACGATTTCACCTCCTCCCATTCACCCTCCACCAATTTCACTCACACACACAACTTCCGTAGACACATCATTCACTGTTTCCCTTCCCCAATTCCCTTCCCATGCATCTCCCACTGTAAACACCACCCACTCATCTATAGGAAATGCATTGGACACCATGTTGGCTTGTATATCAAATTTAAGGACAGATTACATTCAGCTCCAGCAACAAAACGAACGCCTGCACGAGCACTCAGAGACACTACAGCAGCGCCTTGCGGCACTAGAAGCGGAGAATGCTCGCCTCCACACACAATTCCAAACTCTCCAAGAAGCTCATGGCATATTGGAGGTACAGTTACAGAACGTAGATCAGGAAGCGGTGCAGGTGGTAGAAGGTCACCTACGGACACAGCTGGACTGCAACTCAAAACTTCAGCGAAATATGGCACTACTCAAACGCCATCTTGCGGCTGCTCAGGAAGAGAGTAGACGCCTGCAAATACAAAATCAAGAGAACCTGGAGGCAGCTATTGAGAGCACACCGGGGGCACCCATCAGCCCATCCAAGTTTCAAGCAGTGACCCCCGATAATATCAAGATCATATTGGAAGACTATGCCATGGTGCTTGAAGCACATGATAAACTATCGGAGGAACTGGGACAATTGAAGCAGGAACACCAACAAGGACCAACATCAGCCTCTCCAACCACCCCCTCCGCGGCTTCACTTCTCACAGACGCAGAGGCCATAAAAGATCTCCAAAAACAGGTCACTGAATTGCAAACATGCCTACTACAATATGAGAGACCATCTTCCCCTCCAGAGGCTCCCACGGACGAAGAAGTTGTGCAAATTCCTGTGGAACAAACGTTTGACGAAGAATACGATCCGCAACCATTCCCAGGAGGCCAACAAACAGAAGAAGCATAGGACACATTCGAGGCACCATGGCCCCCATGGCTACGTCAAGTGGAGGAAATTGGGAGTTCGCACGAAGAGCGCACAGTGGTGCAAAATCAGGCCATGAGGGTCATAGAGGAAACTGTGTTACAATCGGCTTACTTTAAGAACCTGTCATCGAGACACCTGATCCTCTCATCTGAACTCCAATACAGGCCATATTATATTATCTTGGCTGATTATAATGCAGAAATACAAAGAGTCACAGGTCAGATTCCTACCTTTGCGACCCAATTTCAACCCGAAGACCTTCCTCCAGAGGTGCAAAAAGGCAAAATTCGTCAACCCACATGGCGGCAGAAACTTCTAGAGACATATCCAGAAATGCTACGCACATGGAACAACGCGCCTTTACACCTCCTGTACAATCCATGCTACGGTCCAGTCCCACGCCGCAGGTCTTGGAAGGCATTCAATATCAAGGTACAGAACAACGCGCAATGCAAGGAATTGCTGAACTACCCGTACATTGCGCCACCACAGGGACCACCGTCGGTAGCATATATGATGGGAACCATTCGCCACTGGATGCCGCGCTTGAAGCCCATGCAAGATGTAGCAGCGCAAATGATGCTTAAAATCTTAGATATGATGCAAGTAGTCCTGAAGACCTTTAGAAATGCAGCCGCACCACAGGTACGTCTCCCGGGGTTTAGCAATGGAAATTACGACTTGGTGTATGACATGAGCACCACCCCCAGTATTCGTGTGGCTTACGCTTGGCATGCACGCATCAAATACCTCCCTGCCTGCTACAAACAGACCTTCGAAGAAATGTTCAGATCAGGTTTCTGGGAGTATCACTCGGAGATTTTTGCACCAAAGCCAACACATCTGCTCCAACTGTTTGCTTGTGAACAAGCAATGTACTCAGAGTACTACACCACCCCGCAACCGGAGACCCCTGGTGCAATAAATTGGGATGCATTGGAAGCTGATCTAGCAAGAGGCTTAAGGATAGGAGAACATGAACTGGCCACCAATGTCATCCAATATTACATCGACCACCCGAGAGAACAAAGGTCTGTCAGGGGCGACAGACGCTAGGAAGGGGGGAGTGTTGGCATACAAAGCAACAGAGGAGTCATGCACAATACGGCAACAAGGCCAAATCATTTTTTCCCATGGATTATGTACAACTCAAGTGATTTTAATCACTACACAAACATTGTAAATCCCGTTTTTGGTAGAATAGACTCCATTTTGTGCAAGCCGAGGAGTCCTCGAGCTTGAGGAGTATTAGAAGTACCATCGTACCAATTTTCATAATTTTTAGACTTCGTTTGAGCCCTCAAATAAACCCTGGAACCTAATTTTTAACTAGGCCGGACACTAGGTCTGGACAGGGCCAAAACTAGTAAAAAAACTATAAAAAGAGCTAGAGAGCTCATTTTGGGGGTTAGATTGTTTGTGAATTGAGCTTATGTAGGAGACCTTTTGATTAATGCAAAGAACTCCATTGTTCCTCTCCTTGTTCTTGCCTTGTGTGCGCGTGTGTGTGTATGTGTGTGCATGCTTGTGTGCTTCTCACTCACGCACTTGTGTCTTCACTTGCTCATAGTCTTCACACTAGTCCTCACGTCTCCACGGATTGACAATTATGAGGTGAATCTTCTCACGTTGGTACTCACCATTGTGCTAGAGTGACAGTGTTTACAAATGTTCTCTTAAATCAAAGATGATTTACTTTTACAAAGAGGTAAAGAGATAGAATCCTTTAGCTATGGTTCACAGGGAACCTCATTTCTTTGTAACCTTCAAGTCAAAAGTGTAGGCTTGTAGTTTGCACCAAGAGCTCCCACTGAGGCCAAACATTTTGGCTTCATCTCCATCTTTAGTCTTCATGTATATCATGCAATCCTATCATTGATTTGAACCTGCAAAGTTTGGTTCCATCCAATGCTTTAGTTAACAAATCTGCACAGTGCATGTTGTTTGATACATGCGTTAGCTCAATGTCCTTGCTTAATAACTTTTCTCTCACATAATGGTAATGGACCTCTATATGCTTGGTCCTAGCATGATAAATAGGATTAGCTGCAAGGTGAAGTGAGCTTGTATTATCTCCAAATATCAATGGTGAGCTAGTATATAAACCCAATTCTATATACAATAACTTGATCCATATGGCTTCTTGAGTGGCATTTGCCAATCCTCTATACTCTGCCTCTATAGAAGATAAAGCAATAGTATGTTGCTTCTTTGAAGACCATGATATTGGTTTTGAAGACTTGAAGGCTATGGCGTTGTGACGACAAACATTCACATACCATAGAGAGCGGAGCGTGAGATTCTTCTGTAGCAGATTAGTGAGAACGAAGCAAGAGAAGGAGGTAAGGTAGAGAGAGAAATTACTTCTCTCTATACTCTCCACACACGGATATTTGAAAGTGAACTTGTGCCTTACATAATGTGACCAAAATGGTCTTCTTATACAAAGTTGGAGAAGCTTTCAACCAATAAAAAAGAAGAGGATTAGATTATCCTCTTAAATAGAGAGGGTTCATGCAAGAGAAAAAAGATTACGACCACCATATGCTAGAGAGATGACTCTCCTCCCAACCTTATGCCTGTATATATAGCTGCTTGAACTAATGAGGACCATAAATGTAACTAGAGTCCACAAGTGCATGTGCAATCTCCTCCACTCCTTTCATATCCACCACTAGAGTCTATTAGTGGCTGGAGTGATCTCGACCACTACTTTAGTTCCTTCCACTAGAGTCCACTAGTGGTTGTTGTACTGACCTCTTGAGTTAATTCCACAGGACTTAAGTTAGCTCACGTTAACTTGAGTTAGAAGGCTCTAGAGCTCTTTGGGCAAAACTCTCTCCCCATGCTCCCCATGGGAGTTGAACCCAAGACCTCCTCCTTCACAACCATGAGACTTAACCACTAGGCTAAGTGGATTACTTGAATATAAGAGCACATGACTTATGCTTGAGTCTACTCTTGAGATCTTTGGTCCTATAGATGAGTGACCAAACGTTATCCGATTTCAGATCTGTCTGAAGCCATCAGATCCCTAGATCATAGACTTACTTACCAATGCAAGAGAACATCTCAATATTGTGATGGCTTATTTCTATTTTGCTAACCAAATATCGCAAAAGAGAGATCGAGCAATGAAAACGTACGGGAAAAATACCAATAGAGGGATGGATAGCGCACGCGATATAAACTCATATGAAGAATAAAAGAATTCTTGTGGAGAAGATATAACTATCAAGAAGTCTCCATGGAAGCTCTACATCAGGGAAGATGATGATGAACCACAAAGGTCACCATGGAAGCTTGCCTAGAGCTCTGATACCAATGCAAGAGAACAAAGATTACGACCACCATATGCTAGAGAGATGACTCTCCTCCCAACCTTATGCCTGTATATACAGCTGCTTGAACTAATGAGGACCACAAATGTAACTAGAGTTCACAAGTGCATGTGCAATCTCCTCCACTCCTTTCATATCCACCACTAGAGTCTATTAGTGGTTGGAGTGATCTTGACCACTACTTTAGTACCTTCCACTAGAGTCCACTAGTGGTTGTTGTACTGACCTCTTGAGTTAAGTCCACTGGACTCAAGTTATCTCACGTTAACTTGAGTTAGAAGGCTCTAGAGCTCTTTGGGCAAAACTCTCTCCCCATGCTCCCCATGGGAGTTGAACCCAAGACCTCCTCCTTCACAACCATGAGACTTAACCACTAGGCTAAGTGGATTACTTGAATATGAGAGCACATGACTTATCCTTGAGTCTACTCTTGAGATCTTTGGTCCTACAGATGATTGACCAAACGGTATCCAATTTCAGATCTATCTGAAGCCATCGGATCCCTAGATCATAGACTTACTTTATTACAGTTCACATGAGATGATCAAGGCTGATAGCCAACAATCCCTTCCTTGAGATTCATCATACAAATAGCTCTTTGGGAACTATCCTTTCCTCACAAATATACTAGGGTGGTACAAAAATATGATTCCTTCCCATGTACAAAGAAGGTGGTACAATGTTTATATCCTTCCTTCAACAAACTCATGGGTGGTACAAATCCTTCCCTATAAATATGAGGATGGTACAAAGGGGATGTTTTACAACACATAATCATAGACAAAATTGACTTGAGCTTCTTCTTCATTTGTCTCCTTTGTTATGTTGACATTGCTTGGATTTCTGTTGAAATCTCCTTTGTTGTTGTTGACATTGTTGTTGCGTAGACGACAATGCTTTGTAGCATGGTTGGTTTTACCACATATTTTGCAAGGGTTGACTTGATAGCAATCCTTTGACAAATGGTTGCTGCGATTACAATGAATGCATTTTGTAGCTCTTACAACCAAGGCATTTGTTGAGAATTCACCATGTGTTTTCAACTTATTTTCATGTTGTTGTAGAGAATTGATGACATCCTCTAATCTAGGGATAGGGTCTTTTTTCCTTAAGAACAGTTACAATTTATCCAAATTTATCATCGGGCACGGCTTTGAGTAGGACAGCTACTTGATCATCATTTTCAATAGGGCATTGTACATAAGCTACTTGGGTACAAATACTCTTTAGCTTGTTTACAAGGGTAGGTATAGCTTCTCCTTGTGACATAGTGAGAGAATAAAGTTGCATTTTAAGTGCTATTTTGGAGTTTCTAGAAATTGCTCCAAAGCTTTGCTCTAGAGTGATCCACGCTTGATTTGCGGTAGTGCAATCATCCAAGAAATGTACATAAATGTCATCGAAAGAGGTGAGTAACATTCCAAGTTCTTGTTCATCTTTTTAAGTGAAGTATGGTAGCCATCTTCTATGTGCAAGTGTCTCTTTTGGTGCTAATGGTTTTGTGACAGACCATAATTGTTTTGTCATGAGATGCCCCTTGATTTTTGTTTTCCATGTGTGAAATCCTTGGCCATTAAATTTTTCTAAAGGCTTCTCACTCATTTTGGAGAGGTCTTAACTCTTCGAGACTCTCCAAGGTCAGTGTCTAGCTCCTTTGTAGAGTGTTTTTGTGCTCAAAGTGCTCAATACAATTGCTGAAATTATATGTTCACATACAATCTACCATTTGCAATCTTTTAGAGTCCACTATTGGATTCTAACATTTGGCATGTGTTCATTTACATAAATAACATATGAAAAGAGCATTTAAAATGGCATACGCCTCAAAAACATTTTGAGGAGTTTTCATCATTGGTAGTATGTGTGTCTTCAGATCAAAGGAAATGTCTAGGATAGACAATGCATCATCTTGCCCGTCTTTATGCTCGATGCAAAGATTCTCGTTGCTTCGCCCACAACCTAAAGCAATGTCCTCCACTTCATACGTATTGATGTAACACCCATGAATTAAAACTGGAGAACTGCTGCTGTGGTGATAGGCTTGTGCACTGTAGATGGAGCCGATTCGAATACTGAATGAGACATGTTGTAGCAATTCATGCTTCAGTATATGACTAAAATATCTTTTCCTACTTCTTCATGACCATGCAATTACTAAAAATAAGCAATCCAAGAAACGAGTGTTTCTTCACGTTCTTTCCCTACAGCAATCTTCAAGTGTTCACCATAAAAGGCTAAATCACATCAAACCTTTCTCCTTGAAACTCGGTGGACATCTCTTTCTATATATTCAAGAGCTCCATCACAATTCGGAGAGGAACTGGGCGAAGGAGATTTCTTCAATCTGAAGTTTGCAGAGCTCCGGTTATGGCGAGGAGGAGAGGAAGAACACATGAAATAGGACTAGAATGTCCAGAAAACTTTGAGCAAAAAACATCAGCTTTGCACTCGGATTCCTCTATCTTCGACAGCCAAGGCAATAGGCACTGAGTGCAAGACAGATGTCGCAAGGCTCCACGCAAATTGTGGTGACGAAGTTTGACCTACAGTTCTAATTACATGTACCATAGAGAGCTGATGGTGTGGGAATGATTTCTTAGTCTAGGATTGTGGTTCAAGAGTACAAAGAGATGTGATGTACAACAACCTTCGTTATTACCTGGCATGCCTTGCACAGATTATATGATGGAGTGACTTACAGAGGGAGTGATTAGGCCACCATGAGGATGATGTAGCATCACGATCTGCTCTGTTACCATCTGAATTCTTGAAGGCTATGGTGTTGCGATGACAAACATTCCCATACCATAGAGAGTGGAGCGCAAGATTCTTCCATAGCAAATTAGTGAGAATGAAGGAAGAGAAGGAGATAAGGTAGAGAGAGAAATTACTTCTCTCTATACTCTCCACGCACGGATATCTGAAAGTGAACTTGTGCCTTACATTATGTGACCAAAATGGTCTTCTTATACAAATTTGGAGAAGCTTTCAGCCAGTAGAAAATAAGATAAGAAGAGGATTGGATTATCCTCTTAAATAGAGAGGGTTCACATGAGATGATCAAGGCTCATAGCCAACAGGTTTATCACCTGCAAATGAAATGTATCCTGAAGTGCTGCTCCTATCATCCATACATCCTGCCCAGTCAGCATCTGAATAGATCTTAACATCCAAGTCTGATGTGTAAGGAAAATACAAACCATGATGTTGAGTGCCTTTGTGATACTTTAGAATTCTTTTGGCAACTTCTAAGTGAGGTACCCTTGGCTTGTGCATAAACTGACTTAGCACACTAACTCCGTATGTAATATCTATCCCTGTTAAGGTAGCATAGTTCAAGCTTCCCACTATGCTTTGGTAACCTGTAATATCATCATTTTCATCACCTTCATGAGCACTTTGTTTTAGTTTTACCTCCGTTGGAGTACTTGCAACTTTGGCATCCTGCAAATGAAACTTCTTCAACATATCATGTATGTATTTTTTTTGGAGTAATATAGATTCCAGAGTTAGTATAGACTAACTCAAGTCCAAGAAAGTACTTAAGTAGACCAAGATCACTGATCTTGAACTCCTTCATCATCTGGTTCTTGATTTGTCTAATTCCATTGAGATCATTACCTATTAGTATGATATCATCAACATATACACATAGGTATATTACCTTTGAATTACTACTCTTAATGAATAGAGAAGTGTCTGCCTTGCTCATGACAAAACCTTGATCTTGAAGGTATGTGGTCAACTCGTGATTCCATGCCCTAGGTGCCTGCTTCAATCCATAAAGAGTTTTATTCAATTTGCACACATATGTTCCCTTCTTTGGATCTTCATAGCCAAGAGGTTGTGACATATATACCTCCTCTGAAATCCATCCATTCAAGAAAGCATTTTTTATATCCAATTGATACATGTTCTAATTTTTAGATGCAACCACAGTCACGAACACCCTGATGGTTGGCATCTTGGCCAGAGGTGAGAATGTTTCTTCATAGTAAATGCCTTCGGTTTGTGCAAAACCCTTGGCCACCAATCTGGCTTTATACCTGTTTATTGATCCATCAGAATTTCATTTGAGTTTATAGATCCATCTTGATCCAATTAGCTTCATGGTCTCCTTCTTCGGTACTAGTTCCCATGTGACACTTTCTTTGAGTGCTTGAATCTCCTCATTCATAGCTTCTTTCCATTCTATCTAAGTTTTTGCTTCTTCATATGATCGTGGTTCTTCAATTGACAAGTATTTGGCAATATAAACAAAATGTTTAGTAATAATAGAGGTGTCATACCCATATCTGATAGGTTTTTTGCTCTCCCTTTGTGATCTTGTGATTGATTGATTTCAAGATTCAGGTATATCTTCAAGTTTCTTCATCTGGAGTTTGCCTTTGGACTTCCATGCCTTGAATTCTTCAAGATTGATAATATCTTCATCATCTGAATTGGTGTCTTCACTCTGAGTAGGTTCCTCCTCAGCAAGACTTCGAAACTCCTCTTCCAAATCATAGGGTAGTTTAAAATTCCTGCGTTCATTCTCATACCAAGAATCATTTTCATCAAAGACAACATCTCTACTAATCATGAATCCCTCATTTGAAAGGTTGTAAAACCTGTATCCTTTCTGATTTAGATCATATCCAATAAAGATACATTTCTGAGCCTTAGGGTCTATCTTACCTCTTATCTGAGAAGGAATGTGTACATATGCTACACATCCAAATATCCTGCAATGATCAAGTGAGGGTCTCTTCCCATGCCATGGTTCATAAGGAGTCATGCCATCAAGGCATTTCGATGGTAACCTGTTTATGAGGTAAGTGGCAGTAGATACACCCTCTGCCCATAGGTAATTAGGTAATTTCTTTTAATTTAACATTGACCTAGCTGTTTCAACAATCAACCTATTTCTTCTCTCAGCTACCCCATTCTGTTCAGGAGTATACCTTGTGGTGATTTCTCTCTTGATTCCTCTGTCTTGCAAGAATGCTTCAAACTCATTGGAGAAGTACTCACCTCCTCCATTTGACCTTAGCCTTTTTAGATTCTTTCTTGTCTGATTCTCAACAAGTGCAAGATACTTTTTAAAACAGTTGAACATTTCATCTTTGTGCTTCATAAAGTATAATACAATCCACCTACTATAATCATCAATGAAAGATACATAGTACGTTGATCCTGAAATTGAAGGGTCTTTGCTTGGCCCCCATACATCTGTATGGACAAGTTCTAGATAGTCCTCATGCATGTAGACTTTCCTTGAGAAGGGTAACCTGTGACACTTTCCAAACTGACGAGCACCACATTTATAAATCATGTGTTGTTTGGGAACATTGGGTATTCCAATTACACATTGATCCCTCCATATTTGCTTCAAGGTTATTTCTCCTACATGCCCTAATCTTTCATGCCAAGTCTCAAGCTCTGAAAGTGTTTGATCTTTATAATTATAGAGTGCAATATTCTTTGTATCTTCTAACTCAAAAGTAAAAAGTCTACCTGTCTTTTCTCCTTTAGAATCTCTCTTGAATGCTTGCTTGGGATCCTCCACGAATGCTCCAAATTAGTTGAATCTAACCTGCGAACCTTTTCCACAATCTGCCAACACTCATCAAATTTTTTTTAATGGTTGGTACATATAGTACCCTACTCAACAAGTTCTGATTTCCATCAGAAGTCTTAACATTTCCAACTTTAACTACTGAGTGCTTGGTGTCATCACCTGTTTGTACTTGATGCTTACCTCTTCGCTCTTCAAGGTCAGAGAGTAGAGCTACATTTCTAGCCACATGATTTAAGCATCCTGAGTCAATGTAGAAGAGATGGTCATCATTTGTACCTCGTTTTGAAGTCATGTTCATAATCAAAAGAGAATCATCTTGCTTTTTTGTATAGTTGTTGTAGTCCTTTCTAGATTTGAATCCTCCTTGGTAGTTTTCATTATCGTTGTTGTTGTAGTTGTTATTGTAGTTTTTGTTGTACCCTTGATGCTGGTTGAATCTGCCTCTTGACTGTGAGTATCCAACTCTTTGATATCCTCTTCCTCTCTGATTCTTGTAGTTCCTAAAACACTCATTTGTAGTATGATTTGATAAACCAAAAATGTTGCATGGTGAGGAGTTATAGGTCTCCCCCTACCTTGCTTACCTCCTCTGCCCCTTCCTCTTGATGATCTACCTCTCCCTGCATAGTTGACTTGGGAGGTAGTGCCTTCATCCTCTCCTTTCTTGTTCTTGCCTTTATCTTTAGACTTACTTTTATCACTGTATAGGGCAAAAGAGCTCCATTCTTGTTTAGCTTGGCTTCATGAGTGAACAATTGCCCCATCATAGTGGTAAGATCTGGAATCTGCATGTCCATGTATAAATCCATGGCAGTGGTGAAGCTTTCCCATTTGTCATCAGCTTTGATCCCATTGATCACGTGCCTTACTATCTGCTCTTCTTCAATCTCTTCTCCTATGCTTTCTAACTGATCTGCTACATCTTTAATCTTAGTCACAAACTCTCAAATAGCTTGCTTACGTTGCTTCCTTAGTGTGGTGAATTCAATCCACAATTGGTTTTCTCTGGCCCTTTTTTTGGAAGAAAAATAGGATGACAAGGTTTCCCAAGATCTCTAGGGATGTCTTAGAGTTCCTAATATGTGGCAAAAGAAAATCAGAGATGGAGTTGAGTAAGTAAGACCTTGCTAATGCATCCTTGGCACACCATGTTTTGAGCTTTTCATGTTCTTCCTTTGTTGGTAGTCCTCTGGTTTTGAATGAGGGCAATTCCTCATCTCCTGAGATGTATCCATACAGACTCCTTCCTTGTAGGTATGTCTTCATCCTTAGATACCAGGCCTGATAATTGTTCCTATCCAATTTATCAATAAATGAAGGAAAACCATCTCCCATTTTACCTTGACTTTGCTATGATACCACTATTGGGAATGCTGGATGGACACTTCAAGATGATTAGTAGGTACTGCCAAATCCTGCTTTGTACTAGCCCTTTGATGATTCAGAGTTGATAAGTGGACTCTTTTAGCTTTCCAATGACACCATAAAATGGCCTATGTACTAAGCTATAGATCTTTGAATTTGAGCACGTGCCAACTGAGACTTTAGAGTTGGTTGGTAGACCCTTTGAGCTTCCTAGATCCTCAAAAAAATGACCCAAGTGTTTTGGAAAAAGTAGCTCAAAAGTTTGAGTCAAGATAGACTAGTTGCAAAAAGACTAGCTCCCAAAACTTGCTATTTTTGTACATACATGTGCTGGAAAAATTGAATAGTGCTCTCAACCTAGTAGGAACTAGAAAAGGTCCTTTTGTTCATAGAAAATAGACTTAGCTTGCATATCCAAGTAAAAACACCTCAATTGATCAACTTAGCACTGAGAACATGATCAAGCAAAATCTTAAACACTGTAGCCATTTTCGAGGCTCTATAGAGATTCCACTAGTGAGTAGAGAAAGAATAATTCTCACAAGTGGTAACTGGAATGCCCATGAAATTTTGGGAGCATAAGGTAGACTTAGAGAGAAATCCGGTTCTGTATAGGCCGGGATATGAGCTTCTAAATGTACTATTCTGAGTGAGTATAGCAAAGAATAAAACGGAGAAGTAAGTGATGAATGTATAGATTCACATATAATTACAACCACATTGCCAAATGAGTAATTGCACAATGGGAGTACAATAATAGAGCTATGGAGTAAGCTCTTCAATCTCTACAAATGAACATGAAGTGGGCACTAATCAAGCTCTCTAATTGTGATCTCCTTCTTACTCTTTTGATACCTACTTTTGCAGGTAGTTTTGAATTTCCATTCAAATAACTTCGCCTAAAACTGATGCTAGGAGTTAGGTGATATTCTCTCAGCTGATGGATTCATGTTTTTAGGTAGTAAGAGCCACAAATTTCCTTTTTACATCATGGATGACTATAGAGGAGGCATTGGGATGCCCACTTTCAACTAGAGTAGGCAATATGCACTTCCAGTACTTCGCCTACTCAAGGAAGGTTCTCCTTAGGGAAGTATACCCTTTAACATTCCTATGAGCAGGCACGATTGCAAGAAATACACCGTGTTGTAGTTACTCAGAGAGAATATTAATGACAAATGACAATAGTGAAGGACAAAACCACTCCTTAGTTCGAATAGATGATTACAACATAGGCAAATGAAATTCTCTAAAAGTTAATGCTCTGGGCTAACATGCCATTCCAGAACTAAACAGAATCGATACAAGAGATCTGTCAATACAATGAACACAACTGGATGGAGACTTGCACTGATCAGTACAAAGATATGAAGACTTGCTCTAAGGAAATATCATTAACTCATACCGAATGACAAAACCAAGCCACTCCTTCACACTGTAGTCCTATTAGCCATCCAGTGGGAAGCCCATGCTCTATATCATCACCACAGAGTGACTTCCTACACTAGGCTTGTAGACACAGAGTGCAAAGAGAGGACTAGAAGAGATGTCAGAGATAAGATACGTATGTATCCCCATGAGTACTAGTCCATTGCTTTTATAGGCTTCCATAGGCCAAGAGGGCCTTGCCAATTTCCCACGTTCACTAAATATGTGCCGATTGATTGCCCCAAAATTTGAGGGTGCTGGTCCAATATGGTGCTGGCCATCAACTTTAAATTAAATCCTCAAAGAATATGCACTTTCAAATAAGGCTTCTTACACCACCAATGTTTGGAAGTGTATTAACTCTCACTTTGACTCGTCACTCGCCTTTAGATGCGTGGATTTATGTTGGCGGTTATCTATTTCTTTTCCTTTATTCTAGATAACGTGACAACATTTGTATCTTCTACTGTATCATGAAGCAACCCATTTTCTTGCTCCACCCATACCATTTCTTCAAATGTGGCATCATAATTATCAATCGTGAAGCCAATATCTACGTATGCTTATCTTCATGGGCTTTGATTTGAGACCAGATTTTCAAACAAAATACACTCCTAGGCATTTCAAACACCTCCTTCAGCATCCTGATTCTTCCTTTGAAAACACATAAGGTTGCCTTCATTACGTTGATACTTCCTTCCACATAAGGTACATAGAAGAGGGCCGGAAGTATGGACAATATATATATATATATATATATATATATATATATATATATATATATATATATATATATATATATATATATATATATATATATATATATATATATATATATATATATATATATATATATATACAGAGAGAGAGAGAGAGAGAGAGAGAAAGAAGAAATGGTGGAAGGTGAAAGGGGGGGGGGGGGAATGGCGATGGAGGGTGGAGGAGGGTGGAGGGGGTTGGAGGGTGACAGTGGGGTTGGAGGGAGATGAAGGGTAGAGGAGGTTGGAGGGGGTTGGAGGTTGACACGGGGGGTGGTGGGAGGCCCTAGGTTTAGGAGGCTTGTGGGAGGGCATGGGAGGTGGTGGAAGAACGTGGAAGTGGCGGGAAGAGGAGGGTGGTGGGAGGGCACTAAGGATGGGGGGCTACGGCAAAGAGAGAGAGAGAGAGAGAGAGAGAGAGAGAGAGAGAGAGAGAGAGAGAGAGAGAGAGAGAGAGAGAGAGAGAGAGAGAGAGAGAGAGAGAGAGAGAGCAGGGGTTTGTGGGACTAGGTGGGGGGCTATGGGCAAGTGTAGGTGGGGGGCCTCTGAGTGGGGGCCTGTGGGACTAGGTGAGGGGTTGTGGACAGGAGTAGGAGGGGGTGGGGGGTAGTGTGGGTGGGGGCTGCAGGAGAGAGGGGAGAGAGAGAGAGAGAGAGAGAGAGAGAGAGAGGGCATTGTGGGACTAGGCAGGGGATGGGGGGCTGTGAGTGGGTGTAGGAGGGAGTGGGAGGGCACTATGGGTGGCGGCCTTTGGGACTAAAGAGCGGGCCTTCGGCGGGTGTAGGATGTTGGAAATTAGGTAGGCCCAATACTAATACCACAGGTCCAATGTCCCATATGTCTAGCATATACAACATAGAATCTAGCAATCTTCTTATATTGACAAAACATGAACATACCACACTTAATCATACAAATGATGAGATAAAGATAGAGAAAGATTAGACAACATGTGAAAAGTGTTACGTAAGCGAAAGCTTACTCACAATATGATATATACCGATGTTCAATGTACAATGTGGGAGCAAAACTCTCAACCACTCTATGTGAACAGAAATAGATGGATGAGTGAATGTAAAAATGTAACAAACATATTCAAATGTATGGACAGAAATCTGAATATATATGAGATGTGTAACCTAATAGGTTGTAGACGAGTGAATATGAGTGACACAAAGAGGAAGGATCAATCTAGAACTGATAATCAACAAACCCTCATCTAACCTTAGGCTATGGAAGACCCTAAGTCAGATACATGTGTGAAAAGATCACATACTTACAAAAGAAGCAAAGAATGCTAACAAAGATGCTGCCTGAAATCCTCAAACACATATGAACAGACCTTCTCAAACACCTCATCCAAATATGCATACAGCATACATGCACTGATTCTCTGGTATCTATGCCAAATAGGACTAATCCTGATATGCACGTTACTATCTCCATAAACTTCAAGTAGTACCTGTGTGCATAAAGAGAACATGTACCTGAATTCTTAACATAAGATGTAAATGTTATGTTAACCACCATCCAATGTCTTTGAAGTAACCGGAAATCTTCATGTAGAAGACAATCTTCAAATACATCGTCCACACCACCAAGCTGCTAATAGCCTGTCCATAAGCAAGAGTGTGAGGACACTCTTCTTCTCCAAGAATAACTCCATAGCCGCTCCTCACCATGCTCCAAAATAGCACCATGGCTGCCCCATGTGCTAGAATAGAAGCACCACCTCTATTGAGGTACCAAAGCTCCAAAGCTGGTGATGAACTAGGTGTAGGAAGAATAGATAATGATCCAAGCACTTGTTTATATAGCTTTGTTTCTTGATATAATAAATCACTTGAAAAGTTGTCCATCGCATGATCGTTTTAATAAGGCACAACACACTCGTCGCTTAAAAAAAATGCTATCGCGATATGATTGTTCCAAGTAAGTTTCATATGAAAATCGGATTTCCATAAAAACTGTTGCGCTATGCTATTGCCAAGCGGATTTGAACTTGGGTCAACATCATGGGAGAGTAATGATCCAACCACGGTGCCCAGCGCCCTTTGCTGTAGAAAGTACTATACGAGCTGCTATACATGGTGTAAGTTCTTCAATAAAATGGTCCAATGGACATTGTTTTTCCAACACTCCCCCTTCAATGTCATATTGGTACAAACTGAACTAGATCCACAAAGTTTATAAGCTACAAACTATCACAAACTTCAAAATTGTACTCCCAAAATTGACCTTTAAACCTTTCCTTCAAAAGTCTTCTTCAAAACTAAATTTGACTTTTCTTCAAACTTCAAATACTTGAACTTTGGTGAATATGAACCATAATACTTGAGAAAATATGCAATCTAGATATCCAATAGTGTACACATCAAGCAATCACTGCTTGACAACAAATGTAGCAAGTACTGACTCTAAACCTGCTATCTCCTGTCTTCTCAAACTTGAAAACATACACTAGGATCCACATTTTTGCACTTACCTTACGAAAGCTTTCTCAACATACTTTTGTTGTGTCATATAGATACACTAAACAAAATCAGGAACTGAATCTTGGAGCCTGTGACTGATAACTCACAACTTAGTGTATTATGAACACTAGCTGGTTCATCTCTGACTCTACTTCAATCAACTCAACTCAACTGAAATCAACTAAACAAAACTAAAATAGACTAAAATCAACTCATGAGTCTCATAAAAAAATCTATGATGTCATCATGTCTTCATCCGTCAATCCTTCATACCTCTTTCCTTTAGAACCTGGTAAAACATATATGTGCGCACCTTTAAAATATACCTCTCTGAAATATCAAGCTTCTCTTCAATAGAATCTTGGAACCTTCTCCTACATAGGAACATCCTGACAAGAAATTTCCAATAGTGTACACATTAAGCAATCACTGCTTGACAACAAATGTAGCAAGTACTGACTCTAAACCTGCTATCTCCTGTCTTCTCAAACTTGAAAACATACACTAGGATCCACATTTTTGCACTTACCTTACGAAAGCTTTCTCAACATACTTTTGTTGTGTCATATAGATACACTAAACAAAATCAGGAACTGAATCTTGGAGCCTGTGATTGATAACTGACAACTTAGTGTATTATGAACACTAGCTGGTTCATCTCTGACTCTACTTCAATCAACTCAACTAAACTAAAATCAACTAAAACAATCTAAAATAGACTAAAATCAACTCATGAGTCTCATAAAAAAATCTATGATGTCATCATGTCTTCATCCGTCAATCCTTCATACCTCTTTCCTTCAGAACCTGGTATAAACATATATGTGTGCACCTTTAAAATATACCTCTCTGAAATATCAAGCTTCTCTTCAATAGAATCTTGGAACCTTCTCCTACATAGGAACATCCTGACAAGAAATTTCTCCAGACACTCTCCTTCTTCCTTCTTCTTTCAAAGTTGGAACATAAAGAGAAACTGATAAAGGAAATATAGGAATACCTAAAATAGGAATACCTGTAGGTATGACTCTGCATTCTTTCACTTATGGCTGAAAATAAGTCTTCATGTTTCATCATCCCCTGGATAACTTAACACTAGTATCCAGTATTCTTCAAAGTATATCAGACTTTATGAAATCTTGGACTTCCTTCTTCTTTCAATAAATCTGAACTTCAGTGATTTAGCATTGCTTCCTTAACATCAATACCTATGTCTTGAGACAAAATTGTTGAACCCTTTTATTACCACTGCAGATGCTAATGACTTTCACTGTTTTACTCAACTTCCCAAAATCTAGAATAACGTTAGCTGATCTATCATAAAAACCTTGTTGAAAGCATTTTTTGATTCATAACCTTTCTACAACAAAACAAGGATCTTCTTCTATCTCTTTGCTACACAAATCTCATAGAACTTGAATCTTTGACTTACTTCTTCCAATTCTAAGAACCTTATAAACAAAGGTTAGACAAGTGACTCATGAATACTCAAGATCTTCAAGATCATTCAAGATCATACAAGATCATCCAAGATCTATGATCTCTCAAACAAAATACCTGTGTATCACCTTCATGATTGAATGTTTGATTTCTTACCTGAATGTCTCTAAGTGTCCATGCTTCTCACAAAGTTGTAAAACTTTTCTTTCTCAAGAATCTGCAATTCCTACTTGAAAGATAAGTCAACAAACTTCTCACCTTCAGAACTCCAAAAGTTGCAAGTTGATACTTCATCTTTTCATATTCTTCTCGGGTGAAATATGATAGTACCTGCTTCACTTTCTTTTGGCTAAATCCACTTCTCAATCAAGTGATAGGATTTCATGGAGCACCTTTTTGAATACAAGCATGTATCCAAAAATCTAGACAATTGTAGAAAGTAGATTCTCCAAGTGACTGGTACATCAAAAAACAGAATTTTCCTGAATTTTTCCAAAAGTATTCAGCTGCTAACAGATCATAACCTTCGTACTCCACATTAATGAATTAACATGTGATTGAATTGTCTAATTCTCAAATCTCTACTCATCTAGATTAAGTGTGTAGGTTAAATGTCAAATATTAGAAGATGCTCTTAAATCAGATGTTGTAAATGTGGAAGTTTGGGAACCTCAATATCTAAGAGCTTGAATGAGCTCTGATATCAAAACCCTAAAGCTCTCATACCAAGTGTTGGAAATTAGGTACGCCCAATACTAATCCCACAGGTCCAAGTTTCCATATGTCAAGCATATACAACATAGAATCTAGCAATCTTCTTATATTGACAAAACATGAACATACCACACTTAATCATACAATTGATGAGATAAAGATAGAGAAAGATTAGACAACATGTGTAAAGTGTTATGTAAGCGAAAGCTTACTCACACTATCATATATACGAATGTTCAATGTACAATGTGGGAGCAAAACTCTCAACCACTCTATGTGAACAGAAATAGATGGATGAGTGAATGAACAAATGTAACAAACATATTCAGATGTATGGACAGAAATCTGAATATATATGAGATGTGTAACCTAATAGGTTGTAGAAGAGTGAATATGACTGACAAAAAGAGGAAGGATCAATCTAAAAAAGATAATCAACAAACCCTCATCTAACCTTAGGCTATGGAAGACCCTAAGTCAGATACGTATGTGAAAAGATCACACACTTACAAAAGTAGCAAAGAATGCTAACAAGTTTGCTGCGAGAAATTCGCAAACTCATATGAACATACCTCCTTCAACACCTCATCCAAATATGCATAAAGCATACATGTCCTAATTCTCTTGTACATATGCCGAATAGGACTCCTCCTGATATGGACGTTACTATCTCCATAAACAACAGGTAGTACCTATGTGCATAAAGAGAACATGTACCTGAATTCTTAACATAAGATGTAAATCTTATGTATACCACCATCCAATGTCTTTGAAGTAACCCAAAATCTTCATGTAGAAGATAATCTTCAAATACATCATGTAATTGGCTGATCGCCACCACCAAGCTGCTAATAGCCTCTCCATGAGCAAGAGTGTGAGCACACTCTTCTTCTCCAAGAAGAACTCCATAGCCGCTCCTCAACTTGCTCCAAAATTGCAACATGGCTGCCCCATGTGCTAGAATAGAAGCACCACCTCTATTGAGGTACCAAAGCTCCAAAGCTTGTGTTGAACTAGGTGTAAGATGAATAGATAATGAGCCAAGCACTTGTTTATATAGTTTTGTTTCTTGATAGAATAAAGCACTTGAAAAGCTGTCCATCACATGATCCTTTTAATAAAGCAGAACACACTCGTCACTTAAAAAAATGCTATCGCGATACGATTGTTCCAAAAGTAAGTTTTATATGAAAATCGGATTTCCATAAAAATTGTCTCACTGCGCTAGTGCCATGCGGATTCAAACTTGGAACAACATTATGGGCGAGTAATGATCTAACCACGGTGCCCAATGCCCTTTGCTATAGAAAGTTCTATAGGAGCTCCTATACATGTTGTACGTTCTTGAGTAAAATGGTCCAATGGACATTGTTTTTCCAACATAGGAGGGGGTGGGGGGGGCACTATGGGTGGGGGGCATGGGAAGAGAGAGAGAGAGAGAGAGAGAGAGAGAGAGAGAGAGAGAGGCTATGGGACTAGGGGGGGCAGGGGGCTGTGGGACTAGGAGGGGGTTGTGGGTGGGTGAAGGAGGGAGTGGGGGGGGGAGGGCACTGTGGGTGGGGGATTGTGAGACTACACGGGGGGCTGTGGGCGGGTGTAGGAGGGGGTGGGGGGTGTTGTGGGTGGGGGGCAGCGGGGGGGGGGGGGGGGGGGGAGGGGAGAGAGAGAGAGAGAGAGAGAGAGAGAGAGAGAGAGAGAGAGAGAGAGAGAGAGAGAGAGAGAGAGAGAGAGAGAGAGAGAGAGAGAGAGAGAGAGAGAGAGATTGTGTTGGAAGTTCTCCCCACTACAATGACTTAAGCCATTCTTTCTTTCACAATTACAAGAGAAAAAATATACTCTTCTACAAGAGGTATTCATATGTCTACACATAGAACTAGAAATGAACATAAATCAAATCATATCAAACATAGCTCCCCCTCGAGCCTAACATGCTTGGCCTCCAAATAAGTCTTCAATTTTCCTTGATTTCCTACAAGCCAATCATCAAATTCAATCTACTCAATTTTGTACCATCAAGAGCTGTGGTCACGATGTCTCCACATTGCATATCTCTAGAGACATAGGATAGTCGAATCTTCTTGTTCATTACCTTCTCCCTTACATAATGATAGTCGACTTCAATGTGCTTGGTTCTAGCATGGTTTACCGAATTAGTTGCAAAATGTAGTGAGCTTGTGTTGTCACTAAAAATGTCAGGTGTTGAAGAATGAAGTCCAAGACTTGCATACAAAGCTTCTAAGCACATGATTTCTTAAGTTGCATTAGCCAAACCTCTATATTTGGCTTCATTAGTAGATAATGCCACTGTTGGTTGCTTCTTGTATGACCAAGAAATTATTTTTGAACCTGCAAATGATACATACTCGGATGTGCTTCTTTTATCATCTCTAGATCCGGCCCAATCCGCATCTGAGTAGGCCTTTAACTCAATATCTGAAGTAAATGAATAAAAAAACCCTTCATTCATGGTCTGCTTTAGGTACTTGGGGACTCTCTTGTTGCTTCCATATGTGGTCTTCTCTGTTTATGCATAAACGGGCTCAATATGCTAAGACTCTAGAATGTATCCACCCATTTGAGTGTTGCATAGTTCAAACTTACAACCAAGCTTTGATAGCTTGTGATGTCTTCTATTGGATCTCGTTCATAAGCACTAAGCTTATGATTTTGCTAGATAGGAGTACCTACACACTTGGTGTTTTCCATCTTGAACTTGATGATCATGCCATGCACATACTTCCTTTGTATGATGTATATATCTAAAACTATGTAGATTAACTCCAATCCAAGAAAATAAGTCAGTGGTCCAAGATCACTTATTTTTAACTCCTCCTTCATTTGATTCTTTACATGTTTGATTCTGTTGATATATTTTGGTAGTGATGTGTGTGAACACTCTAGGACCGCCGCGACACTTTTTTCCCTCTGTAGGAGGTTTTTTCCCCCCGGCTTCTATATACGCCTATTGCCCTAATGGGATAATTATCTTTGTACATTCTCTAGTAATACATTCAGTATTGTGTGTTGTGCTCCAAGATTCTTCTTCTTCCTTGTGATGTTCACGTGCTTTCAGAGCTGTCTAACTCCAACATTTGGTATCAGAGCAAGTCGTCGCTTCATCAGGGCACCGTCGACACTCCTCCGATTGTAGTCTCAAAATCACACGAATTTGGTGAGCATACTCAACGTGTTTTTGAGATCAAAACAGCTTCGCTTTGACGTGCCAAAATCACGATCTAAGCTCGTTTCGGCCTCCGAATGCACTATCGCAACGCTTGTGCAGGCTATTTCATCTTTTTGTGCCAAAGGTATATACCAGTTTCTGTTCGCCAATTTAAGTGTCTCAAAGTTTGCTACAGGTCTAGCAGAATTCATCTCGGAAATTCTGTTCAACTTTTTGAGATACAGTCAATTTTGTGCATCAAGGTATTTTAGTCACCATCCATGGCTAAAAGCAGTGATGTATCTGTATGTTGGATGTTGAGGATAAGTTGGATGGTACCAACTACCCGTTATGGGCTTATATGATGCGACATGTGTTGGTTGCAAAAGGACTGTGGAACATTGTGCAGGGTGTCAAAAAATGTCCTATCACACCTACAACTATTACAACTGCAAGTACTGAAGCCGATGCAAAAGGTATCGAAGATGCTGATATTCTGCATATTCATGTTCCTGCTGCGGTTTCTGATGCACATATTGCAGAGCAGATTCACTTGGATGGCAGAGATGCCCAGGCACATGCATTGATAGATTTGTCTATCAAACGTGCCAGTATGCCTCACATTCACTATTGTAGAATAGCTAAGGATGCTTGGGATACACTTACCACATTGTAGCAAGCTAGGAACAGTTTCCTAACGAAGATCAAAGACTTGAAGGAACAATTGGTTTCTACTGATGAGGTTATACTAGATAGCTCACTTGTGTAGACCGTTCTGAATGGTCTTCCTGATTCATATCAGAGATTTGCTTCTAATCTTCGGTTGATGGTGAAAGGCAGTCCAAATGCCTTATCATTTTAGGAGTTAGTCTCTGTTCTGTTGCAAGAAGATCTGTCCAGGCGGAATAGGTCCATTATGCGAGTTGCAGATCAAGCTTTCCTGGCTAGTCAAAAGGGCAAAGGAAAATGGAGCTCTTCAACTAGTAAGTAGAAATCTGCTAATTCTACATATTTGAAGAGGGAAGATAAAGATGAGAAGAAATCAGAAAAGCAAAAATTATTTTGTAAGTACTGTAAGGGAATGATCATATGATAAAGAACTATCCAAAATTGGCAGCTAAAGAGGCAAAGAAGAAAGAGGTTGGAATGGTTGTTGCATAGGACTCTACACCAAAAACAGAGTCTGCTAATCTTATGCATGAAGAAGAATGGGCAAGCATTGTCAGGCGGTTAAGCGCATCTCTCACTACTTGAGTGGTACTCGGCTACTTGGGTTGTTTTATCCCAAGGGGGGATCACTATCGCCAGATTTGCATCCTTTTTCTGATTGAGACTAGGCTGGTTGCTATAACACTCGTGTGTCCAGTAGTGGCTTTTGCTTCATTCTTGGTAGCTCATGTATATCTTGGTTGAGCAAGAAGAAGCCTACTGTGGCCCCTTCCTATTGTGAGGCTGAGTATGGGCAGCTTTCATAACTATTGTTGAGTGTGTGTGGCTCAGACGCCTTATGGCTGATTTGGGTGTTGGTCAATCTTTTGCCACCACCATCTTCGCTGACAGTCAGAGAGCATTGGCAGTTGCGAGGAACCTCGTGTTCCATGCTCACGCTAAGCACATTGAGGTGCATTATCATTATGTCAGGGAGAGGTTCTATCAGGGAGAGGTTCTCTGCTGGGGAGATCAGCTTGGCATATGTGCCCACGTAGGAGAACATTGGAGACCTTTTCACGAAGGCTGTGCCTAGGGAGAAGTTTGAAGCTTTTTGCAAAGCGTTGGGCTTACTTCCTTTTGTGGAGTCATTTCCACATAGGTTGGCACTCCCTTATACATGAGTTCCTTCTACTTGTTCAGTGCATCACTCCTAAGGGGTATTTGTTTATATATTTAGGTAGTGATGTGTGTGAACACTCTAGGATCGTCGGGGCACTTTTTTCCCTCTTTAGGAGGTTTTTTTCCCTTGGCTTGTATATATGCCTATTGCCCTAATGGGCTACTTATCTTTGTACATTCTCTAGTAATACATTAGGTATTGTGTGTTGTGCTCCAAGCTTCGTCTCCTTCCTTGTGCTGTTCGCGTGCTTTCGTAGACGTCTAACTCCAAGAGATTCCTTCAAGATCATTCCATGTGATAATAATATCATCAACATACACAAATAGATAGATCACTTTAGATCCATTGCTCTTTATGAAGAAAGAGCTATCCTCCTTGCTAGCTTTGAATCCTTAGTCCTGCATATAAGCCACATATTTGAAATTCCAAGCTTTTGGAGCTTGCTTCAATCCATACAAAGCTTTCTTTAATTTGCGTACATAGTTAGGATGATGTGCATCCGCAAATCCATGAGGTTTTGACATATACACTTCCTTAGAAATCCATCCATTTAAGAAAGCATCCTTTACATCAAGTTGATAGAGCTTCCAATTTCTAGATGCATCAAGACTAATGAGAACCCTAATTGTAGGCATTTTTGGAACAGGAGAGAAAGTCTCCTCATAATAAATACCATGAGTTCGAGCAAACCCTTTAGCAAGTAACCTTGCTTTTTTTCTGTTTATACTTTCATTTGGATTCCTCTTCATTTTGTATATCCATTGAGATCCAATTACCTTCATACATGGCTTGCTAGGTACAAGCTCCCAAGTGTCATTCTCCTTCAAGGCTTCCAATTGTTCATCCATTGCATTTCTCCAAGCTTTCTTGCTTTGCGCTTACTCAAATGTGGTATGTTCTTCATTGGTTGAGTCCTTTGCAATGTAGATTGAGTGCTTGGTGACCAAAGAAGTATCATAACCATACCTTTCTGGTTTCTTATTATCACTTCAAGACCTTCTAAGCGGTTGATGTGAGCTCTCGGGTCCACATGTAGCATCTTGCATCTTTGTTGTACCATTGCTCTTCCATAGCTTTATTCTTTCCAACTCTTCTAGGTCAATCTCCAAATCACTTTCTTCAATTTTCTTTGGCTCCTTTGGTTGAGGTACTTGAAAATCTTCATCCAAGTCATAAGGGCGCTTCACTTTCTATCATCATCAAACCATGATTTGTTCTCATCAAAAATTACATTTCTACTCACATAAAATCCTTTATTGGTTGGATTTTACAATCTATATCCTTTTTAGTTTTGGTCATAACCAACAGATATGCACTTCCTTGCCTTTGGATCCAATTTCTCTCTTACTTGAGAAGGAATGTGAGCATAGGCTAAGCATCCAAAGATTTTACAATGCTATAGACTAGGTCTTCTTCCATTGCACACTTCACATGGAGTGGCTCCATCTAGTGACTTAGATGGAAGTCTAATTATGTGATATGTGGCTGTAGACATAGCCTCTACCCATAGGTAGTTTGGCAATCCTTTTTCATTGAGCATTGACCTTGGGGCTTCAACAATAGCTCTGTTTCTCCTCTATGATACACCATTGAGTTTGGGTGTATACCTTTTAGTGACTTCCATTTTAATGCCTCTTTCATGCAAGTAGGAATCCAATTCAAAACAGAAGTATTCTCCTCCACCATCGGATCTGAGTCTTTTCAAAGTCCTGCCTGTTTGATTTTCAACAAGAATAACATACTTCTTAAGCAATTAAAACCTTCATCTTTGTTCTTGATGAAAAACAAAATGGTCCACCTACTACAGTGATCTATGAAAGACACATAATGTCTTGAGCCTGATATAGATGGCTCTTAGTATGACCTCACACATCTGTGTGCACTAGATCCAAAAGATTTTGATACGCATATCCCTTTCTATTGAAAGCCTGTCTATGATCCTCGCCGAATCGACAAGCTTCACACTTATAAATCATGTGTTGCCATGTGATATGTTCCCTACAAATTTTTTTAAGTGTCTTCTCACCAATGTGAGCAAGCCTTTTGTGCCAAATCTATGAGAGTTTGAGATCCATAGCTAAATAAAGCTATGTTCTTTGTACCTTCCACTTCAAAAGTGAAAAGCCTTTGTGTCTTCTCTCCTTTGGCAATCCTTCTAAAGCCTTGCCTTGGGTCTTCAACATATGCTCCAAATCAGTTGAATCTAACCTACAATCCTTTTTCAACAATCTGCCCAAACCTTATTAATTTTTTGGTAATTGTAGGGACATACAAGACTTTGCTTAAGAGGTTCATATTCCCCTTTGGTGTCTTCACATTACCTATCTTCTCCACCAATTGCTTTGTATCATCTCTTGTTCGCACTTCATGTTTGTTTTGAGTATCTTCCAACATAAAAAGTAAAGCCACATTTCCTGCTACATGATTTGAGCATCCCGAATCAATGTAAAATATTTGATCATCATCCTTACCCATAACTGAACTATCAGGCATTGGTAT
>CM035441.1:14627879-14632879 GCA_020310875.1 Ceratopteris richardii
ATACACACACTCACATGCACACACATACACACACTTCTTCACACACACACTCACCTTCACACACACATGCACACATACACTCCCACACCTATGCACATACACACACAAATATACATACACATATGCACATTCACATACCCACACACCCACACAATCACACACACACCCACACACGCACCGAGACGCACACACACACACTCACACATACACACAACAACACATACACACCCACACATACACACACACACCTGCACATACATACTCACACCCACACATACAGACTGGGGTAGCCTAATGAATAAGGCATTTGACTTCTAATCAAGACTGGGGTGGATGGTATTGATAAATCAGCCATTGCCAAGTCTATGTATAATGAAATATGTATGGTTTCAATCCGAATACAAAGCAAGTGGAGCTGCAAATAATTCAGAGTCTTGTAATGGTTCAGGACAGACTTTTTTTAGACAATTTGCTGTTGAAGCTGTAAAAGGATGGGGAGATTCAATATTGTGGAGGTTGGGAAACAGTGAACATTTTCAGGTGGTCCTTAGGATGAGGAAGTTAATGGTAAAATGGTGACATTTATCATATAAACAGTTGCTGTTGGGGGCCAAAAAGCGAGTTGATGATTGTGATTACAAGATTCCAGAATCTGGATGGTCAGAATAGATCTTTGTTGTAAAGGAGTTTAGCAGAGAGAATTCGGTCATGTTGTTTTATTACCAGGTTTTTAAAAAGCCAGAGCCATTGACGCACCTCGAAGAAGTTTTCTGGAGTCACATTGCAAGCGGAGACTGCCATATCCACCTCCAGGGTACAAAAAGAAGGAGTTCTAAAGGGTAGTGCAATACCACGGGCCGCACATAATGAGATCTCATCTTTCAGCTGATGATGACAGTAAAAGTGTATGTGATAAGAGTAAAAGTGGATAAATGGTTGTTGCCACCAACCATTCATCACGACGGCCTATTTTTGTGGATCTAATTCAAATCAAGTGGAATATTTGACCTACCCCCCAATTTTGGGTGATCAACCGACGCGTGATCAGTGGACGTGAAGATTCGGTAAGGCTCTCTTGGCCTATTGAGGCCTATAAAATCAAGGGATTTGTGTTCATTTGGTGTTACATACACACTGTACACACTTTTTGGTACATTTTTTTTTAGTTACCTTGACGTATACGTGTAGAAGTTCTCTCTTGCACTTGGTGGTTTCAAGCCTATTGTAGGAGCTACTCTGTAGTGTGGATACAGAGGGTGGGCTTCTCAGTGAAGGGCTATGGGCACTATAGTGTAAAAGAGTGTCTTGGATTTTCTTTCTTTCTGTGAGACACTATTGGTGTTAAGCTCTATTCTCTTGAGCGATTCCTGCATCATTTGTATTGATCTGTATTTATCTGCATAGAGTACCACAAAGCTCTGAGCATTAGTCTTTTTGAGCATTTCCTTGAGAAACCTTGTAATCATCTGTTTCGATTCAAGAAGTGTATGGTCTTCCCTGGTCACTGGTTGCCCATATTTTCTGAAGTATTTACCACTCTGTGCAATCCTTGTTTTCTACCTGCTCACAGAAATGTTAAAGGGTATACTTCCCTAAAGAGAACCCCCCTTGAGTAGGCGATGAACTGGAACTGTTAATCTTTAATCTTTACTCTTGTTAAAAGCGGATACCCCAGTACCTCCTCTACAGTTTGGCACGCCCGGTGGGACCTTTGCATTTCTGTGAGAGGTGTTTTTCCCTATTGCAATTGCGAATAGGTACATGACCCATACACGAGCAGATAAGGAATCTCTTCGTGTTCGAAGGAGCCTTAACAAGTGAGCAATAACCACGGCTAGTGAGTCTACCTCCCCTCTGTCCTCCCTAAATTTATCAATTGACTTGGGTGCGACACCATTGTCAAAAGAGGGGTATAGAAGAACCCTAGACTTCTCCTCAGATACGTCCGAAGAAACACCAGTACAAATGGAGGACCTCTCTCATTTGCTCTCCAGATTAAACATCAAATTCCCTACCTTCAAGGGGCAAGCTTATGAGGATGCTGATGATCATGTGAGGAGATTCATCTCTTTATGCCGTGGAAGAGGCTTGCAAAACAGAGAGGATGCAATGCTGGCACTTTTTCCATCCACCTTGGAGGGTCTTGCAGATAAATGGTATAGTCAATATGCAGATGGCCATTTCACGACATGGGATGCTCTGAAGGCGGCATTCTCACAGACATTCCGACCAAGTGATTCCTCAGAAAGAGCTCTAGATCAGCTAGAGAATTTGAAGCTAAGATCAGGTGAATCTTTTCATGAACTTCACACTAGAACAAAAGCACTTGTTGCACGTCTGCCACATGCCCCAGGTGACTTTTTGGTTAAAAAATGGATAGAAAAAGCTCTGCCCAGGTCATCTCAGCAGAAGCTTCCTGAGTCTCTTAGATTGGATGCGACCCTCAATGATTTTGTTGCAGCCGCATCACGCATTGAAGAAGCAAGGCAACATTTCAAAGGGGATACACAACCAAAGTACGCTGTAGACATGGATCCTATTGAGCAACTAAGGAGGGAATTGGAAGCATTGAAGATGCAACAAAATCAACAAGAAGAGAAGGTCTTGCCACCACTGTGTCGCACTGATGATGAAGTAACTCAACTTCGCCGTGAGTTAGAAGTTTTGAGGACCACTTAGGATATAAGGAGACAAATTTGGTGCACGATCTGTAACAACAATGGACATTCCAATGCTAATTGTCCCAATAAGGTAAGCTGTCAATTTTGTGGGAAGGATGGGCATGAAGCCAGAGATTGCTACTACCTCAAGGGCACACAGCAGAGAGTTAACCCTCAAACTTTGGATTCATACTATGCTAGTACTTCGAATACACCTAACAGAGAGGAGAATAGGCCTGCAAAGCCTAGATATAATAGACCCTTGATGTGCTATCGTTGTGGTGAGTACGGTCACATGAAAAATAGGTGTTCTCTTCCAGAAGATGCACCTCCTTGTCAACATTGTCCAGAGGCCAAGGATCATTATACCAAAGATTGCCCAAGAAGTCGTCCTGCTCCAATTCATATGATTGCCGTCTCTCCACATGAAGAAGGAAAAACCACTCAGACTTATGCTGTTTCATCCTCTGCAATGCCCATGATGACTAGAGCTAGGCAAGCAGCTGCAATCTAGAGAGATGAACAACAAGGATTTCAGGATAAAGAGGAAGAAAAGGAGTCTGGATGGAAGGACCAAGCACAAATTGAAGGAGCTTATAATAAGATGACTACTTCTCTAAAGGGCCAACCAACAAGTCTGCAAGAAAACACTCAGGAGGTAAACATTGAACAGATCTTGAAAGGTATTCATCACAAGATTAGTCTCTATGAACTTATAAGGATGGATTCACAAATAAGAACTGATTTATTAAAGATTATACACTCTGCTCACTTGGTCCAATCACCTAGTATAGATGGTTTCATGGTTGATTTTCCCCCTGCACCCTTAGCAGACTACCAAAGCTCAAGATTATCTGTTTGTATAAAGGATGAAGCTCTCACAGGTGTGATCATAGATGGAGGCTCTGGTATCAATTTAATGCTAGATTTTACAATGAAGAAGCTGAAATTGAACCCCACCAAGTTGGCACCATTCACAGTTACATTGGCAGATCAACATCGGGTTGCGCCACTGGGCATTATTGAGAAGGTACTGATGGTAGTACAGGGCTGCCATTTTGTTCTAGATTTTGTTGTTATTGCACTGCCACAGGAGACTTCTTACCCTCTACTCCTGGGGAGACCTTGGCTGAGACAAGCAAAAGCTTTGCAAGATTGGGGGAAAAACAAACTATGGATTTCAACAAGCACCAATAGCCAACTACAATTACATTTGGAAGAGGGATTTGATTCATGAAAAACCACTGGATATACTGTGGATACTCAGGTAATGCCCACTCTACCCCAAGAAGATGATCATTGCTCAATTGGATGATGGGAAGTGCAGAGTGTTGCACGGTGGAGATCAATGAAATTGAGGAAGAAGTTGTAGATAAGGTAATTACAACAAATAACAATGAAGACCACAAGGTGTTGAAGAATGAACAATTGCAGGAAAGCACAAGCCTTGAGGAAGCAACCCAGATAAAAGTATCAGAGGTAGAAGATTTTGAACCTAAGGGCAGAGAAGATCTTCCTTTCTCAGATATACCTCAAGGATGGATGGAAGAACATGTTGCAGAATATAAATTAAAATCCACTCCTGCATATAGTGGAGATGATTTCTCAAGCAAGAATACTCCTGAAACATTGGTTCAAGAAGTAAATTTAGGAAATGAAGAGAACCCTCAAATGGTCCATTTGGCATCCTGGTTGTGGCATTATCCTCCTTTGCTACAGAAGGTAACTTCTTTGCTTTTTACTTACAAAAGTGTCTTTGCATGGTCCTACAAAGATCTAACAGGAATACCATAAGAGCTTGGATTACATTGGATACCCTTAGTTGAGAGAGCCGCGCCAGTAAGAAGTAGGCCATATCGACTCAACCCGAAGTATGCAGAGGCGGTAAAGGCAGAGATTACAAAACTAGAGGAAGCAGGTATAATTGTGCCAGTAGAACATTCCAGGTGGCTCTCCTCTATGGTTATTGTGCCCAAGAAAAATAGCAGAAAAATAAGAGTATGTGTTGATTTCCGTGCTTTGAATAAAGTGACTATTCAAGATGGATTTCCTCAGCCCTTCACAGAGCAAGTGCTTGAGGAAGTAGCTGGTCACACTTTGTATAGTTTCTTGGATGGGTTTAGTGGCTACAATCAGATAGAAATTCATCCTCATGATAGGGACAAAACAGCCTTTGTTACTCCCTGGGGCACGTATGTCTATACTCGAATGGCTTTTGGTTTGACGAATGCACCAGCTTCATTTAATAGAACGATGTATCTGATATTGGGCAAATGGTTAACAACATTTCTACGAATTGTTATGGATGACTTTTCAGTATTTTCAGGAACAGATAAAAGA
>CM035441.1:14637879-14701950 GCA_020310875.1 Ceratopteris richardii
GCTGTTGAAGCTGTAAAAGGATGGGGAGATTCAATATTGTGGAGCATGGGAAACAGTGAACATTTTCAGGTGGTCCTTAGGATGAGGAAGTTAATGGTAAAATGGTGACATTTATCATATAAACACTTGCTGTTGGGGGCCAAAAAGCGAGTTGATGATTGTGATTACAAGATTCGAGAATCTGGATGGTCAGAATAGATCTTTGTTGTAAAGGAGTTTAGCAGAGAGAATTCGGTCATGTTGTTTTATTACCAGGTTTTTAAAAAGCCAAAGCCATTGACGCACCTCGAAGAAGTTTTCTGGAGTCACATTGCAAGCGGAGACTGCCATATCCACCTCCAGGGTACAAAAAGAAGGAGTTCTAAAGGGTAGTGCAATACCACGGGCCGCACATAATGAGATCTCATCTTTCAGCTGATGATGACAGTAAAAGTGTATGTGATAAGAGTAAAAGTGGATAAATGGTTGTTGCCACCAACCGTTCATCACGACGGCCTATTTTTGTGGATCTAATTCAAATCAAGTGGAATATTTGACCTACCCCCCAATTTTGGGTGATCAACCGACGCGTGATCAGTGGACGTGAAGATTCGGCAAGGCTCTCTTGGCCTATTGAGGCCTATAAAATCAAGGGATTTGTGTTCATTTGGTGTTACATACACACTGTACACACTTTTTGGTACATTTTTTTTGAGTTACCTTGACGTATACGTGCAGAAGTTCTCTCTTGCACTTGGTGGTTTCAAGCTTATTGTAGGAGCTACTCTGTAGTGTGGATACAGATGGTGGGCTTCTCAGTGAAGGGCTATGAGCACTATAGTGTAAGAGAGTGTCTTGGATTTTCTTTCTTTCTGTGAGACACTATTGGTGTTAAGCTCTATTCTCTTGAGCGATTCCTGCATCATTTGTATTGATCTGTATTTATCTGCATAGAGTACCACAAAGCTCTGAGCATTAGTCTTTTTGAGCATTTCCTTGACAAACCTTGTAATCATCTGTTTCGATTCAAGAAGTGTATGGTCTTCCCTGGTCACTGGTTGCCCATATTTTCTGAAGTATTTACCACTCTGTGCAATCCTTGTTTTCTACCTGCTCACAGAAATGTTAAAGGGTATACTTCCCTAAAGAGAACCCCCCTTGAGTAGGCGATGTAGTGGAAGTGTTAATCTTTAATCTTTACTCTTGTTAAAAGCGGATACCCCAGTACCTCCTCTACAGTAGCCTCCCTATGCCTTAAGCTTTTATTAAATTGATGAATTTCACCTTTTAAAGTTCTTTTGTGAAGATGTCAACCACTTGATATTTAATAGTCATATCTATCAGCTTGGGTTCTCTTGAATTATCTTCCCATGAAGAAAGTGATGTTGGACTCTCGTGTGATTTCATATCACATGGTAAAATAGATTCGTTGATAACATGGTCTTGTAAATGTTTGTATGCTATATTACGACTTTTCTTTTAATGTAAACTCCCATATATTCAATAAAGTATCTAGTCCATGTCACGTTGCAAGAAACATGTATAATTTCTTGATACTCATATCTAGGATGTGAAAATGCCATAGTTGCGTGCTTCTTAGTAGTTCATGAAATAGATTAAGTTCACAAAAAGAGAAAAGAATTTCTACTTGATCTCGGATCAGTTAGGAAATTCTTACAAGTGCTTTTCAATATATAAAAATTTTTATTCTTCATGCAAATGAGATTTTCGTGGTTTATGCATAAAGCAACTATAAAATCCGACTACAAAAATTAAGTGTAGTCTCATAATCCTTGCTGAGCTTCAACTTCCAACCATTATTCTGCACATATAATCATCATCAAGTCATTTCCCATCATCCATGAGTTTAGAATTATCATAAAGTGGTGCTTCTATAAATTGTTTAGTAATCATTTAAAATCTTTCAAATAGTTTGTACCATCAATCTTATTCTACTAACAGAAAATATTTTAGAGCTCCCAAATCCCAAATAAAATATTTATTTATAATTTTCTTTGACGATCAACAACTATCTTTCCTTGATTTCCCATATTGAACACATAATCAACATATGCCACCGAAAGTATTCTAAAATCATTTGCCAAATCCAAAGATGATAATGAGACTTGAATTTTTTAATTTGAATATGCAACAGCTTCTTTACAAGAGTCTCATACCATTTTTTCGGTGCTTCATTCAAACGATAATAGGCTTTCTTTATTTTCTAATAATAATCTCAATTTCAATGTACATAGAATTATGGTTGTTTTATATGCACTTGTTTACCCAATGCTGAATTGAAGAAATGATTCTTAAAATTTACTTTATGCAACTCCAAATGTTTTATTATAGACCATGCAATCAGAATCCTCCTGGGTTTCTCTTCTTGAACGAAGGTATTAATATTGGGAGCCCAATATTCAATCCCTTTCAAAGAACGGATAACATCTTCAATCACGTACATCAAATCAGGTAGCTTGGGGTGCAAAATATGGAAATCAGCTCTCAAGGTCTTCCTTTTATGCAAAGAATCAAGGGCTTTTGTTGGATGTACCTAATAAAATATTTTTAGTGCCTACTAGATTTTCCAACAATTTTTAGGCAAGAGGATGTCCAAACAAATCACTAAAAGATCGTACATGCAAAAATCAATGTAAGTGGAAGTTGAATTTTTTTCGAACAATTCTGAAGACAATTTTGGTATGCTTTATCTGTTGCCTTTGTTTTAGGCAACATGCTATAATTTATGCATGTTGATTGTCGCCTCAAACCCCTTGATATGCGTGTAGTCCCACTAAAACATGCCTGTACATATGAAGGATGTCGGGTTTCTCTTAATTGTTCTAGATTCACTTCTTTTGATCCTAAGTACTTCTAGGCTTATTCCCAATAGTTGGAAATTGATTTTCCACTCCGTCATACCAACAAGCATCTAATCTTCAAAGGAATGACATCTCTGAAGCCCACTTAGTGTAGGGACATCATGTTTTGTTTATAATTGATTTTTCATTTTTTGTTCTTCTAGGTATTTTCACGCAAGCCTCACTTTTGGACAAGACACAAGAGCTCTAGAAAAACTCCCACTTGTTATGAAGATAGATTAAAAAAGAAGACCAAGAACAAGATCAAATGATAGTTTAGTAATGAAGATCTATTTTACTTCTTGTCATGTTATTGGATGCTGTCTTCCATAAAAAACTAACGTAATTCATGAACATGAAAATGAAGTGCTGACAAATCGTCAAGTGCACATTCCACCAACAGTATACGAATTCTCATCGAAATATGTAGAACATTTGTCTGTGTGAAGTCTTCAAGTTTACATTTCACCACTCTGATTCAAATTCTGATTAAAAGATGTAAAATATTGTCTTTCAAGATTACATTTTGATTGTAATTTTATTGTAGAGATTATAGAGGTAAGTTAAGAATAACGTTTTTTTTTTTCGAAAGTCTTTTTTATAAACTTTTATTAAAAGGCTCCCTTCTTGTTTTTAGAAAAATCTTTTTTTTTGTAATTCTCTCTAATAAATCATAGCTAACAAAATTCATTGGTAAAAATACCTCGGTGGCAATATTATGCGTCTCATCCTTTGCAGTAAACCATTATCATCCTTTCATCGACGTTTATCGGAAACATTTAGTTCAGAATAGATTGCATTGCTTCCTTGATAACTTAATGTGATCTTTTTCCTCGATAACTTAACAACGCGTTATATTCCTCGATAACTTAATGTGATCTTAAAAAAAGAATATAACGCGTCGTTGATATTTTAGATAACCTGCAAGCGTTTTCTTATTGAGAACTGCCTCATATTTCAGTTTGAAGTTTACAAAGAAAGAAAACCATAAGAATGATCCAAAATAACCGCTTAAACATCAAATCTAGTTTTTTGGGTACTGTTCTCAACCCTTTCAAGGCTAGGTCACTTATGTAGGTATTCAAAGAACGAAATACGGTATTGAAGATGTACTTTTCTTTGATTATTGAGGTCATCTGCACCACGCGAGTAATTTTTAAGTCCATATATGAACCTTTTTATGATTGAAACCTCCCAGAGTTCTTTTGGTAAGTATTTTTATGATTAAAAACTCCCCGAATGCCTCGCCGTTAGGAAAGGTGACAACTTGGTATTCATCATAATGGAATACTGACTCGATAAGAACTATATATAAATACATTGTAAATTAGTTAACCTCGAAATACCTGCTTTTTTATTTATTTTTGTTTGAGGAGGATTATGATTCTTAACTTTCTATTAGGACCGTAATGCACGTCTCACAAAAAACTCATAAAGTGGATGCCTTTCCCTTGGAGTTTGAGGTCTGTGGAAGCACAAAAACAACACAAGGAAGAAGAAGAAGCTTGGAGCAGAACACACAATACTAAATGTGTGACCCTTGTGTTTTCCCTTTTCTAATTTCTCTTCTCTTTCATTTTGCAAGAGCTTTTTGGCATCAAATCTTTGGAATTCGACAAAGGGCAACATTAAGTGGACCTTGATGACAATGCTCCAAACAATTACATCAATGTAAGTGATTGTTTTGTTTTCGATTGATATAGAGTGAGATAGAGAGAGATGAAAGAAAGAGAGAGATCTAGAGAAACATAAAGAGAGACAGAGAGAGAGAAAGAGAGAGAGCGAAAGAAAGAGAGAGAGATGAAAGAGAAAGATAGAGAGAGTGAAAGAGAGAGAGATGAAATAGAAAGAGAATGAGATAGAGAGAGATGCATACATACATACACACACATATGCATACACATACTCACATACATATTACATACACACATGCATATTATATTTCACTCACATACATATTACATATACACATGCATATACATGCACATACATATTACATACTCACATGCATACACACATATACATACATACATGCATATTACATACAAACATGCATATTACATACACACATGCATATTAGATACACACATGCATATACATACACACACATATTCATTCTCATACTCACATACATACATACATGTATACACACATATACATACACACATGTACACACACACATGTACACACACACATGTATACATACACACATGCATATGCAAACATACATACACACATACTTGCATGCACACACACACATACATACATACACACATGCATATTACATACACACTCACATATGTATACACACACATATGTGCATACACACATGCATATGCATACACACATGCATATGCATACATACACTCTCTTCCCATAGGTAATTAGGTAATTTCTTTTCATTTAACATTAACCTAGCAATTTCAACAATCAACCTATTTCTTCTCTCAGCTACCCCATTCTATTCAGCAATATACCTTGTGGTGATTTCTCTCTTGATTCCTTTGTCCTGCAAGAATGCTTCAAACTCATTGGAGAAGTACTCACCTCCTCCATCTGACCTTAGCCTTTTTAGATTCTTCCCTGTCTGATTCTCAACAAGTGCAAGATACTTTTTAAAACAGTTGAACATTTCATCTTTGTGCTTCATAAAGTACAATACAGTCCACCTACATGATCATCAATGAAAGATACATAGTACGTTGATCCTGAAATTGAAGGGTCTTTGCTTGGCTCCCATACATTTTTTTACATAAATAATTTTTTTCAGAACACGTGAGTGACTATTAAATTAGTATATGTGTGTGTGTGTGTAAGTGAGTGATTGCAAAGAAATAAGTGAACATGTGAGTCAAGTAACCCGTGTACTTCTAAGTATGTATTTATATGTGTGCTATGTATGAAATTATTTCTTTAATATGTTTCTTTTATCCGGTATGTTTAGTTGAGAGAGAGAGAGAAAGAGGGACAAAGAGTTGTTCCTATCTGTTCCCCCCCATCTCAATTGTGTTGCTGTAGAAGATTGACTTCCTCCATCTACTACTTTCTATTGAGCCTTGAAGAATGTGCATGAAGAAGAGAAAAAGGGAGAGAGTCTGGGAGAGATTATGCTATATCTCCTCCCTCTCCTTCCCCTCTTTTTGACTGTGTTCTTCTAAATATGCTATTAAGAACAACAAGAAGTCTAGTTGAAGGCCCCTATTGTTTATGTCCATTAGAAAGTGGTTAATGTTACTATATGAGGTCGTTCATGGTTTTGAACTAGTTGAATCACTCTAATATGTGAAAGATGAACCATTTCTATTGAATAAAGGTTTACATCCTTACAGACGAAACTCTATTGAAATAGAGTTTCGTCTGTATATTAACTAGTTTGATGCAAGGTTTATGTACCATCACTAAAGTATGTATGTCGTGAAGAGCACAAAACATGTATAGGGAGAGAGAAGAAAGGGTCATCGTCTTCATTCCCTTGTCCTCTAGCCACTACAGAGCACAACAACACAGAAAGAGAGAGATATGTAACTTGAAAGGCTTCATAGGTTAATGTCTTCTCTCTTAAAATAGATTAGAAGCAAAAGATCCTTAGAAAGCCGATAGGAAGTAGGTCTTGTGCTTCCATTTCATCTAGCTCACTATTATACCTCCCTCTGTCCCTTATATATATAGCCTAAACGGATTTTTGCACACACATATACAAGCTTAACTATGGACTAGAGACGTAACATGCTGAAGATCTTCTAGTACATGGGACAATGTAAGTTATCCGAACGATCAATAGTGAGCAAACAATGATAGGCTAGTAGCAATTTTATAAGCAGAGGACTCATGGGAAGGGAAAGGGCAAGACAAGGAAAATATTTGAAGAAGTCAGTGTACTATAACGTTAGCACGTAGCTCTTCTAATGGATTGAGCACTTTAGCAAGAAGGCAACTAACTAAGAGGAATTGACTACAATAGAAAGGTAATGAGACTGTTGTAGTGGCACCTCCATTATCTAGCTTTTGTTATAGTGTTTTCACTCACATTCTTGAAAATGAAGTTGAACCAGAGATTCCACATTGTGTCTCTCATGGAATGAATCATTTTTTTCTGACCTAATAACCTATAGATGGTTAGAAGTTGTCAATATATTTAGCTAATGATGTGTGTGAACACACTAGGACCATTAGGGCACTTTTTCCCTCTTTAGGAGCTTTTCCCCTGAGCTTGTATATACACCTATAGCCCTAATGGCTTACTTATCTTTGTACATTCTAGTGGTAATACATTCAATATTGTATGTTGTGCTCTCAGATTCTTCTTCTTCCTTGTGTTGTTTGCCTGCTTTCATAGACCTCTAAATCTAACAATTGGTATCAGAGCAGTTGGACGCTTCATCTAGGGCATGATCGAGACTCCTCCGGTCATAGTCTCATAATCGCATGAAATTTGGTGTGCATACTCACCGTGATTATCAGTGCTTGTGTAGGCCATTTGGTGTTTTTGTGCCAAAGATATGTATGGGTTTTGGTTTGCGAGTATAAGCATCTCAAAGTCTACAACAGCTCTAGCAGAACTCCTGAGGGTAGTCCTGTTCAACATTTTTAGATACAGTCATTTTTCTACATCAGGGTATTTAAGTCAAGGGCCATGGCTGAAAGCAATGATGTATTCCATATGTTGGTTGTTGAGGATAAGGTGGACGGTATTAATTACCCATTATGGGCTTATATGATGTGACATGTATTGGTTGCAAAAAGACTCTAGAACACTGTGTAGGGTGTGGAAAAACGTCCTATTACATCTACAAATACAGGTATTGAAGCTCATGTAGGTGGCATTTAAGATGCTGATATTCTTCAGATTCTTGTTTGTGTTGTGGTGTCTGTTGCACCTAATATAGAACAAATTCATTGGGATGGTAGAGATGCTGAAGCACATGCATTAATAGCCTTGTCTTTGAAATGTGCCATTATTCCTGACATTCACTCTTGCAGAACAACTAAGGATGCTTGGGATACACTTACACATTGTACCAAGCTAGGATTGAGGCTCGTGTTGCTTAGCTATGAAAACAATTGGAGAGTGAGCATATGAATGAAGGTGATTCTATAGATAGTTTTCTGAAAAAGATCAATGATTTTAAAGAACAATTGATTTCTGTTGATAAAGTTATACTAGATACCTCACTTGTCGAGACCATTCTGAATGGTCTTCCTAATTCATATCGGTGTTTTTCTTCTATTCTTCATTTGATGATGTAAGGAAATCCAAATGCCTTGTCATTTGAGAAGTTAGTATTTTTTCTATTGCAAGAAGATTAGTCTAGGCAGAACAATTCCATTATGCATATTGCAGATCAAGCTTTCCTCGCTAATCAAAAGGGCAAAGGTAAATGGAGCTCATCTATTAGCAAGCTGAAATCTGCAAATGCTACACATTCTAAGAAGGAAGATAAAGATGAGAAGAAACTCTAAAAGAAAAAATTATTTCGCAAGTACTATAAAGGAAAAGATCATATCATAAAGAACTGTTCAAAACTCGCTGTTAAAGAGGCAAAGAAGAAAGAGGCTGGAATGGTTATTGTAGAGGCCTCTACACCAAAAAGAGAGTCTACTAATCTTGTATAGAATGAAGAATGGGCATTTACTACTTTTTGCAATTTTGACCCATCTTCTCATGAGGAGTGTATGTCTGCAATAGATTCAGATGTTTGGTATTTTGATAGTGGGGCAACCAAACATATTACCTCGCAGTGCAGTTTGTTCACTTCACTTGAACTTGCCCCTATAGGGAATACTGACACATGCACCTATAACTCCCCTTATCCTCTCATGGGAGTTGGTAAGATAATTTTGACTAGTGCTCATGGTAGTTATTTCACCTTGTCCGATGCTTTATTTGTTGTAGGGATCAAGAAAAATTTATTATGAGTTTCAGCATTAGCCAAAATTGGCTTGGTTGTGAAATTTGTTGATGACAGATGTAGAGTTTTGATTGGTCAAATAACAACATGATTGTTGCTTCTAGCATTTTATGTCGTGGGATATATAAGCTAATAGACTATGAAAGATCTCTAAATGATTCCGCATGTGCAGTGCATGATTCTTTGGCTATATCAAATGCAAAGCTTTGGCATGCACATTTTCATCATTTTAATTTTGCGAGTTTGTTATGCCTCCAACAATCTAAAATGCTGTCCTCTTTGCCATAACTTGACGCACCCAGAAAACATGTCTATGAAGGATCTATTTTGGGTGAAATGAAACATTCCTCCTTTCCAAAAGATGGTTTAGATCAGGCTACTCAAAAATTGCAGCTTGTACATAGTGATATCTTTGGTCCTATGTAGACACCTTCTTTTGGAAATTATCTTTACTTTGCGACTTTCATTGATGATTTTTCTAGGCATGCATGGGTATATCCACTCAAACCAAAATCTGAAGTGTTTATGTGCTTCAAGGTAGTGATGTGTGTGAACACAGTAGGACCGCCGGGGCACTTTTTTCCCTCTTTAGGAGTTTTTTTTCCCCCGGCATGTATATACACCTATTGCCCTAATGGGCTATTTATCTTTGTACATTCTCTAGTAATACATTCAATATTGTGTGTTGTGCTCCAGGCTTCTTCTTCTTCCTTGTCTTGTTCGCGTGCTTCCGGAGACATCTAACTCCAACAATTGGTATCAGAGCAAGTCGTCGCTTCATCTAGGGCGCCGTCGACACTCCTCCATTTGGAGTCTCACATTCACACGAAATTTTGTGAGCATACTCAGGATGTTTTAGAGATCAAAACAGCTTCGCTATGTGGTGCCAAAATTGCAATCTAAGCTCGTTTCAGCCTCAAAACGCATTATCACACTGCTTGTGCAGGCTATTTCGTCTTTTTGTGCCAAAGGTATATACCAGCTTCTATTTGCGAGTATAAGCATCTCAAAGTCAGGTACACATCTAGAAGAATTCATTGGGGCAGTTCTGTTCAACTTTTTGAGATACAGTCATTTTTTTGCATCAAGGTATTTTAGTCATCGGCCATGGCTTAAAGCAGTGATGTATTCCGTATGTTGGCTATTGTGGATAAGTTGGATGGTACCAACTACCCATTATGGGCTGATATGATGCGACATGTATTGGTTGCAAAAGGATTATGGAACATTGTGCAGGGTGTTGAAAGACGTCCTATTACACCTCTGACTATAGGTACTACAAGTACAGGTGCAGGAGCTGATGAAGATGGTGTCGAAGATGATATTCCACAGATTCCTGGTTGTGTTGTTGATTCTACTGCGTGTACTGTAGAGGAGAGTCATTGGGATGGTAGAGATGCCTAGGCACATGCATTGATAGCTCTGTCTGTCAAACGTGCCATTATTCCTCCTATTCGCTTTTGTAGAACAACTAAGGATGCTTGGGATACACTTACCACATTGTACCAAGCTAGGAATGAGGCTCATGTTGCTTACCTCTGAAAACAGTTGGAGAGTGAGCACATGAATGAAGATGATTCTATGGATAGTTTCCTAACAAAAATCAAAGACTTGAAGGAACAATTGATTTTTGCTCATGATGTTATACGAGATAGCTCACTTGTGCAGATCGTTTTGAATGGTCTTCCTGATTCATATCAGAGTTTTGCTTCTACTCTTCGATTGATGATGAAAGAAAATCCAAGTGCCTTGTCATTTGAGGAGTTAGTCTCTGTTCTGTTGCAAGAAGATCAGTCTAGGCAAAACAGGTCCATTATGCGAGTTGCAGATCAAGCTTTCCTTGCTAGTCAGAAGGGCAAAGGAAAATGGAGCTCTTCAACTAGTAAGCAAAAATCTGCTAATTTTGCATATTTGAAGAAGGAAGATAAAGATGAGAAGACATCAAAAAAGCAAAAATTCTTTTGTAAGTACTGTAAAGGGAATGATCATATCATAAAGAACTGTCCAAAACTGGCTGCTAAAGAGGCAAAGAAGAAAGAGGCTAGAATGGTTGTTGTAGAGGCCTCCACACCAAAAATATAGTCTGAAAATCTTGTGCAGGAAGAAGAATGGGTGTTTACTACTGTCTGCAATTTTGACCCATCTTCTCATAATCAATGCATGTATGTAGTAGACGCAGATGTTTGGTACTTTGACAGTGGGGCAACCAAACATATTACCTCGCAGCGCAGTTTCTTCTCTTCACTCGAGCCTGCCCCTACAGGGAATACTGTTACATGCACCAACAAATCCTCTTATCCTATTATGGGAGTTCGTAAGATCATTTTGACTACTAGTGTTGGTAGTTCTTTCACTTTGTTAGATGCTTTAGTTGTGCCAGGGATCAAGAAGAATATGTTATCAGTTTCTGCATTAGCCAAGATTGGCTTGGTTGTGAAATTTGTTAATTACATATGTACAATTCATGATCTGTCAAATGGTGATGTTATTATTTCTTTTGGCATTTTATGTCGTTGAGTGTATAAGCTCATAGACTATGAAAGATCCGAAAATGATTTGGCATGTGCAGTAAATGATTCTTAGGCTATGTCAGATGCAAAGCTTTGGCATGCGTGCTTTGCTCATCTGAATTTGCTAGTTTGCTATGCCTGCAGAAATCTGAAATGATGTCCTCTTTGCCCAAACTTGAGGCACCTGGAAAACATGTTTGTGAAGGCTGTATTTTGGGAAAAATTCAGCATTCCTTCTTTCCCAAAGATGGTTCAGTTCGGGCTACATAGAAATTGCAGCTTGTACATAGTGATGTCTGTGGTCCTATGCAGACACCCTCTTTTGGAAATTATCTTTACTTTGTGACTTTCATTGATGATTTTTCCAGGCATGCATGGGTAGATCCACTCAAAGTAAAGTCGGAAGTGTTCATGTGCTTTAAACAATTTTTGGTTTTGGCAAAAAATTTGTCAGCATGTAAAATGGGCACCCTCCGTTCTGATCAAGGGGGGGAATATATATTATCTGATTTTAATGCATTTCTGCCTGAACGTGGATTAAACACCAGTGTACAATGCCGTATACACCTCAACAGAATGGAGTTTCCGAACGAAAGAACAGGTCACTCATGGAGATGGCGAGGTGCATGGTCAAGAGTCAGGCTTTACCACATAGTTTCTGGCTTGAGGCTGTCATGTGTGCAGCATATGTACTGAACAGGTGTCCCACTAAAGCACTATAATCTATCACTCCATATGAGGCTTGGCATGAGTGCAAGCCATCTGTTGCTCATCTGCGTGTTTTTGGTTGTTTGGCATATGCACTAGTGCTTGAACAACATCGTAGAAAATTATATGATAAGGTAGTAAAATGTATTTTTGTTGGGTACAGTTCTGAAAGTAAAGGCTATCGTGTGTAGCATCCACAGACTAAACGCATTCTGGTTAGCCGTGATGTTATCTTTCTGGAAGATGCTATTCAGCCATTCCTTTCCTGTACTAAGGAGACATATGTTAGCTCCAAAAGACATGTATGAAACTTTGATGCCTCTTTTTACAGGTGGACAGTCTAGTGCTGGTCCTAATGAGGCAATGTCTCAGCCTTTGCAGGTTGCATATGATGATGTAGATCATTCCATTTCTGATGCAGATTTACATGATGCACTTGTTGATCAGAGAGCTGATATTGAGCAGGCAAAAACTATGCCAAAATGGTTGGTGCAAACTTTGCGTGATAGCAAACTAGATGCACCTTTGTCATATCGTACTCGTTCAAGCTCTCATAGTGCCTCCCTTGCATCACATTGCTATGCTATGGCTGCGTCTAGTCTATGTGATGAGAATGAGCCTCTTTCTTTTGATGAAGCACAGAATTCAAAAAATTGGATGGCTGCTATGCAATCTGAATATGATGCTATAATGAAGAATGGTACATGGTCTTTAGTTGACTTGCCTCCTGGCAAGAAGGCCATTGGGACTAAGTGGGTATACAAGCTGAAGCGTAAACCTGATAGTACAATTGACAGGTATAATGCTAGGCTTGTTGCAAAGGGTTATGCACAGGAAAGAGGCATTGATTTTGATGAGACCTTTGCACCTACATGCCGTATGACTACTGTTCGGAGCATTTGTGCACTTGTAGCCCATTATGGTTGGAATGTACATCAGTTAGACATTAAAACAGCATTTCTGAATGGTGACTTGCATGAAGAAGTGTATGTTTTTCAGCCCTGTGGCTTTGTGCAGCAAGGGCATGAAAACCAGGTGTGGAGGTTAAAGAAGGTATTATATGGTTTAAAGCAAGCAACACATGCTTGGTATGAGAAGATACATGCCTATCTGGTTGCACATGGTTTTGAGAACAGTCCATCTGAAAGCACCTTATATGTTAAGAGTGCTAATGATGTGCTTCTGATCATTGTTTTCTATGTTGACCACATGCTGCTCACTGGTCCAATTTAGAAGCATATTGCTGATTTCAAGGCTGATTTGCATGCCTCATTTGAGATGTTTGATTTGGGGCATTTTGGCCTTGAAGACTGTAAGCCTATTGCCACTCCTATGGAGACAAGTTTACGATTGAGTCTTCATGATGCTGGAGATGCATTTGATGCTGTTCTCTATCAACAAGCTGTTGGATGCTTGATTTACTTATGCATTACTTGGCCAGATATTCAGTTTGCTGTCTCACAGATGAGCAGGTTTATGCATTGCCCAAGAGTCACGCATTGGAAGGCGATTGAGCGCATCTTTTGCTACTTGAGTGGTACTCGGCTACTTGGGTTGTTCTATCCCAAGGGGGGATCACTACCGCCAGATTTGCATGCTTTTCCTGAGTCAGATTGGGCTGGTTGCTATGACACTCGTGTGTCCACCAGTGGTTTTTGCTTCATGCTTGGTAGCTCATGTATATCTTGGTTGAGCAAGAAGCAACCTACTGTGGCCACTTCCAGTTGTGAGGCTGAGTATAGGGAAGCTTTCACACCGACTGTTTAGTGTGTGTGGCTTAGACGCCTTATGGCTGATTTGGGTGTTGGCCAGTCTTCTGCCACCATCTTCACTGACAATTAGAGGGCATTGGTAGTTGCGAGGAACCCTGCGTTCCATGCTTGCACTAAGCACAGTGAGGTGCATTATCACTATGTCAGGGAGAGGTTCTGTGCTGGGGAGATCAGCTTGGCATATGTGCCCACATAGGAGAACATAGGAGACCTTTTCACAAAGGCTCTGCCTAGGGAGAAGTTTGAAGCTTTCTGTAAAGCTTTGGGCTTACTTCCTTTTGTGGAGTGATTTCCACATAGCTTGGCACTTATTTATACATGAGTGCCAGCTCCTTGTTCACCGCATCACTCTCAGGGGGGATTTGTTGATATATTTAGGTAGTGATGTGTGTGAACACACTAGGACTGCCGGGGCACTTTTTTTCCCTCTTTAGGAGGTTTTTTCCCCCGGCTTGTATATACGCCTATTTCCCTAATGGGATATTTATCTCTGTACATTCTCTAGTAATACATTCAGTATTGTGTGTTGTGCTCCAAGCTTCTTCTTCTTCCTTGTGCTGTTTGTGTGCTTCCGTAGACATCTAACTCCAACACAAACAATTTCCTGTTATGATTGAAAATCTATCAAACATGTAAAATGGGCACCCTTTATTCTAATCGAGAGTGGGAATATATTTCTTTTTACTTTAATGAATTTTTGGCTCAACGTGGGATAAAACATCAAGGTAGAGTGTCGTATACACCTCGATAGAATGGAGTTGCTAAAGGGAAGAATAGTTCACTCATGGAGATGGCAAAGTGTATGATGAGGAGTCAAGCTTTACCACATACTTTCTGGCTTGAGGCTATCATGTGTGCAGGATATGCACTTAATATGTGTCCCACTAAAGCATTGTAGTCTTTCACTGCATGTGAGGCTTGGCATGGTGGTAAGCCATCTATTCCTCATTTGCATGTTTTTGGTTGTCTGGCATATGCACTAGTTCTTGAACAACATTGCAAAAATTTGGATGATAAAGTAGTGAAATGTATTTGGGAGAGTTCTGAAAGCAAAGGCTATCGTCTGTATCATCCATAGACTAAAGGCATTTTGGTTGGCCATGATGTTGTTTTTGTGGAAGATGCTATTCAACCTCTACTTTCATGTACGAAGGAGACATCTATTAGCCCCAAAGACATGTATGATACTTTTGTGCCTCTTTTTACATGTGGTCACTCTAGTGCTAGTCCTAATGAGGAAACTTCTCACCCTTTGTAGATTTTGTGTGATGATGTAAATCATTCCATTTTTTATGTAGATTTACATGATGCACTTATTGATGAGAGAGCTCATATTGAGGAGGGAAAAGCTATGCCAAGATGGCTGGTGTAGACTTTGCGTGACAACAAACTAGATGCACCTCTTTCATATCCTACTCGATTAGGCTCTCATAGTGCCTCTTTTGCATCAGATTGCTATGCTTTGGCTACCCCGAGTCTCTATGATGATATTGAGCCTGTTTTGTTTGATCAACCACAAAATTCTGAACATTGGATGGCTGCAGTGCAATGGGAATATAAAGCTATCATGGAAAATAGTACTTGTTCTTTATGTGACTCTCCTCCTAGAAAGAAGGCCATTGGCACTAAGTGGGTATACAAGCTGAAGCATAAGCATGATGGAATAGTCGATAGGTATAAGGCTAGGCTTGTTGCAAAGGGTTATGCATAGGAACAAAGCATTGATTTTGTTGAGACCTTTGCTCCTACTCACCGAATGACTACTGTTCATAGCATATGTGTTCTTGCAACTTATCAAGATTGGAATGTACATCAATTGGACATTAGAATAGCATTTGTGAATGATGATTTACATCAAGAAGTGTATATTTTTTAGCACTGTGGCTTTGTGCAAAAAGGGCATGAAAACCAAATATGCAGGCTAAACAAGACATTATATGGTTTAAAGCAAGTACCACGTGCTTGGTATGAAAAGATACATGCCTATCTCATTGCACATGGTTTTGAGAGCAATCCAACTGAAAGCACATTATATGTTAAGCGTGCTAATGATGTGCTTCTGATCATTGTGGTGTATGTTGATGACATGTTGCTCACTTGTCCTCGTGAGAAGAATATTGGTTATTTCAAGGCTTATTTATATGCCTCATTTGAGATGTCTGATTTGGGGGATGGCTTTGTGTCAAACAAAATATATTGACACATTATTGCAAAATTTTGTCCTTGAAGAGTGTAAACATATTGCCACTCCTATGGAGACAGGGTTACGATTGTGTCTTCATGATTTTGGAGATGTTTTTGATGCTATTCTCCATCAACAGGCTATTGGATGCTTGATTTACTTATGCATTTATCATCCAAATATTTAGTTTTCTAATTCACAAATGAGCAAGTTTATGCATTTCTTAGGTGTGAAACATTGGCACGTGTTTAAGTGCATCTTTTGCTACTTGAGCGGTACCTCGCTACTTGGGTTGTTCTATCCCAAGGGGGGATCACTACTGCCAAATTTGGATGCTTTTCCTAACTATGATTTGGCTCGTTGTTATGACACTCTTGTGTCCATTAGTGGCTTTTGGCTCATGCTTGGTAGCTTATGTATATCTTTCTTGAAAGCCTACTATCACCACTTCGAGTTGTCAAGATGAGTATAAGGCAGCTTTCACAATGACTATTGAGTGTGTGTCGCTCAGACACCTTATAGCTGATTTGGTTGTTGGTCAATCTTGTGCCACCACCATCTTAATTGAAGGTCGGAGTGCATTGGAATTTGCGAGGAAACCTATGTTCCATGCTTGCACTAAGCACATTGAGGTGCATTATCATTATGTCAAGAAGAGCTTCTCTGTTGGAGAGATCAACTTGGCATATGTGCCCACACAGGAGAACATTGCAGACCTTTTCATGAAGGCTCTACCTAGGGAGATCTTTGAAGCTTTCCGCAAAGCTTTTGGCCTCCACATAACTTGGAACTTCCTTATACATGAGTGCCAGGTCTTTGTTTACTACATCACTCCTAGCGGAGATGTGTTGATATATTTAGATAATGATGTGTGTGAACACACTAGGACCCCGGGGCACTTTTTCCCCTCTTTAGGAGGGTTGTTTTACCTCGGCTTGTATATACACCTATAGCCCAAACACCTTACTTATCTTTGTACACTATAGTGGTAGTACTTTTCAATATTTTGTGTTGTGCTCCCAACTTCTTCTTCTTCCCCGTGTTGTTCGCATGCTTCTGCAGATGTCTAACTCCAACAAAAGTTAGGACATGTATGCTAGGGATTTAAATACAAATGGGTGGAATGGATGAATGCTGGGTCTTCAAAAAGCATTTCCTCGCATCCTCCATTGTGAAAGACGGAGGTTTTCCATCATAATATTTTGCTGCTCATAGTATCTGGCTTTCCGCATTGCGACTATTTCTTTATTTTAGGTCGACGTTACCGCTTTCTCTCATTGCGTACTCGCGTATTGTACTTCCGCCTTACTACTCCTTCTCAAAGGGAACCGATTCCATTATGTACTTTTTTCTGAAATTGAATGCATCCGCAAAAACAGTTAAGAGCTTCATTGGCATAGTAGCCCGCCCTCCATCTCTCGTAGTTAAATGGTAGAACGTTCACAGTACCCTACTTTTGATAAAACAAGTGGCTCACTGATATACATGGCGGCTGTCTTCCATAAAATCAATCGGAATTTCCTATGTAAGAATCGCCTCATTTATCTACATGCTGACAAAATTTGAAGGAAATCCCTTCACCCAATTTGGAGAAAAGCATGTCAAAGCACTCACTGGTCATGCTCTACAGAGATCCTAAAAATCAAGAGTAATGATTCATTTGTTAAATTGATTGCTCTTATGCACAAGGAAGGGTGAAATTGGTTTAGAATGGTTTATTATGCTAGTCGAAGATTAACATCAACTAATCAAAATTACTCTCCTACTGAACGTGAATACCTCATATTAATCTACTCAATAAAGGAGTTTCGGCATTACTTATTGGGACGGTCGTTGGCTTTGCATGTGGATCACACTGCACTTATATACTTGGTCAAACCACAAAATTTGGTAGGACGGTTAGCTAGGTGAGTTGTCTTGCTTCAAGAATTTGAATATGTTATTTTACATCACCCAAGAAATGCATGCCATTGCTAATTTTCTATCACAAATTGATCATGGCAAGCCACAAGAGGGTGTAGATGATACTCGTAGAGATGTTGAACTATTTGTGGTGGCTGAGATTGAAGACGCTCTCTAAATTTTTCCAACATGGTATGAAGAAATGTTGAGTTTCTTAGAGAATGGAATAGCCCCGTCTCATTTGTAGTCTATGTCAAGAAAGAATCTTGGTCTCCGTAGTAGCCACTTTACTATCATCATGGGCTAGTTGTACCACAAAGATCTAACTAGAAACTAGTTACCTTATGCACCTCCAAATAAGGTGGAAAGAGTTATATTTGAAGCTCATGCAAGTGATGCATGTGGTCATTTCAATAATTTCATAGTGGTCGAAGAGATTCAACAAGCAAGAATATGGTGGCCCTCAGACAGTCACCATTTTCCACTCCAACATATTGTACCATTGGAACTATTTCAAAAATGGGGTTTATATTTTATGGACCCAATTAAACCACCGACAATGCAAATGGGGACACTCTATATCCTCACTTGCATAGACTACTATACCAATGGGCAAAAGCTTGGGCCACTCAACAAGCTACTGCTCACATAGTAGCTAAAGGGATTCAGAATGAGATCTTTATTCATTTTGGTGTACCATTGGAGTTAGCATCAGACAAGGAAACTCATTTTTTGAATTAGTTAATTTCAAAAAGCACTTCTAAATACTAGATAAAACATAAGTTCAATTTGTTGGATGTGTGTAGAAGTGTGAGAAACACACAAGAAGCACACACAAGGAGCACAAATGCAACAAGACACACAGAGAAGATGGATGGGTGGAATAGCTCTCTTTATTGATGATGAACTGAATTGAAGTAAGAGCTGAATACTATCCCTAAGTACAAAGTACCACCACATATGAGTGAATCATGAATGTGGTGACATGGGGAAAAAACCTCTAGCCAACACTAGAGTAAAAAGTGCCCATGTATAGGGAAAAGGTTCACATCAAAGCTACTCGAGGAACACATAAGTGTAACAAAACCCCCTAGAGTGAATGATGTGAACACATATAGGGAGTGACAAATCAGCCCCCACAAGGTAATAAGCCTAAAGATTTGCGAAAAGCTTCAAACTTTTTCCGTGGAAGAGCTTTGGTAAATATGTTTGCCATATTATCTTGTGTAGGCACATATACCAAATCAATATCTCTTGCATGAAGGCACTCTTTCAAATAGTGATAATGCACCTCAATATGTATGGTCCGTGCATGAAACATAGGGTTTCATGAAACAACCAAAGCACTCTCACTATCAGTGAGAATATGCATAGTAGCATCAATCTCCATGCAACGATCCATCACTAGGCATCTCAACCATATACACTCACCTATAGTTGTGAAAACTGCCCTATACTCAACTTCAAAACTCGATGTCACCACTGTAGGTTGCTTCTTACTCAACCAAGATATGCATGAGTCTCGATGGAAAAAGCAAGTACCACTAGTGGACATGCATGTATCATAACAACTAACCCAATCACTATCTATAAAAGCATGCAATCATGGTGGACTATCTATGCCATAAAGGAGACCTAAGCTCAAAGAGCCTCTTAGATATCTAAACACATGTTTCACCACTTGTCAATGCTTAATGCCAAGGCTATGCATGAATCGACTCAATTGGGAAACTGCATATTGTATATCTGGCCTTGTGTTGCATGCATACATAAGACATCCTATAGCTTGCTAGTAAAGAGAAGTGTCAAATGCATCACTCGAATCCTCAACTTAGAACTTAAATCTGATCTCAATTGGTTTGGAAACTAGCTTGCAAACCCCCCCCCCCCCCCCCCCCTCAACCAATACAAAGTAGATGCCAAGATAGTAGCTCAAAAGACCAAGATAAGTGCCATTAAAAGTATGTTGCAAATCAACCATAAGAATGTCAAGTTTTGCATCACATGACCTAGTCAAGAATATGTCATCAACATAAAGTTCTTGACATGACCCAGTCAAGAGTGATCAGCCCCATCTTTGCATACATAGAGCGTGCTTTCAATTGAACTACATGTGAAGCCAAGAGGAACCAAGTGCTTATGTATTTTTTCATACCATGCATGTGAAGCTTGCTTGAGAAGATACAAGGCTTTATGCAAGCGACAAACCATATGCTCTTTCCCTTTCATAGAAAATCCAAGAGGTTGCTTCATATAGACCTCTTCTTGCAAATCACCATTCAAGAAAGCTGTTTTTATGTCCAACTGATGCACTTTCCAACATCGATGGGCACCAAATGCAAGCACGATGGGAATGGTAGTCATTTTTGAAGTAGTTGCAAAGGACTCCTCATAGACAATGCCATATTGTTGCGCATATCCTTTGGCAACGAATCTAACTTTGTAGTGATCAATGCTACCATCAGACTTTCTTTTATTCTTGTAAACCCACTTTGAGTCAATGGCAATTTTGACCTTTTGGTAATTCACATAACTCCCAAGTACCATTCATATGTATGGAATCCATTTCTGATTGCATAGCACTCATCCAATGTGGATCATCGCATGGATCTTCAAAAGTAAGTGGCTCTTCATTACATGCTATTGCAATAGGAGAATAATCCACAAAATTACTTGATGCATGGTGAGAGCTTAATCTTTTTCTAGCATGTAAAGGTAAAATCAATTTGCTACCCTAGAAAGTTTGTTTCAGCCACTTTGGCATAGTTTGTGCACTCTAGATAGACATGCCTTCATTATGTAATACATCATCAACATGTATATCATGCAGGGGCTGAATTGCATGTTCACTTTCAGCCATATTTTGATGCAAATGTTATGCCATATGCGGTTGGAAAATTCCAATCGTTTTGATAATTTTTGGCTGAATTTTTCAGCCATGTTTGGCTGGAAACCCTGTGTATTTCCATCCCTATTTGGATGGAATTTTTCAGCCCTTTGAGCCTCAATTGGCTGGTCTACATGGCCATAGTCAAGCGCACCATTTTGGAACAAATGCATGAGTGTATCAAACATATCTTGTGAGCTAAATGTTGGCTACTTTTTGCATTCAAGTAGAGGAAAAACTGAATTTTAAGCAAATACCATATCTTGACTCACAATAAGCATGTTTGTCAATGGATGGTACAAATGATATCCCTTACTTTTAGCACTACAACCAACAAATATACATTTCTTTGCCTTGTCATCAAATTTGTGACATTGTTATGATGGCACAAGAGCATATGCCAAACAACCAAACACTCCTATATGACTAACCATGGGCTTATTTCCATTCCAAGCCTCATAAGGAGTGATGAATCTCAATGCTTTTGTAGGGCAACGATTCACCACATAGTTTGCACACATGACCACTTCCATCCAACACTTATCAGGAAGGTGCTTTCCTTTAACATACATTGTGCAGTTTCAAGAAGAGTTCTAGTTTTATGCTCCACAACACCACTTTGCTCAAGTGTATATGGAACCATACATTGGTTTGAAATACCTCTTTCACAAAGAAAAGCATTAAAATCATGTGACATGTATTCACCACCATGATCTTTGCATAGAGTCAAAAGCTTTTGTGAAGAAAAAATTTCAGCCACAGCTAAAATTTCTTTGAAGCAAGAAAATACCTCATTCTTTGCTTTCACAGGATGCGCCTGTTGAGAGTTCCATGCTCCACCCTTTTGTCCAAACCGAGATTCATTCTCATGCTATATTAGGAGTTTTTCTCATTATTTCAACATGGTATCAGAGCATAGGTTAATTATCTTCTTTTGTGAGTTTTGTTTTTGTAATCTTCATCAGTAACATTTTTTTTTCTTTGTTAATCCCTCCCTCCCTCCCATGTTTTTGTCAATAAAAGTGCTTCTAAGCACTATTCCATTTTTTCTGATCATATTTATCATTGCCTAATGCTTCATCATTAGTTGATAAGCTTTGTATAGTTGCGTTTTTTATTAGAATAGAGTGCTTTTCAGCACTCCTATCTGAAATTAAAGTGCTAATTAGCACTATTCATGGAGATTTTCCAAGATGGAGATTGTGCCTTACTATCATACTGAGAAGCAAGCTACATCTTGAATGATTTGTTCTTACTGAAAGTTCAAACATGTCTCTGTCTTGTTGTACATGTGCACATTCTTTCCATTTGTGGAAGCCGCCATAGCGTTGCTTTCATGGATGTGGAGCGGGACCAATCCTAATGTGCAAGACCCTAGATAACGCAAAATTGTTGTGCGCATGGCAAGAGAGAAGATGGCTCTTCGACTTTAATCACAATTTTTAGAGCTAAGCCGGATGCTCGAAGCTTAAAGCAGCACCAATGGCGCAGATGTCCTGGAATGAAGCACCATTACAATGGCATAAGTAGCACTCCGTCAATATCTTTACTGCCTTTCAGTCCACATAGAGCTTTGATGACTGGCCCAAATACTGTATAAAGAAACCATACACTTTATGTGTTGTGCATGGAAGCACAGGCTGCATGACAACATTTGGAAGGAGCCTTAGTTGGATAGAGCAAAGGTTTGTCTCATGAAAGTGATTGAAATTGATCTGTTTCAGCCTCTTGTTGTTGGAGAACCCAAGCTATAGAGATTCATGCTGCGATCTACCCAGTATTTTTATGGCACACCAGAAAAGAAGAAAGAGAAGAAATGTCTTTTGTGATTCTTCTCTGAGAGAACCAGAGAGTGTGTGTTCTTTTGTCTCTTTGAATCAAGAGGTGTGTTTGTGGCCATAACCAGCTTGCTGCTTCTCGAAAGTAGCCATAGTTTCCTCTTATGCGGAAAAGACAAATGAAAATAGTCCATGAAGTACATTGAATCCAAGGAGTTTCTGCAACACGAACGGTGTTCTATGCTACACAACTCTAGCTCATCGGTGTTGGCAGAAAACTTGCACCATTCTTACAACTCCTCTGCGCACACACTAAGCAAGCAACAAGACTCACTTGAAAAGAAAGACAAGAGACAGTACAACATATCATGCAATGCTGCTGGAAAAACAGAGAATGCAACTGAGAGGAAAGCTTCAACTATATATCTACACACAAAGATAGAGAGATGCATGCATTTGTGCAGAGTCGAAAGGGGAGAGACAACAATGGACTCCATCATCGCTCCATCTCTGAGTCACTACATCAAATCTCTTCGCTTGAGAGAGAGAAAGCTACTACGACCATGGAGCACACAAAAACTGCCCTGAGAGAGATAGAGAAAGTTCGAGGCTCTAGCCTCCATTTACTGTGCCTCAAAGAAACACAATTCAAGGCTAAAATTCACCTATTTTTGGCACTACATTTAGTAACTTCTTCTGCGAGATTGGCTAGATGCGTAGCACATCTCCTGTCATTCTGTTCTTTGATGCTATAAAGAGCTTAAGATTTGGTGCTCATATCCAAATGCTTAGCTGACATTATTGAGTGATGAAAGAGACCAAAGTGCAGAAGGTGTGTGGAATTTTCAAACCGATTTGCCAGCTTATACATCTACTATGGTTCATGTGCTATCAATGCACGATGGCACATGAACCATTCAATAATGTCACATGCATTTTTTATGCACACATGGTTGTTTATAATGGGATTAGACACCACCTTCTATAAAAAAAAGAATGTAGGACCTTCCCAATGCCATAACCTATTGAAGCTATGAATACTGCCTACATATTATAGAGATTTCACTAAAGTGAAAATGTATTAACACTTTCCAAATCATATCAAGCCCCATGTAAAGGGACTAGACACTTCTCTTTAAAAGAGTAAGACCTTCCCTATGGGTTGAACAAATGACACTTAAAGCCCACTACAAGGCCATGAAGCTCACAAGACAAAGGCTACACCAACAACAAAAGACCCAATAAAAGAAAAATGATCAAAAGGTGGGAAAAGGAGTCCACAAGAAGAATATGTAAATGGACCAAAAGCACTACCTACCCCATGATATAAACCCTTGTACATGTCTAGGGATCCCATATGTCCCTAGATCCCATTAAAAACCACTTGGATCCCAAATATCCAAGTATATGTCTTGTGATCACATATGTCCCAAGATCGTAGGGATGCCATATGTCCCACACTTGGATGCCATATGTCCAAGTTATGTCTAAGGATCCCATATGTCATGAAATCCTAAAAATCGATGGACTAAGTGATCTCATATGTCACTACTCCCCCATATTAAAAACAAAAGGGTCATCACATGGAGGGGCAGTGTTGAGAGTTCCATGCTCCACCCTTTTGTCCAAACCTAGATTCATTCTCATGCAAGCAGATATATCCCACATGCAAGGAAATTCTCCCAAAGTCCATATAAGCAAGGCCACCCTTAACTCCAAACAAGCTCATTCAGTGCAGTCCCTCCTAATGGAGTCATCATGCTCATGAAGCAACTCATGAAGCAAGGCCTCCCTTAACTCCAAATAAGCTCATTCAGTGCAGTCCCTCCTAATGGAGTCATCATGCTCATGAAGCAACTCATGTAAGTCTTTTCTTATTGATCAAGTTCATTATGTTTTCATTTCTTTTGTTCCATCGTCCTTAATCTAATTAGTGTGTGATTAATAGTAGATTAGGAGTTTTTTTCATTATTTCAATAGCACCCATATATGGTAACAAAATATACATGCTTCCCAAAGATGGAGTCTTTCTAGAACCACATTCATCACTATGAAGAAGTAGTCATTTTCTTGTAGTGTATGTATGACTATCTTTTGGAAAAGAAGCAAGATGCATTTTCCTAAGAATGCAACCTTTACATGCATGCTTTTCGTTGGACTGAAGTGTAGGAAAACCAATAACCATGTCCGTCTTTTGCAAGTAGAGCAAACTATTGAAGTTTAAGTGACCAAAAAACCATGACAAAGCTCCGTTTCAGCCATGGAAGAAGTATGAGCAACCAAGGCATTTGAGGCATCCCTCTAGTATGTATCCATGCAATGTAAGACATTACATAATGTATCATACATCACGATAATATCACCATTGTTGAAATCATGAACCATACACTTATCATCAACAAAGTGTACATGAAGTCCATCTTTGGCAATCAAGAGAGCTAAAATTAAGTTCTTCTTGATACCAGGGACATACAATGCATTCTTGAAGAGAATCACACCTCCATTTGGAGCCATGAGCCTCCAATCATAGGATAAGAAGCATTTTTTGCACACACCACATGTCCTCTTTTGGGTGCATCTTTCAAAGAGGCAAAAAATCTTTTGTATGAGTTATATGCTTTGAAGCAAAACTATCAAAAAACCAATCTGAATCAGCCTCACTAACAACCATACATTTAGAATGCAAAGATGCATCATAATCACATGTCACAACACATGACCAAAAATCTTGAGCCATGTTCATTTCATCATTCTTTACATTTGCTGAGTTTTCAGCACTAGACATGTCCGATTCCTTCCTCTTTTCATTGCGTTTCGTGAGCTTTCTACAGTCAATAATAGTATGACCACCTTTCAACAATATTTGCATCTCCTCTTCTTTTGCAAATTAGCATCATTAAAGGAATGAGTGGATGAGGAAGCTTGAGGCTTTGGTTCTGATGAACCTAAAGCTCAACCATACTTGCTTTTCCCCTTTTGTGAGATAGCAAGTGCTTGCATTTCCTCGATCAAACCACTCCTATTCACTCTAGATTGTTCTTGTTGCAAAAGAAGACCTCATCAAATGCATACATATTAGGATTCCCTTTTGCAAGCAAACACAGTGTAGTAGCAAAGCTTTGAAAAGATTCCGATAATCCTTTTAGCAAGTAGAAATGATTGATGCATCTGGAATAATCTTATCTATGTTTGCCAATTACTCTTTCAAGCCCTTGATGTATGTCACATACACATCCAACAACTTGTTTTCAACCATATATACATCCTCAAGTTGCTTTCTTGAGTATGCAACACGTGCTTCATTACACATGGCATACAGAGAAGAAAGAGTATCCCATGCCTGCCTTGATGTAGAACATGACCGAATGTGTGGAACTATATGACACTTCATAGAAAGTGCAATCAATGCATGAGCTTGAGCATCTTTTCCATCCCATCTAATCTTCTCTTGTCTAGATGGAGAAGGAGAAACCACTATGTTTGAAGAAGAAGCTCCATTTGTGAGAGTAGACTATGAAGTAGAAGAGCCTATGTGTCTTCGATCTACATCTACCACTATGTTCCAAAGTTGTTTTGCAATAAGAAAATGCCTCATCATGTAAGACCAGGTCAAATACTTGGTCCCATCAAGCTTATCTTCAGCTTGAAGCATGTTGAACAAGTCATTGTTGCCCACCATTTCACTAAAGAACAAGAATGTAACAAAATCTTTACTTCAAGGAAAGATGAAATGAATGCTGAAATTTTACCTCACAAACCGTCACTGTGATGGTGATTCTGACTGCATGAATGGCTTTAAAATGGGGGTAAACCCCAAGGCACCTACTCAAAATGTTTCTTGCCTCCTGAAATTTAGTGTTCTATGCTCCAAAGTTCATTTGCACTATTAAAAGTGCGGGTGCACCATGACAAAACAAACCAAAACTTGGGAAGGAGTTGAACCTACTCTCATTCCACTATTGGGTGTGTGTAGAAGTGCGAGAGACACACAAGAAGCACACACAAGGAGCACAAATGCAGCAAGACACATGGAGAAGATGGATGGCCAGAATAGCTCTCTCTATTGAGGATGAACTGAACTCAACTAAGCGCTAAATAATATCCGTAAGTACAAAGTGCTGGTGCAAATGTCGAAACCTTCACATTTGGCTACACATGAGAAAAAGTATGTGCAACCAATTGTTGAAGCATCTGAACCATTGCTTGTAAAGCTTGATCGTTTACCACTTGTAAAAGGATAAATTCTTGAGAGAATCCTATAATTCCATACATCTCCTAGAGTTAGGAGAGATACGATTTAGGAATTCCATTTGGTAGAATCACTCCTAGTTTGGAGGAAGCAGTTTTAGGTAAAGCCAAGTTTGAATTCAAATTCAAACTTGGAGGTAAAACACTTATAAAAAGATTAGTAAAAAGTCGTAGTTGTATGGCCTCTTAGAAAGCTCTTCAATTGATCATTAGCAAGGTTTGAGTGTCTCACTTCATAGCCTACTCAATCCACTATCATTGGGCATCATCATAATGCCATGATCTTGTAAAATTATTTGCTATAATAGATATACTTTAGTGATCATTCCTGTTCAATTCTCTACTATGACTACTCAGAACAATGAACTTTGCATGGTCATATCCTAGTGAGTTCTCATCCATTTTGCATGTTTTATAGCTTTTTGGAACTAGACCAAAGTCCATTTTATGCTGTCAAAGTTTTCTTACATTTACGTCGGCCAATTGCGAGAAATCTGCATCAAAGTGCTCTCTAGTCAATTACTCCTCGGTCCCTAAAAATTCGGGGATAAGCCTTGGATTGCTAAATTGATTTCTCAATGTATGGTTTGTCATTTTAGATTTTTCCACTTGTAATCGTTAGATATCTAAGATGATTAGGTTCCCTCAAAATGAATTTAATCAATTGCAATTGTATTGCGAGCACTGAGCAAAAGAGCTAGCAGGTGTCTAGACCAAAATACCATGTTTTGTGAGACTAGCTATTTGTGAAGTAGTCTGCGTCATCTGTCCATAATCTTGTGGAGTCGACTTGAAGCAAACCGCTCTTATCCCGTCTCACTATTGTGTTTCTTATAGAGGTGACTACTTTGAACCATTTCACGTCAAAAACAAAGTAATCAAACTTTTTGAAAGATAGTTTCAAGATGTCTTGAATCACACCACAATGATCTAATTCGCCTTCAAGAGCATTATCATCTCTTGCACTCGCTCTACTTTTTTGCAAAAAATCTAACTCTTAAAGACTCAAATCTAAAATACTAAACCTAAATACTTAAATACCTAAAAAAACTTAAAACCCTAATTTTAAAACCCTAATCTATATAGCTATCCTATTTTATCTATATATTCAGATTTTTTCTTGATTGATCCTATTTTATATATATATTTATTTATTTATTCAGATTTTTTTCCTCTTAATTTGTGTATTGTATATATATTCACTGTATTTAAAATGATTAAATTTAAACCTATTTTTATATATTTAATCATATATATTTCATTTATTTATTTAAAATACTAGTTCTTATCATAAAACCCTATCTATATAATTATCCTACCTTATATATATTTATTTATATATTCATAATTTTTTCCTTACTTAATCCTATTTTTATATATTTAATTATAAATATTTAATTAAATTATTTAAAATGCTAGTTCTTTTTATATATATTTATGTATATAATTATCTTATTATATATATATATATATATATATATATATATATATATATATATATATATATATATATATATATATATATATATATATATATATATATATATATATATATATATATATATATATATATATATATATATATATATATATATATATATATATATATATATATATATATATATATATATATATATATTTATTTATATATTCAGATTTTTTCCATACGTAATCCTATTTTTATATTTAATTTTATATATTTATTTATATATATTTAATTAAATTATTTAAAACACTAGTTCTTTTCATATTTATTTATGTATATAATTATCTTATTTTATATATATACTTAGTTATATATTCAGATTTTTTTTCCTTACGTTATCCTATTTTTCTATATTTAATTTTATGTATTTAATTATAAATATTTAATTAAACTATTTAAAACACTAGTTCTTTTTATATTTATTTATGTATATAACTATCTTATTTTATATATATATTTATTTATATTTTTAGATTTTTGTTCCTTACGTAATCCTATTTTTATATATTTAATTATATATACTTAATTAAATTATTTAAAACACTAGTTCTTTTTATATCTATTTATGTATATAATTATCGTATTTTATATATATATTTATTTATATATTCAGATTTTTTTTCCTTACGTAATCCTATTTTTATATATTTAATTATATATATTTAATTAAAACCCTAATCTTAAAATTCTAGATCTAAAATACTAAACCATAAAACCCTAATCTTAAATATCTAGACCTAAAATATGTATATTTCTGTATGTGTGCATATATGTTATGTAGGTGTTAAAACCCTAAAACCCTAATCTTAAAGATTTAAATCTAAAATATGTATATTTTTGTATGCATGTGTATCTACATGTATGTATGTATTATATGTATATGTGTGTTTGTGTGTATATGTTATCTACGTATTAAAACCCTAAAACCCTAAATAGAAAGACTTAGACTTAAATCTGAAATACTAAACCCTAAAACCCTTATCTTAAATATCTAGACCTAAAATATGTATATTTTTGTGTACATGTGTATATACATGTATATATGTATTATATGTGCATGTGTATGTGTGCATATATGTTATGTAGGTGTTAAAACCCTAAAACCCTAATCTTAAAGATTTAAATCTAAAATATGTATATTTTTGTATGCATGTGTATCTACATGTATGTATGTATTATATGTATATGTGTGTTTGTTTATATATGTTATCTACGTATTAAAACCCTAAAACCCTAATTAGAAAGACTTAGACTTAAATATGAAATACTAAACCCTAAAACCCTAATCTTGAATATCTAGACCTAAAATATGTATATTTTTGTGTACATGTGTATATACATGTATATATGTATTATATGTGCATGTGTATGTGTGCATGTATGTTATGTAGGTGTTAAAACCCTAAAACCCCAATCTTAAAGATTTATCTAAAATATGTATATTTTTGTATGCATGTGTATCTACATGTATGTATGTATTATATGTATATGTGTGTTTGCATATATATGTTATCTACATATTAAAACCCTAAAACCCTAATTAGAAAGACTTAGACTTAAATCTGAAATACTAAACCCTAAAACCCTAATCTTAAATATCTAGACCTAAAATATGTATATTCTTGTATACATGTGTACATACATGTATATATGTATTATATGTTCATGTGTATGTGTGCATATATGTTATGTAGGTGTTAAAATCCTAAAACCCTCATCTTAAAGATTTAAATCTTAAATATGTATATTTTTGTATGCATCTGTATCTACAGGTATGTATGTATTATATGTATATGTGTGTTTGTGTATATATGTTATCTACATATTAAAACCCTAAAACCCTAAAACCCTAATCAGAAAGACTTAGACTTAAATATGAAATACTAAACCCTAAAACCCTAATCTTAAATATCTAGACCTAAAATATGTATATTTCTATATACATGTGTATATACATGTTTATATATATATTATGTGTATGTGTATGTATGTGTAAATAGCGTAAAAACCCTAATCCTATTTTTATATATTTGATGTAACAAAAACCTTCAAAATAAAAATAGGATTATATGTGTGTATGTATGCATGTGTGTATATATGTGTGTGTATGTATGCATGTGTACATGTGTGTGTGTATGTATGCATGTGTATACATGTGTGTGTATGTGTATGTATGTGTATGTATGTGTATATAGGCATGCATGTGTGTGCATGTGTGTGTACGTGTGTGTATGTATGCATGCATGTATGTGTATGTGTGTGTATGTGTATGCATTGTATACATGCGTGTGTATGTATATATGCATGTGTGTATATGTGTGTATGTATGCATGTGTGTATATATGTGTGTATGCATGCATGTGTGTATATGTGTGCATATGTATGCATGCATGTGTGTATATGTGTGTATATATGTGTGTGTGTATGCATGTGTGTATATGTGTGTGTGTAAGTGTATGTATGCATATGTGTATATATGTGTGTGTATGTATGTGTGTATGCATGTGTGTAAATTTATGTGTGTGTATGCATGCATGTGTGTTTCTCTCTCTCTTTCTTTGTCTCTCTCTCTCTCTCCTTCTCTCTCTATCAATAGAGAATAAAAGAATCAGTTACAAGTATGTCCCTCTTTTGAATCGTTGTCGTCAAAGCGTAATGTAGGTCCTCTATCGTCCAGTTCCAAACAATCGACACCAAAGAACTTCTGCAAAATCAAAGAAAAGAGAAATTACAAACCCTAAAGCATAGAGAAACACAAATGCTAACAGTAGGCACAACACTTACCAAGATGTGAGATATAAGCCGAGAGAGAGAGTGTGTGTGTGTAGAGAGAGAGATCCGTGTGTGTGTGTGTGTGCACAAGACAATGCAGGTCGCAATTCGATTCGCGCGTGCAAGTTCGATAGAATACCAACAATACTCAAACACGCGCAAAAATGTGAATTTTTGCTCTCGGGTTCGTGGTATGTTTAAAACTTGCCGCCAGTATAGGCACAAGTATGGGTGTCGGTATACGCTGTCGGCGCGAAAGCGACGGTCGGTGGATCAAGGCGACCACCAAAAAAAACGGCGCACGCAGGGTGCTTGAAGCAAACTCAGGTTTGAATTCTAGAGCAAAGTAGTATGAGATATTCCAAATCTTATGCGAAACTTCATACATGTATTAGAAATACAAATTTCATGTATTGAATTCCAAACCTCAAAATTAATAGGTTCAAATCTTTGTAATAACGAAGATTCAATAATTGTTGGTGTGAGCATCAATTCAATAGTCCAATGTAAATGCAAACAAATTACAAACTCAGCAAAAATGAAATAAGCAATCGTTTGAATTACCTTTGCAAATTTATTTCATATATCAGCTCTACATAAAAACAATCCCATTATCTCTTAAAGAAGCAGCCAAATAGCATTCAAAAATAACATCATTTTCTCTCACGTACGTGGATTTGAGCTATTCTATGCTAAGTTTATATAGCGAATGTTTAGAACTATTAAAGATATAAACTTTGCATAAATTGAAAACTTCATGAATTTATCTTCTGTGGTACGTGTTGAATGGCATAAATAGTTTATCAAGAGTGGAACAAGCATTAAATCAAAGATCATTCGATGTTTCCGCAGGTCAAAAATACATTAATCATATTTTATAGTTTGTTTCTTCTTCTCAAACAAAACAAGCGATCAAACAGCAACAGCTCTGAGGCTATCAGATTATAGCTTTTAGTCCATCATCTAGTTTTTCTTCAACACTTTACACATCAACTATTGAAACATATAATAAAGCAAATGCTGATTAGAGTACGAATATAAAGTTTTCATTTTAATTAATAAATCAAACAGTGGCGTCTTCATTAAAACAATAAAAGATATCCTTCAATCCTTCAACACTCAAACACAAGCGCTAGGTACGTATATAGAGATAATCTCATAATGGATATGAGATAACAGTCGCCAGACAAAAGAAAGCGTCCGTATCATATTCACTAGCTAGTATAAATAAAGTTTATCCCATAGAATGAAGCTTTTGAGGAAACATAACTTCACCTGATCACAAATATAATTAGGCACGCAATCAAACTATAGAGATTTTCATCGGAACTAAGTCGACATTGAAGAGAATACTAGAGAAATGATGCAGCAAAACTATGCGATAGTAAAATTTTAATGGATTGAGTGCAGCCGTCTGATGCTTGAGAGTCCGAGCAGATGCATATTTAAAGACTCGTTACTTATGTGAGCAGAGGACGCGCATCTGCCTGGGGACAACTGCAATATTGCTTTAAGTACAAAGATAGCAAAAACAGACGTAAATTCAAAGAGCGGATTAGCGAATTGATCAGATAATTTAGTTATAGATTAGCATGCATAATAACTCTTAATCGCAAATAGGCGGACGGAAATACTCAGTGATGTGGAAGAGAAGAACTAAAAGATGTGAGAATTATCTTTCAGCATTGCAACTCTGGCGTGCAGCTAGATTGATCTCTGATTTCATCCAATCTTTGATATGCTTAAGCTCCATCGATCATCAGACCAGCTCCGATATTTCAGCAAATCTTTCCCTTCAACATCATGTGTACCAACAAAATCTTCCACGCCAGCAACAATTGATGTGCTCTCTTCAGGCCTCCATGATCAATCCTTTTGCAGCAAAACAGATATGAAGAACAGCCATTAAAGCCTATCGACCATCAGCACAGCCCTTTTCCCTCGTTGTCCTTCAGGATTTCAGCATGGATCTCCGCACCGGCCTCCTTTCTTTACATGTCGCAAGCTGATGGTGTCGCTACTAGCCAGGGAAGCCAATTGAAACTTCCCGAACCACGTCCGCCAACCCCCACTACTCTTTTCTCTTCTCTGATCAACAGTGATCCACGCAGTAGATAGTGCTCCTTTTTCCACAGTCACGTGCTCTACCAGATTTTCCACATGAAACTTGGCCTGCCAAAAAACATTCGGAACCCAATATGGAGCAAAGCCCACATTTTTATACACACAGAGATCATGTTTTTACCACTCTTTTGGATTTACTTTATTTCCTCATCCATCCTTTAACCCACACTTAATCACCACTCTTTTCATTTACCTTTAACTACTTTAATTACACTTAATTTCTACTCCTCTCTTTTCTGTCAACCAACTTTTTCACTTTAAGTGCATCTTCCTTTCAGACCACTCCTTAATTCACTTTAATTCCACATTACTCACATACCATTCTTTTTTCTAGCATCCATATAGACTACTTATCCACTTGACTTATAATTTTAATTCAATTACCCTAAATTTTTTAATTAAATAAATTAGGTAAGTTAAGCTTAGGATAAGAATTTAATTAATTAGAACCTTAGTATTTAAATGCACACATATGATTAAAGTAATTATTAATAACATAGTCTAATTTTTAATACATAAATATTTAATGTATAGATTAATGTATTTGAATAACAACTATTCTAGCCCTTGAAACATACTAAAATCCTAGAAAACCTATTAAAACCCTTCAGAAACCCATGAAAACCCTTTAAAACTCTTCTGAACCCTATCATTAATCCATTAACACTTAAATAAACCCTAGCATTAACCAGGAATTAATGCTACTAACTTAAATACATATGAATAAATGTAAACCTAGGGTTTTAAACCCATGATTCTTGAATGTATAAATATAAAATACTCATTAAATGAGTAATTAGGGTAAACCCTAATATGAACATGTATTCTTTATCATTTCTTGTACCTGCAAACACTTCAAAAGTAGTTAATTCAATCCAGAACAACTAATCAACAGTGATATAAAAGGTTAGAATTCACCAATTAAGTTAATTTTATTTTATCTGGTGATCAACTGGAAAGTTGAAAACTTTCCGACAACGCACCGGTAGTTCCCAGTAAATTACCGACGCTTATACCAACGCTCATACCGATGCTTATACGGACGCATATACCGACGCGCATACCGGCAGCTGCGGGCCACACCAACGATCCGTTTAAAACGGTCATACCGACGGTCACTTGACCGTCGGTATCTCTTAGTGAGATTTTCTGAGGCCTATACCGACGTCGACTGTGACGGTCGGTATATGCAGCATCGGTATGCCCCTCATATGTTGTAGTGTAGGATCTAGGTGGATTTACAAAGTGAAAAACAATTCAAATGGCACAATAAATAGGTATAAAGGAAGGCTTGTAGCAAAGGGCTTTGCTTAAATCCATGGAGTGGATTATGAGGAGACCTTCTCACCAATAGCCAAGATGGAAACCATTAGAGTTTTAGTGAGTATTGCTAGTTCAAAGAATTGGAACTTCTACCAATTACATGCTAAAAATGCATTCCTTAATGGGTGGATCTCTAAAGAGGTCTACTTGGCTCAACCACTAGGATGTGAAGACAAAGATAAACCTGATTATGTATGTAAACTAAGGAAGCCACTGTATGGTTCTAAGCAAGATCCTAGGGCTTCGAACCATAGGCTAGTCACATACTTGGAGGAACAAGTTTTTATTCCAAGCAAGACAGATTCTTTATTCTTCATTAAGAAGACTAATTCAGAGGTTATTTATCTATTTGTTTATGTGTATGACATTATCATTAGAGGAAATGATGCTAATGGCATCAAGAAGATTAAAACCTAGATGAAGGAGGATTTCAAGATAAATGATCTTGGGTTCCTTACATATTTTCTTGGTTTTTAGATTGTCTATACCGTTTCTGGTGTTTTCATTACTCAAAGAAGGTACATGCATGATATAATTGTCAAGTTCAAAATAGAAATTCCAAAAATTATAGGCACACCTATGGAATTGAATCACAAACTTGTTGCTTATGAAGGAGAGCTTCTTGAAGACATCACATGTTATCAAAGTTTTGTTGGGAGTCTCAATGGTCAAGCCCTAACAAGAGTGCATATATCCTATCGGGTGAGTACATTAAATTCATGCATAGACCAAGAAAACCTCACATAGAAGCTACCAAAAGGATCTTAAAGTAATTGAAGGGTACCATAAATGAAGGGTTTTTTTAATCCATTTACATTTGGCTTGGATATCAAGCTATACTCTAATGTAGATTGGGTTGGCTCAAAAGATGATAGGAGGAGCAACTCTAGTTATTTATCTTTTGCAGGGTCTAAGTTGATTTCATGGTCATCAAAGAAACAACCAACTATGGCATTTTCATCAACTAAAGCTGAATATAGGGGACTTGCAAATGCAACACAAGAGGCAATGTGTTTAAATTTACTCTACTCCGATTTGGGGCTACATACATACACCCAATGATCTTTGGAGATAAAACTAGCTCAGTATGTTTGGCTACTAATCTTGTATATCATGCAAGGACTAAGCACATTGAAGTGCATTATTATTATTTGAGAGAAATTCTACTTAGCAAGGACATACAATTGTTCTATGTATCAACAAACTTGCAATGTGCAGATATTCTAACCAAATCCTTGGATGGAACTAAATTGAACAGGTTCAAGATGATGATTGGATTGCAGCAGATTAAAGAGAGATGAATTCCAAGCATGTTAGGCTTGAGAGGAAGTTGTTGGTGCAATTACTCCAAGCCCAAATGCTTGATCACTTATCTTGAAGTTCATATGTTCACTCATGTATTAGCACATGAATGAACTCTTGTAAAAGATTGATTTTTCTCAGATGTTACCATTGTAGAATAAAGGAAGTTCAAGAAGTAGCATAAATGGAAGCACGAAGGGAAGCAGAGAATAGCATAGACTGCGAAGATGATAGAGAAGAGTAAATGCACAAGACTAGATAAAAGAAAAGAAGTTCTCTATACAAAAATATCTCTATATTCACAATGATGAAGTATCAACAACTGTATACAAAAAATGAATTCCTAAGCTCTTTATATAGAGTTTTGGGACTGAATATGTGCCAATGATTTTCTTGTACAAAAGTAGTGAAGAATATTTAAGGTACTAAAGGAATGGATAATAACAAAAAGTTGCTCAACAATTTTTTCACAAAAATAATGGATGCTATTTTAAAGCACTAAAAGAGTGTTCAACTTTTAATGACCCTTTTTATAAAGATAATGGTTGAAGTTAAAAGCCATAAAGCAATGATCACTACTGAATATGCTTTTTACAAAAAATCTAGATAATAATTAAAGTGCTAAAAGAATGATTGTAAACAAATAAACTTTTTCTTAAACGGATGCGCCACATTCTCCCCCTCAAGCTTTGCTTGAATATTCTAACAATCCAATCAATTGTTTGAATCTTTGTATCTTTGTTCCATCAAGAGCTTTTGTCATCATATCTGCAAGCTGATATTTTGAAGATATAAAAGAAATGTTGATCTCTTTTGAAACTACCTTCTCACAAACATAATGGTAATGAACTTCGATATGCTTGGTACATACATGGAAAACTCGATTAGCTGCCAAATGTATACTGCTCATATTGTCACCATAAATTTGTGGAGTTATATAAAGAAGATGTAAATCTTCAAATAACCTTTTGAACCACATTACTTCACATGTCAATTCTACAAGTGCACGATATTCTGCTTCTCTAGATGAAAGCATTATGTTCGTTGTTTCTTAGAACTCCAAGATACAAGTCGATTTCCCATCATTAGTAGGTAGCCACTCGTGCTACGTCGATCATCTTTATTTCTGGCCCAATCTGCATCACTTAAAGCTTTAATATGAAGATTAGTATCATGTGAGTAAAATAAACCTTCATTCAAAGTGCATTTCAAATAGCATAGCACAGCCTTAGCCGCATTCCAACGTACATCTGTAGGCTTGTGCATGAAGTGTGAGAGTACTCCAACTGCATAACCAATATCATGTCGTGTACTTATTGTGAAGAGAGATGGTGGATGCAATCCAAAGATGAGTAGGTGCCGCTACAACCAGCTTCACACGAGCCAACTGAGACTTCAGAGTTGATTAGTAGACCCTTTGAGCTTCCTAAATCCCTCAAAATATCAGCCAAGTACTTTGGAACATGTATCCCAAAAGTTTAAGTCAAGACAGACTAGTTGCGAAATGACTAGCTCCCAAAACTTGCTATTTTTGGACATACACCTGCTGGAAAAAATGAACAGTGCTCTCAACCTGGTAGGAATTAGACAAATTCCTTTTGGGCATATCAAATAGAATTAACAAGCTTGCTATACCAAGTTAAAACACTTCAAATGATGGACTGAGCACTGAGAACAAGTTTCATCAATATCTGGAGCCTCCCACAATTCTCGGGGCTCTGCAGAGATAGACCAGGGAGCAGTAAAATGCATATATCTCCCAAAATATTACTCCAATGACCATGAAAATTTATACGTACAAATTAAACAGTAAGAGCTATGCAACACACTTTACAACACTGAAAAATGTTCAGTAAAACGCGAGATATGACCTTCTGAAGGTACTGCTCTGAGTGAGTATAGCGGAGAACAAAACAGAGAGGTAGATGATAATAAATGTATAGATTCACATATGATTACAACCACATTGGCAATGAATCTTTGCACAATGGGAGTAGAATGATAGAGCTATGGAGTAAGCTCTTCAATCTCTACAAAATGACATGAAGTGGTCACGTACAAGGCTTGCTAATCGCCTCTTCCTTCTTGCTCCTTTTATAGCTATTCTTGGAGGGAGTTTTGAATTCGAATTCAAATGGCTCCACCTAAAAGTGATCCCCAAAGTTAGGAGAGATTCCCTCAGCTCAAAAATTCGTGATTTTGGTAGTTCGAGCCACGAATTTGCTTTTACATCATGGATGAGGTAAGCCATCCTTTTCCTTTTTTCTTTTTCCATTTACAAGAGATAAAATGTACTCTTTTACAAGAGGTGTTCACATGACTACTCATGTGACTTACAAATGAGGATAATATCAAATATATCAAGCATGTAGGCTTGGGTAGAATGCACCAACAGCTCCCCCTCAAGCCTAACATGCTTGGCCTTCAAATAAGTCTTCAATTGTCCTTGATTTCCTGCAAGCCAATCATCAACTTGAATCTACTTAATTTTGTACCATCAAGAGCTTTAGTCAACATGTCGGCACATTGCATATCTGTAGAGACATAGGATAGTTGAATATCCTTGCTCATTAGCTTCTCCCTTACGTAATGGTAGTGGACTTCAATATGCTTGGTTCTAGCATGGTATACCGGATTAGCTGCTAGATGTAGTGAGCTTGTGTTGTCACCAAAAATGTGAGGTGTTGAAGAATGAAGTCCAAGATCTGTGTACAAAGACTTTAACCACATGATTTCTTGAGTTGCATTAGCCAAACCTCTATATTCGGCTTTGGTAGAAGATAATGCCATGGTTGGTTGCTTCTTTGATGACCAAGAAATGATTTTTGAACCTGCAAATGATATATACCCTGATGTGCTTCTTCTATCATCTTTAGATCCGGCCCAATCTGCATCTGAGTAGACCTTTAGCTCAATATCTGAAGTAAATGAATAAAACAAACCTTCATTCATGGTCCCCTTTAGGTACTTGAGGACTTGGCCGCTTCCATATGTGGTCTTCTCGGCTTATGCATAAACTGACTCAATATGCTAACACTATAGCATATATCCACCCTTGTGAGTGTTGCATAGTTCAAACTTCCAACCAAGCTTTGATAGCTTGTGATGTCTTCAATTGGCTCTCCTTCATAAGCACTAAGCTTATGATTTTGCTCCATAGGTGTACCTGCACACTTGGTATTTTCCATCTTGAACTTGACGAGCATGTCATGGACATACTTCCTTTGTGTGATGTATATACCTGAATCTGTGTAGATCAACTCCAATCCAAGAAAATAAGTGAGTGGTCCGAGGTCACTTATTTTGAACTCCTCCTTCATTTGACTCTTTACCTATTTGATTCCTTCAAGATCATTGCCTGTGATAATAATATCATCAACATACACACATAAATAGATCACTTCAGATCCATTCCTCTTTATGAACAAAGAGGTATCCGCCTTGCTAGCTTTGAATCCTTGGTCCTGCAAATAAGTCACCAATCTGAAATTCCAAGCTCTTGGAGCTTGCTTCAATCCATACAAAGCTTTCTTTAGTTTGCATACATAGTTAGGATGATGTGCATCCTCATATCCAGGAGGTTGTGCCATATACACTTCCTTAGAAATCCATCCATTCAAGAAAGCATTCTTTAAATCAAGTTGATAAAGATTCCAATTTCTAGATGCAACAAGACTAATGAGAACCCTAATTGTAGGCGTTTTTGCAACAGGAGAGAAAGTCTCCTCATAATCAATACCATGGGTTTGAGCAAACCCTTTAGCAACTAACCTTGCTTTGTGTCTATTTATACTTCCATCTGGATTCCTCTTGATTTTGTATATCCATCGAGATCCAATTATCTTCATAGATGGCTTGTTAGGTACAAGCTCCCAAGTGTCATTCTCCTTCAAGGCTTCCATTTCTTCATCCATTGCATCTCTCCAAGCTTTCTTGCGTTGTGCTTCTTCGAATGTGGTAGGTTCTTCATTGGTTGAATCCTTTGCAATGTAGATTGAGTGCTTGGTGACCAAAGAAGTATCATAACCAAACCTTTCTGGTTTCTTCTTCTCCCTTGAAGACCTTCTAAGTGGTTGATGTGAGCTCTCCGGTCCATATGTAGCATCCTGCATCTTTGCTTTACCTTTGTTCTTCCATAGCTTTAGTCTTTCCAAGTCTTCTAGGTCAATCTCCGAATCACTTTCTTCAATCTGCTTTGGATCCTTTGGTTGAAGTGATGGAAAGTCTCCATCCAAGTCATACGACAGTTTCACTTTCCTGTCATCATCAAACCATGATTTGTTTTAATCAAAAATTACATCTCTACTCATAGAAAATCCTTTATTGGTTGGATTGTACAATCTATATCCTTTTCGGTTTTGGTCATAACCAATAAATACGCACTTCTCTGCCTTGGGATCCAATTTCCCTCTTACTTGAGAAGGAATGTGAGCATAGGCTAAGCATCCAAAGATTTTGCAATGCTCTAGACTAGGTCTTCTTCCATTCCACACTTCATATGGAGTGGTTCCATCTAGTGACTTAGATGGAAGTCTATTTATGAGATATGTGGCTGTAGACACAGCCTCTGCCCATAGGTAGTTTGGCAATCCCTTTTCGTTGAGCATGGACCTTGCAGCTTCAACAATAGCTTTGTTCCTCCTCTCTGCTACAGCATTGAGTTCGGGTGTATACCTTGTAGTGACTTCCCTTTTAATGCCTCTTTCATGCAAGAAGGCATCAAATTCAGAAGAGAAGTATTCTCCTCCACCATCTGATCTGAGTCTTTTCAAAGTCCTACCTGTTTGGTTTTCAACAAGAGCAATATACTTCTTAAAGCAATTAAACACTTCATCCTTGTGCTTCATGAAAAACAGAATGGTCCACCTGCTACAATCATCTATGAAAGACACATAATATCTTGAGCCTGATATAGATGGCTCCTTACTTGGACCCCACACATCCGTGTGCACTAGATCCAAAGGATTTTGATACATATATCCTTTCTTATTGAAAGGTTGTCTATGAGGCTTGCCGAGTTGACAAGCTTCACACTTATAAATCATGTGTTGCCTTGTGACATTAGGCAAACCAAGTACACTTTGGTCCCTGCAAATCTGTTTGAGTGTCCTCTCACCAATGTGAGCAAGCCTTTTGTGCCATATCTCCAACTCTGTTAGAGTTTGAGATCCATAGCTAAACAAAACTATGTTGTTTGTATCTTCCACTTCAAAAGTGAAAAGCCTTCGTGTCTTTTCTCCTTTGGGGATCCTTCGAAAGCCTTGCCTTGGGTCTTCAACATATGCTCCAAATCGATTGAATCTAACCTGCAATCCTTTTTCAACAATCTGTCCAACACTTATTAAATTTTTGGTAATTGTAGGGACATACAAGACTTTGCTTAAGAGGTTCATATTCCCATCTGATGTCTTCACATTACCTATCTTCTCCACTGAGTGCTTTGTGTCATCTCCTGTCTGCACTTCATGCTTGTTATGAGGATCTTCCAAATCAGAAAGTAAAGCCACATTTCCTCCTACATGGTTCGAGCATCCCGAATCAATGTAAAATATGTGATCATCATCCTTACCCTTCTTCGCTGGTAGATTCATAATCAATAATGAATCTTCTTGACTTTGGTCCTCTGCATAGTTATTGTAATCTCTTCTTGCTCTATGGCCACTTTGATAGTTGTTGTTGTTGTAATTGTTGTTGTAGTAGTTGTTGTTGTTGTAGCCTCCATTGTATCTACCTCTATTTGATCCATAGCCACCTCTATTGAATCCTCTTCCTCTTGAGTTCCTCGGGTTCCTGAAACATTCTTCAGTAGTATGGTTAGATAAGCCACATATGTTGCAAGGTTGAGATGATTGGAATCTCCCCTTGCCTTGCTTTCCACTTCTGCCTCTTCCTCTAGCTCTTCCTCTACCTGCAAAGTTTGCTTGGAAAGAGCTACCTTCATCTTCATTCTTCCTATTCTTTGACTTGTCCTTGACCTTAGCTTTATCAGAATATAAGGCAGAAGTTTGATTACCTCTTGAGGACTCACCACCTTTGCTAATCTTTGCTTCATGAGTGAAGAGTTGGCCCATGAGTGTGTTGAGGTCGGGTACATGCATATCCATGTATAAATCCATGGCTGTTGTGAATGACTCCCACTTGTCGTCTGCTTTGATTCCATTCATGATTTGTCTTATGATTTGCTCCTCTTCAATTACCTCTCCAATGCTTCCAAGTTGGTCGGAAATCTCCTTCATCTTTGTGACATAATCAGTCACATTTTGCTTCGGGCTTTTCTTCATTGTTGTGAACTCCATCCACAATTGGTTCTTCCTTGCTCGAGTGTTGGAAGAGAAGAAAGAAGCAAGTGCATTCCAGGTCTCTCTTGATGTCTTGCATCCCTTGACATGAGGTAAAAGAGAATCAGAGATTGAGTTTAGAATATAAGACCTTGCAAGTGCACCCTTTGAACACCAATTCGAAAGTCCTTCCACTTCTTCATATGATGGTTGCCCTTTGTTCCTCATGGTTGGCATTGCTTCATCTCCGGATATGAATCCATATAGATTCCTCCCTTGAAGGTAAGCCTCCATCCTTAGAGACCATGCCGGTTAGTTGTTTCGATCCAATTTGTCAATTGTTGATGGAAATCCATCTCCCATGTTGCTTGACTATGCTCTGATACCACTGTGAAGAGAGATGGTGGATGCAATCCAAAGATGAGTAGGTGCCGCTATAACCAGCTTCACACCAGCCAACTGAGACTTCACAGTTGATTAGTAGACCCTTTGAGCTTCCTAAATCCACCAAAATATCAGCCAAGTACTTTGGAACATGTATCCCAAAAGTTTAAGTCAAGACAGACTAGTTGCAAAATGACTAGCTCCCAAAACTTGCTATTTTTTGACATACACCTGCTGGAAAAAATGAACAGTGCTCTCAACCTCGTAGGAATTAGACAAATTCCTTTTGGGCATATCAAATAGACTTATCAAGCTTGCTATTCCAAGTTAAAACATTTCAAATGATGGACTGAGCACTGAGAACAAGTTTCATCAATTTCTGGAACCTCCCACAATTCTCGGTGCTCTGCAGAGATAGACCAGGGAGCAATAAAATGCATATATCTCCCAAAATATTACTCCAATGACCATGAAAATTTACAGGTACAAACTAGACAATAAGAGCTATCCAACGCATATTACAACACTGAAAAATGTTCAGTAAAAGGCGAGATATGACATTCTGAAGGTACTACTCTAAGTGAGTATAGCAGAGAACAAAACAGAGAGGTAGATGATAATAAATGTATAGATTCACATATGATTACAACTACATTGGCAATGAATCTTTGCACAATGGGAGTAGAATGATAGAGCTATGGAGTAAGCTCTTCAATCTCTACAGAATGACATGAAGTGGTCACGTACAAGGCTTGCTAATCGCCTCTTCCTTCTTGCTCCTTTTATAGCTATTCTTGGAGGGAGTTTTGAATTCGAATTCGAATGGCTCCACCTAAAAGTGATCCCCAAAGTTAGCAGAGATTCCCTCAGCTCAAAAATTCTTGATTTTGGTAGTTGGAGCCACGAGTTTGCTTTTACATCATGGATGAGGTAAGCCATCCTTTTCCTTTTTTCTTTTTCCATTTACAAGAGATAAAATGTACTCTTTTACAAGAGGTGTTCACATGACTACTCATGTGACTTACAAATGAGGATAATATCAAATATATCAAGCATGTAGGCTTGGGTAAAATGCACCAACACTTATAGCATACAATAATGATCCAATCAACGATCTATACATATCTACATTTTGAAAATAAACACCATCATGTATACTCAATTTTACATTAGGCTCCAAAGGATTTGCAACTCCTTTACATTCTGACAAACCAAACTTTTGAAGTAAATCACATATGTACTTCTTTTGGCTCAGCCATATACCTTGTTCATCATAAATAACTTCAATTCCCAATGCATAACGTAAAATCCCTAGATCTGAAATCTTAAACTCCTTACCATGCTTTTTCTTAATTTCATCAATCTCATCAATAGCGCTTCCTATAATGATAAGATCATCAACATAAATGCAAATATATACACACATTGATCTGTTACAAACTTAACATATAAAGAAGGATCTGCAACACTTGGTTTGTATCCTTGAGCTTCCAAATAACTTACCAATCAATGATTCCAAGCTAGGTACCTGTTTCAAGCCATATAATGCCTTTGTTAGCTTGTAAACAAAATTTGGATATTTTTCATCTTTAAATCCTTCTGGTTGCTCCATATAAACCTGTTCTTGTAATTGACCATTCAAAAATGCATTTTGACATCAAGCTGAAATATCTTCCAACATTTACTTGCTGCAACACTCAAAATTGTTCGTATAGTTGACATTCTTGCAATTGGGCTAAATGTCTCTTCGTAATCAATTCCATATGTTTATGCAAAACCTTTTGCAACTAACCTTGCCTTGTACCTGGAAATAGAACCATCACTATTTCTTTTAATATGAAATACCCACTTATTTCCAATTACCTTCATCTTATTATCTCATGGTACAAGCGGCCATGTCTTCTTCTCATACAATGCATCTATCTCTTCTTGCATCGCATTTGACCAATTAACGTTTGAATTTGCATCTTCAAAACATGTAGGTTCCTGTTCTTCAATGACTTTTGACATAAAAGCTGAATATGAAACACAATAAGACTCAATATACCTTTGTGTTGGCCTTCTATCTCTTGAACTTCTCCTAAGTTCATGTTCATGTTTTATCAAATCAGATTTAGAACTTTCATCAATTTCTTTATCATCACTTATCTCAACAAGCTTTGTTTTACCTTTTCCTTTCTCTTTTGATGTAGGTGATAATTTTTCTTCATTATAATAATTCTCACCTTATGAGATCCCTCGTGTAGTATCATGTAAACCTTCTTTGATTTCTTGTTGCATTTCTTCTTGAACCTGCAAAATATAATCCGTATACCAAGACAATAACTCATCAAAGCGTACATCACGACTAATAGGATTATAAGACTTATATCCTTTCTGATTATCTGCATAACCCACGAAAATGCATTTTTCTGACTTTGGCTCTAGTTTGGTTCGCAATGCATATGGAACCATAGCAAAAGAAACATAACCAAATACACGCAAGTGATCAATAACAGGTTTTCTATTAAACCAAACCTTAGAAGGAGTTACATTATGTGTTGTAGATATTGGCATACGATTCATCAAATATACTGTTGTATTTATCGCTTCAGCCCAAAATTTCAATGGCATATGCTTTTCATTCTGCATTGCTCTTTCTATTTCTGCAATAATCCTATTGCATCTTTCTGCTACTCCATTCTATTGAGGAGTATACCTGCAAGTGACTTCCCTCCTTATACCTTTATTCCACAGAAAATCGTTAAAAATTCTTGAAAAATATTCACTACCTCCATGAGATCTTAACCTTTTAATTACCCTTCCGGTCTGCTTTTTGGCCATTCCTTTGAATTTGACAAAGCAATCAAACACATCACTCTTATGCTTAAGAAAATACACAAAATTCATTCGGCTAAAGTCATCCACAAAAGTAACATAATATTTACTATCTGCAAGTGATGTTTCCTTCGTAGGACCCCAAACATCAGTATGCACCAATTCTAATAAATCCCAGCTTTGCAATTTGACACTAGAAAAAGGATGCCTTGTTTGCTTACCAAATTGATAAGCATCACACAAATGTATCATATTTTGTTTGGAGATATTAGGTAAACCAACAACAATCTTTCTTTTAACCATGTCTTTTAACTTATGTACATTTACATGTCCTATTCGCTTATGCCATAATTCAATCGGAGAAATCTTATTATTACCAACTCAATAATAAGAACCGCACTTGATAGCCACACTCCACCATCTACCCAACTGAAATAAGATTTTTACTTATTGCCGGTACATGAAGAACATCTTTTAAGATTTTATTACCTTTTTTATCTTCAAAGCATACGTCTCCAACTTGTGCTATATGATCGATTGAGCTGTCACCTATTTCAACTTTGCCATCAAACAAAGGTGCATGTAAATTAGCAAACCAATCAACGTTATTACTCATATGATTACTACATCCACTGTCAACTTACCATACATCATTGCTATGCGTTGCATCTGTATTCACATTCATCAGTAGTACATTTTCATGATTTTGTTCCTGAAGAAAATTACCCTGTGTATGATTTTGCTTTGCATATCCATCTCGCCCTTGATTATGCCAACAATCACGAGATATATGACAAGTCTTACCGCAATTATAACATGTTATACTTGAATTACCTTGATACCCATTACGTCCTCTGCCACGGTAGGAATATCTTCCCCTTCCACGCATATTCATATCTGAGCTCCCTGCATCATAATTATTGTTTGTCTCATTTTGACCTCCACGACCTCTGAAAGTTCCTCTTCTACCACTTCTTCGAGCGGGCTGATTTCTTGCATAAAGTGCATTACCTACACTACCTTTCTGCATAGACTGTCCACCATTAATATTGATTTCTTCTGTTATCATAAGTGAAACCAACTCATCAAAGTCAGGCAGCTCCGCTCTCACAAATACAGAAGTTGTAAAAGCTTTCCATTTTTCATCTTCTTTTAAACCATTTAAAACAAATGCAACTAAATCATCATCTTCAACTATGCACAAAATTGAAGCAAGTGCATCGACGATCTGCTTAATTTTGAAAACATAATCATTTACTGACTGTCATACATCCTTTCACAAAATTATTTAATTCATTTTTCAATTGAGTTCGTCGTGCCTTAGTGGTTGTTGAGAAGAGTCGCTCTAATGCTTCCCAAATCTCCTTTCTTGTTCGCAAGTCCTATATGTGTCCTATCATGCTCGACTCAATATTTTGTGACAATACAAAGATTATAAGACCATGCAAATTCCTACCCATAAGATATGCAGACATGCGAAAACGCCAGACATGATAGTTGGTTTTACTCATTTTTTCTATTTGGCTATTTTCGTTAGCCATCCTAAAAGAAGGTTATTCTAAACGAAGGTACTTGCAAATTATCAGCTTATTGGTGTTGGATCTTATGCATATACCTCATGTATAGCACCTTTGATGCATCAACCTCGCTCTAATACCAATGTAGAATAAAGGAAGTTCAAGAAGTAGCATAAATGGAAGCATGAAGGGAAGTAGAGAACAGCATAGACTGCGAAGATGATAGAGCAGAGGAGACACACAAGACTAGATAAAAGAATAGAAGTTCTATGTACAAAAGAATCTCTATATTCACAATGATGAAGTATCAACAACTCTATACAAAAAATGAATTCCTAAGCTCTTTATATAGAGTTTTGGGAATGAATATGTGCCAATGATTTTCTTGTACAAAAGTAATGAAGAATATTTAAAGTACTAAAGGAATGGATAATAACTAAAAAGTTGCTCAACAACTTTTTCACAAAAATAATGGATGCTATTTTAAAGCACCAAAAGAATAGTCAACTTTTAATGACCCTTTTTATAAAGATAATGGCTGAAGTTAAAAGCCATAAAGCAATGATCACTGTTCAATATGCTTTTTACTAAAATTCTGGATAATAATTAAAGTGCTAAAAGAATGATTGTAAACAAATAAACTTTTTCTGAAAAGGATGCGCAACAACCATGATAACGACCATCAGCAAGAGTCCATTGTGGAGCTAAAAGCGTGCATCAGTACGGACACGGTTTTCTAAGTTACTCAAAGGCTGAAGGACAAAGAACCCAAATACACTCAAAGGCTGAAGGAGAAACAAATCAAAGGCGATAACTCCGATGTCACCTTCGATATGAGCACATTATTATACCTCCACCAGTACATCTGTCATACTGTCACAGATGGAAGCTATAACTGATATCTAGAAAGCCATGGCTTGGCGGTTACTTTTATTGAATGCATATTCAAATGCTTTTCGTGAATTCAACAGCATCAGACACGACGTTAAGACCCACGAAGCGATTCGCATACTGGACACGGTAACACTCTTATTCCACAATTCAACGGAAAATGCTTTAGAAAAGGATGAGCAGCCGTTTGACTGCACTTAGAAATATGAGTTGGCTTCTTCTACAAATTAGTAAAACGGGCATGCAACGATGAAAAGGCACATTGTTTCAAGGAGGATGCATATGAGAACTAAGATATTAAGAAACCATTTACCATTGATCTCGCAATGCAGAGGATACAAATATTCTTCAGCACAATGGAAGATATATCTGATCTCTCAGTGCGAGGCTATGCGGGACCCAAATCATATCCTTGCAATGTCAGAGACTCCCCTTTAATCGCGCTGAACAGAAGTTCTTAGTAGATTCGAGTTTACATTTTTTATGGAATTTCTTAGTAGATTCGACTTTACATTTTTTAGCTAAACTACCACGTGCATTGTATTTGTCTTTCGGCAGTGCGTAGCGCGAGCGATTTGATTAGAGCTTGCGGAGGTACAGTATACTTATATCCTAATACTCTCTGTTAATGGATATCGGTATTATTGTTCACTCTTTCTGAGATTGACTAACTTAAAACAAAATTTGTGCATCTAAATGGCAGACACGTTTCGTCGTTTTTCCTCATCCAGAAACGCTTATGATTCTGTGCTACCCTTTTAATATCATAAATCAAGCCTCTCAATGAACGAGCTCATTATGGAAAGCAGTGTTCAATCTACAAAGCGAGAACCGGTACTCAATTGAAGGATCACAATAGGCATGTCCAAACCATATGACGTCACCATTGTTATTACTACTTTTTGAGTCCAGCACGCACTTTTCATGAGAAGCAAGTGGAATGAAAACTATCCGGATGTTACTTGAAAAAGGGCATCCTGTGTTTAATAAACGACTTAGTTTTCAAGGAAAAAACATTCAAGCAGCCCGAGCGTGTTAGGCTATATGGTTGCACCCTTCTCCTCTTAACCGGGTGAGGGTTTAACCCCTCTCTACTGGTAGGACAGTTGTGAACTCTAGGCCAATGTAATACCTTCAAGAAGATTTAAATATGTTGTCATAGTGCAATTCGTTTTAAGGTGTCCCCTCTGGGTAGTCGAAAGCCTTCTTTGTCAGTTACAGGCAGTCATATGGATACTATACCCCTTCACTTATATAGTTGTTCTTTCAAACAAATTCAAGCTATAAGCAAGATTAGGCTTTGGTCAAAATTTCCCTTAAAAATTGAAAAAAAAACATACAAGCACTTAAAAGCCCATAACCTTCCATGTCTCTAATGGAGATAAGCAATGTATTTGTCGGATGCTACTTAGTCTTCATTTAAAAAGCATAAACTCACACGATGGATCTAAGACTATATATAAAGGCTAGGGGTCAAATGTGACCTTGATTGTGAGAATAATTGATATGCCATTGTGAATTGTTCATTTTTTCCATAATATGTTGACCCAATATTGAGTTTCCTAGTTATGAGTGACATATGCGTACATATAAGTCCTTTTTGCAACAACATTCTTAATTGGCGCATGAACATACAAGGGTTAGAGGATTTTTCGCCCAAGCTTAAAGCTGGAATGCCAGCTTTAATTTGGGGATCATTAAAAATCTACACAAACACGGAAGGTTATGCGTGGAGAAATGAGAGACGGCATAGAAAATGGATATGGCGTGCGAGAACCACACATGTTCGAGGTCACCTTGATTAAGACCATCAGTTAAAGCTCGGAATGCCCTGGATGTCATCAGCAAACACAATGAAACCATATATATCCAGTATCATATAAATCAAGGGACCTAGAAATGTCAACAGTATAAATGAAATTTATTTATTCTAGAACAAAAAGGGGGCAGACAACCTTGAGAAGCCATTATTCTGAAAACGAATACTCGAAAACTGAATACACGCTCATGAACCTCTTAGTGTCCAATATTTTCTTTTAACGAAATCGTAAATCCCCGAAGGTCGTAATGGAGAGGAATCCTTGATTAGGCAGGTTACATTCATACGTTGAATGATTAGCGTCCATAATTGAACTTCCTGGATGGCGAAATAGAAACCTACCTGCACACCTAGACATTGACACAAGTACTGTCTACACTGTCTCACGCAAACTTCCAAGACTTGACATATAGGATCTTTGTGAGACTAGGATGAGAATGATAGAACAAATCCACGTGGATAGAAATGCGTTTAATCTATATAGGTATAACACACACACACACACATATATATATATATATATATATATATATATATATATATATATATATATATATATATATATATATATATATATATATATATATATATATATATATATATATATGACTCTACATATCTATAAAGTACGTACGATTGTTGACACTACATATATCTCGTAATTTTGAGAATGGATACAAATCGATAACTGATTAGGGCAAGGATCGAAATTCTCATTACAATAAGAGGATGACCTAGATCGACGATTTCGCGTGACATAGGGAAAGAGGTCTTGGAGCTGCGCAGCTATGGCGGCTCCATGAACACACACGGGACACTCAGATGAGAGACACAGAGAAAGTGCAATTCTGATAAGCCGCGCTCGGTCAGCCATAGACTACGCGCATTCTTTCTTTTTAGTTTTTGTAGTCTTTTACATATAGAGTCAATACAATGCCACATCATCAAATCTCCCCCTCAAGCTCAGAATGAGCTTGAATACAAACTGAAAGAAATACATATGTCCATACAAGATGAAATAACATGAAATGAAATCTAGATACAACTAAAGCTTTCTAACTCCTAAAGCTTCTCTGAAGTAGGTGAACTTTTCTTTCGGAAGAGCTTTGGTGAAGATATCTGCCACTTGTTCTCCAGTGCTGATGTGGATCAGCTCCACTTCTCCTTCGATGACCTTCTCACGAACAAAATGATAATGAACTTCGATGTGCTTCAATCTCGCATGATAAACTGGATTCTTTGATAGCATTATGTTGCTCACATTGTCACAATAGATGACCACCTTTCCGTCGATGTAGACTCCCATGTCTTCGAGTAGGTACTTAATCCATGTTGCTTCACAAACGGCTTGTGTAATGCCTCTATATTCAACTTCGGTACTTGACAAGGCGACAGTTGGTTGTTTCTTGCTACTCCATGAAATTGTTGCACTTCCAAGTGAGAATGAAAAACCACTAGTTGACCTTCCATCCATGACATTTCCTGCCCAATCTGCATCTGTGTATGCATATATACATGGCTGAACTTTTCCATCATAAAACAAGCCAAAGTTGCATGTTCCTTTCACATATCGCAATATGCGTCGCACTGCATGGTTTATGCATAAACTGACTCACCAAACCAACTACAAAACTCAAATCTGGTCTTGTCTTTGTTACATAAATCAAACTTCCAACCATTTTCCTATACACATTGGTATCATGCAAGTACTTCCCATCATCCATAAGCTTAGCATTAGCATCAAGTGGCGTATCAACAGGTTTGCAAGCACTCATACCAAATCTCTCAAGCATTTCTAGCATATAATTGCGTTGTATCACCCAAATTCCTTCTTTCATTGAAATTACTTCAATTCCCAAAAAGTATTTTAGCTCTCCCAAATCTGACATCAAAAATTCAGATTTTAGTTGCCTTTTCAATATATCAATCCTCTTCTCATGGCTGCCAGTAATGATCAAATCATCGACATAGATCACTAATAGAATCCTTTCGCTTCCTAGGTTCCATACAAACAGTGAATAATCAGCCTTCGATTGCATAAATTTCAGATCCAATAACTTCTTAGTGAATCATTCACACCATGCTCGTGGAGCTTGTTTCAACCCATAAAGCGCTTTCTTTAGCTTGCATACATAGTGAGGATACTTTGGATGCACATAACCTTCTGGTTGCTGCATATACACTTCCTCATGCAATTTTCCATTCAAGAATGCATTCTTAACATCCATTTGATACAATTTCCAACTGTTCATAGCAGCCCATGCAATTACGCTTCTTACCGTTGTCATTTTCACCACTGGACTGAACGTTTCATCATAATCCAATCCATATACTTGTGCATATCCTTTTGCAACTAAACGCGCTTTAAATCTCTCCACTGAACCATCACTTTTGCATTTCACTTTATATACCCATTTACATCCAATAGCTTTCTTATTCGGTGGCAATTTCACTAATTCCCATGTATCATTCTTCTTCAATGCATTCATCTCATCATCCATTGCTTTGCACCAATCCTCACTTTGTGACGCATCATGAAAATTCTTTGGTTCCTCATGCTTAATTCTCTCTGTCATGTATGCATAATGAAGCTTCATAGACTTATTGTATAGATTCAGTCTATCCACAGGATGTCTTACTCTGGTAGATCTTCTCACAGGTGTTTCTTCATCTGATCTTGAACATGTATCTTTCCTTGCGTGTGGAGGTACATATTTCTCCTTATTTTTCAACATGCCAGGTGTAACGATCTCATCGTCAATATCCGAATCAGACATGTACTCTCTCATCTTCTCTTTCCCTTTCTCCTTTCTCCTTGCACAGTCTTTTGCATTTTCAGTCCATGATGTTTCAGGTGTAGGAAACTCATATGAACCATAGTCTTGAATCTCTTCATGGTCAGATTCCTACGACTTGTTCCTGGCTCATTATGAACATTATGCATAGAATCATCCTTATTATTCTCTATCACAACCATGTCTTTGGGTGCGTACCATGATGCTTTTTCATCGTATATAACATCTCTACTCACTATATATTCTTTTGTAACAGGATTATAACATCGATATCCTTTCTTCTCTTCTGAGTATCCAACAAATATGCACTTTTAAGATTTTGCCTCAAACTTATGTCTCAACTGACTAGGCACATGCGCATAAGAAATACTTCCAAAAACTCCTAAATAGCTAACATTAGGCTTATGCTTCCATAGCCTCTCATAAGATGTGAGATCATGAACCATGCCTGTGGGAGCTCTATTTATAACATGCACAGCAGTATGACAAGCTTCTGCCCAAAACATAACTGGCATGTTCTTTTCCTTCAACATGGCTCTAGCAACTTCCTCAATCACACGATTTTTACATTCTGCAACACCATTTTGTTGTGGCGTGTATCTACAAGATAATTGCCTTCTGATTCCATGATCACTTAGATACTAATCAAATTCTCTTGAAATATATTCTCCCCCTGAATCTGATTGTAGGCACTTTATATACATTCCCAACTGCTTTTCAATCATGTTTTTGAATCTCACAAAGCACTCAAAGACTTCACTCTTATGCTTCAGGAAGTAAATCCATGTATATCGGCTATAATCGTCAACGAATATCAAAAAATATACTAAGCCACCAACTGATTTTGTTCTAGCTGGTCCAACCACATCACTATGGATTAGTTCTAGAGGTCTCCTCCTGTGCATTTCTCTCCTTGGAAACTTCATACGTTGATGTTTTCCAATCTTTGAAAGTTTAAATGACCAAATCTTGGTAGTCCACGCACTAAAGTTTTGCTTCTCCATAGACTTCAATTTCCTCAAATTGATATGACCAATTCGTTTATGCCATAATTCTCCTATATCTGAGTGTTCACTATTCTTGGCATACGTATTTTGATAAAGAGGTGTGCCCATATCAAAGGTGAACAATCTACCCATCTTCCTTCCATGACCAAGCAATTTCCCTCTTTTTCCATACTTGAAATCATGTATGAAACAACCATGTTTGTTGAAAATTACTTACATGTCCTGATCCGTAAGCTGACCAACCGAAACTAGGTTCTTTGTAATGCTAGGCACATGTAAAACATCACTTAAAGTGTTCTGAACACCATTATTTTGTATGAGCAGTACATTTCCAACATCGTTAATCAGGTGTAAGGTATCATCACCAGTTGCCACATATTCTTTAGACTTCAAGGGCTCTTTTGATTCAAACCAATCTCCTATGCTCGACATGTGATTTGTGCAACCCGAGTCTATGTACCAATTCATATCATTTCCAGGTTTAGATATACTATTCAATACATGCTCCATTGCAAACATATTATCTCTGCCATAGTCTCTATATGAACTCTCAGCAGAGAAGTTTCCATGTGACACGTAACGGCCTCTACCTCTTCCTCTTTGGCTATTCTGCTTATGATAGCAATCTTTCTCAAAATGGCCATACTTGCCGCAATGGTAGCAATTCCCACGTGCCTGTGATCTTCCTCTACCTCTAGAGTATGATCTTCCTCTACCTCTTGACATATCCACTATATTTGCATTTCTAGAAGATGATCGTCCACGACTAGAACCTCTTCCTCCATTCTGGAAAAATGCATGATCTCTCGAATTAACAGTTCCTGATGCATATAAACCAAGCTTTACTTCTTCTGTCATGCAAAGAGCTACTAGCTCATCAAAATCTGGCATAGTGCCTCTCACTGAGATCGAAGTATCTAAGCTCTTGTACTGCGGTCCTAGACCATTTAGCATAACGGAAACCATATCATCATCATCGACCGTGCAATTTATGGAAGCTAAATCATCAGTGATCTTCCTAATTTCAACCACATAATCTGTTATGGACCTATTTCCATGCCATACGCTATGCAACTTTTGCTTTAAGTGGATTTTTCTAGCTTTTGTTGACGTAACATATATCTTATGGATTATATCCCAAGCTTCCTTCGGTGTGCTAGCTTTCATAATATGTGGAATCAGGCTCTCTCATATACATATAGAAATCCAATGAAGAACCTTTCTAGATTTTTCTATCCACGTTTTATATTCTTTTTGCTCTTTTGCATTCGGGTCCTTTGGCAACTCAGGACACTAGTCCTCTCCATTCACTAGTCCCCAAAGACCTTTTCCCATCAAGAAATTTTACATTCTATAAGACCATATGTGGTAATTGTCTTTATTCAGCTTATCGCCAACTATTTGCACAATATTATCACCCATCTTTGCAATTTTGACACTTCTCTATGTTATAGCAATTTTATGGCGAGGCCTAGAAAAAATTCGGCAGCATTTCGACTATTTTTCTAGATATGTGCACCAAAAACTGAATCTTCACAAGTAATCTTAATGATTTCCCTCTTTTTCTAAGCACTTTCTGCGTCTCTATGCACTTATATGCTCAATTTCTACCTCTCCAGAAAAATTTCGGCAGAGTCTCCTTTGTCCAAACTATATATGAATCAAGTCAACTATAGCCACTCCACTCAAAAAACCCAAACTCTGGGTAAAAGCATCAATAAGAGTCCATAACGTAAGCAAATATAATCTGACGGGAGGCCTCAAAAATCATACATTCATCCCGTGATCGATACACGAGGTCTTTGGACTGTCTTCTCTTTGGTCTTCCACCTATGTCACTAGAGTATCTCCAAGCATGAGAATACCCCAGTTAAAAACCTCACCACATCCCTCAGTTTTTGTTTAAATTCAAGGTTTCAGTAGGGTATTGTAAAACCTCACAAGGCGTGTGAGTTGTCCAATTAAGGACCCACAAAATGCTTACATTCGTCTCACAACGTGTGAGTATTGTCCATTCAAGGACCCGCAAGAAAATACATATCGTCGCCTGCCACATGCACTCAAATGAAAAACAAAACTCAAATATGTACCTGACACACAATCCTCTCAATAATTCTCAGGTATATTTTTTCTACTTTCGAATATAACTAGAGGATCAGCTTGGCGATGAAACCTCTAAAAGGACGAAAAGGAAAATCAGCATCCGAGGACCTCTCATACAGTATAGAAACTTTTCGATCAGCACATTTAGATGAATTTTGTGCGCAGATCAATAGGCAGTAACTTCTATTCGTCTGGAGCAGGGATCTCGACTGAATAAACCAGACTTTCAATGGGCGGAGAGTGGATTAATTGACATGAACAGGCGCTGCATCAACCTCCAGTGCCTGCTTCATAAACTTCCCCATGCTAGAGTGGTGTGTGACGGCTAATAAGCACTCAAGAATGTCGTGACGAGCGAATGCAGGAGAACGAAGAATCAATTCTCACTATATCAGTCTATCCTTCTTACTCTGCGCAGCTGCGGCTGTGGTCGATATGCATGCAACACTAAACTCACACTTCTAATTCGCCAGGTTTAAGCTGCGCGTATCGGCCGGCTCTGATACCACTTCTTGGAGCTGCGCAACTATGGCGGCTCCATGAACACACACGGGACACTCAGATGAGAGAGATAGAGAAAGTGCAATTCCGATAAGCCGCGCTCGATCAGCCATAGACTACACGCGTTCTTTCTTTTTAGTTTTTGTAGTCTTTTACATATAGAGTCAATACAATGCCACATCATCAAGAGGAAGCATGCATCAGTTGTGGAGCAATGCCTCTATCATTATATTTATGCTAATTATGTTTCTATGGGACATACTTGCCAGATTATCGGATCTCCCCTTCAAGCTCAAAATAAGGTCATATAAAAATTTTAAGTACCTAAAAATATCGATACAATCAAAATTATCATGTGGTGACACTACATAAACAAATATGTACCTTCTCTATCCCTAACGCTTTTTTAAAGTAGATGAATTTCACCTTTTAAAGATCGTTTGTGAAGATGTCCAACAATTGATCTTTGATAGTCATATCTATAAGCTTGGGTTATCTTGAGTGATCTTCCCATGAACAGAGTGATATTGGTATCTCATGTGATGTGATATCACATGGTAAAATAGATTCATTGATAACATGGTCCTAGTAATGTTTGCATACTATGGTACGAGTTCTCTTTTAATGTCAACCCCCATTTATTCAATAAAATAGGTAATCTTTGTCACTTTGCGAGAAGCATGTATAATTTCTCGATACTCAAACGTAAGATGTGACAATGCCATAGTTGGTTGCTTCTTGGTAGTCCATGAAATAGATTGAGTTTGCGAAAAGAGAAAAGAATCTCTATTTCATCTCGGATCAGCTAGGAAATTATTACAAGTGCTGTTACATATATCAAAAGTTTTATCCTTCATGAAAATGAGATTTGCATGGTTTATGCATAAAGCAACTAGAAAAGCTGATCACAAAAATTAAATGTAGTCTGATAGTCCTTACTAGGCTTCAACTTCCAAGCATTATACTACACATATTTTCATCATTAAGTTATTTTCCAATATCATTAATTTTTGAATTATCATATAGTGGTGCGTCTATGACTTTGCGAGTAATCATTTTAAAACTTTCAAACACTTTTGTAACACCAATATTATTCTATTACCAAGAAAATATTTTAGATCTCTCAAATCAAAAATAAAATATTTATTTATAATTTCTTTTGAAGATCAACAAATATCTCTCCTTGATTTCCCATATTTATCAAATAATCAATGCATCCCACCAAAATCATTCTAGAATCATTTGTTTCAAATCCAAAAATGATAATGAGACTTGGATTTTATAATTTGAATATTGAATAGCTTCTTTACAAAAGTCTGATACAAATTTTTTTCGGTGTTTCACTCACATGATAATAGGCTTTCTTAATTTTTTATACATAATTTGAATACTTCAATGCACATAGAATTATGGTAATTTCATGTACACTTGTTTATCCAATCCTCCATTGAAGAAAGGATTCTTAGCATTTCCTTTATGGAATTTCAATTGTTTTATTATAGCCCACGCAATCACATTCTCCCTAGATGTCTCCTCTTGAACGATGCCATTAATATTTTGAGCACAATGTTGTGATCCCTTTCAAAGAACGGATCACATCTTCAATCTCTTACATCAAATTGGGCAGCTAGGTGCCGAGAATATTGAAATCAGCTCTTAAGGTCTTCTTTTTATACACAAAAATCAAGGGCCTTTGCTAGATGTACCTAATAAAATATTTTGACCCCCTACTAGATTCCCCAGCTCTTTGCAGTCAAGAAGATGTCCACAAAAATGAACTAAATTATCGTAGGTGCAGAAAACAATGTCATTGGAAGTTCATTTTTCAAACAATTCTCAAGACAATTTTGGTGTGCTTTATGGTTCCCTTTTTTCTAGGAGACATACAAGAATTTATGCATGTTGATTTTCCCCTCAAAACCCTTGATATGGGTGTACTCTCACTAAAGCATGTCTCTCTTATGAAGGATGTAGGGTTTTTCCAAATTGTTCTAGATTCACTTCTTTTGATCCTAAGTACTTCTGGGCTTATTCCCAATAGTTGGAAATTGATTTTCCACTCGGTCATACAATCAAGCATCTACTCTTCAAATGAATGACATCTCTCAAACCCGCTTAGTGTAGGGAAAACATGGTTTTTTTATAATTGATTTTTCATTGTTTTTTCTCCTAACTATTTTCATAGCTTATGATTGAGTTCAATGGCTTACTGTGAAGCTTCTTCCCATATGAAATAATCACTCATGAAAAACCAAATGTTCTACAACAAGCCTCACCTAGGGACATTCCTATTCATAGACACTCTAAGAGCAAGTACCTCATCAGAAGTCATCCGCCCAACAAAATGGCCGATAGGACATGTCATTGGCAATGATGCCAAATTAATCCTTGTAGACCCGTGATACACATACAAACCACTTTGAAAAAATGGATCCTTGTCCAAAAAAAAGATCCATTCAAAAGCCTAATATGTGGTGTGAAGGCCTTCACCATGCTATGAGTCATGCACACAATCATCGAGTCTCACACATGCACACATGCATACACACACGCATGCAAGCCTCACTCATGGACAAGATAGAAGAGCGCTAGAGAAACTCTCTCTTGATATGAAGACAAACTAAAGAAGAAGGCCAAGAACAAGACCAAATGAAGGTTTCGTAACACTTTTATAGTCAAGTTAAGAACGTAAAATTGAAAATCAAAAATCTATTTTACTTCTTGTCATGTTGCTGGAAGTTGTCTTCCATCAATCACTAACGTAATTCATGAATATGAAAATGTTGAACTGTTAAGTCTTCAAGTGGATGTTCCAACAAAAGTACACAAATTCTCATCGAAATATGTGGAGCCTTTGTCTCTGTGAAGTTTTCAAGTACATTTTACCACTGTGATACAAATTCTGATTAAAATATGTAAAACATTTTTCATTGAAGAGTATATTCTGATTGTTATTTACTGTACAGTTTATAGAAGTAAGTTAAGGATGACGGTTTCTTTTTTGAAAGGCTCCCTTCTTGTTTCTAGAAAAATGTTGTTTTTAGTAATTCTCTCTAATAAATCATAGCTAAGAAATGTATCGATTAAAATACCTCAGTGGCAATATTATAGCTTCGCATCTTTTGTAACAAACCATGATCATCCTTTCATCAATGTTTATCGGAAATTTTCAGCTGACAGATAAATATATCAGAATAAATCGCACATATTAATCTTTACAAGGCTTCCCCTGGGTTTTGCGGCTAATTCTAAAAATTGACATGGTTTCCTTTGTTACTTGATGTGCTCTGTTTCCTACCTATAATCTTAAAAAAACAATATAAAACGTTATCAATATTTTAGAGGACCTGCAAGTTTTTTCATTTTGAAAAATCCCTCCTATTTCGGTTTTGAACTTTCTAGAGAAAGATAGCCCTAATAATGGTCCAGAATACCCGCTAAAACCTCAACTCCAGTTTTCTCGGTACTGTTTTCAGCTCCTCCAAGGTTAGTTCGCTTATCTAGATTTTCAAGAAATGGAATAAGATATTCAAGATTTACTTTTCCTTGATTATTAAGGTCACCTGCACTATGCGACTAATTTCTAAGTCCATATGTGAATCTTTTTATGATCGAAGACTCCCCGAGTTGATTTGGTAACTTTTTTTATGATTTAGAACTCCCCCAACGCCTCGCCGTTAGGAAAGATGACAAATTGGTATTTATCATAATGGAATACTGAATCGATAAGAACTACACGTAAATACATTGTAAATGAGTTAACCTCGGAATATCTGTTTTTTTTATTGATTCTCGATGGAGGACGAGTATGATTCTTGACTTGCTGTTAGGACCTTAATGCGCATCTCAGAAAACTCGCAAAGTTGATGGCGTCTTCACAGAGATCTATATGCATATCAGAATTGTTTTTTATCTATCGGCAGAGCAGACCACAGCCGCATCGACACTACGTAGAAAACAATATATGGCAACATCTTTCATAGGGATATATGGGGTGCGCCAATACGAAAAGGTCAAGTCAACAAATGAGGCTGACATTTCATGTGCCTACGATGTCATAGCCTCCTCGCAAATTGAATTGAATCGAGTTTGTGTCCCATGTTCGCTTTTGCCGCCTGGCTGAAAGCACAACAGTTCTTGGTTTCAACTACTATTAGCTTGAACTTTACCTCGGTGCGCTAAAATACCAAAGATATGCGGAGGTTTGCCATCATAATATTTTGCTGCTCATAGCATCTGGCTTTCCGCAATGCGACTATTTCTTTATTTTACGCCGCCCTTACGGCTTTCTCTCATTGCGTATTCGCCTGAATTTACAAAGGACTTCCGAGACACAATATGAAAGCATATTCTAATTCCACCTTACTACTCCTTTTCAAAGGAAACCGCTTCCATCATTCACTTTTTTCTCAAACTGAATCGATCCGCAAAAGCAGTTTAAAGGTTGATTGGCATAGAAGTTCGGCCCCCTTCTCTCGTAATTTAATGGTAGAACGTTCACAGTAGCCCTCCTTTTGATCATTAAATGGCGGCTCTCTTGCATAAAATCAATCGGGATATCATATGTAGGAATCGGCTCATTTACAAAGCAAGGACATAAGATCGATTGTGAAATTTTCAAGAAAAGTTGGCTCATTCCGGAAATGGAAGGTTATCATTATTCAAGGTGTCAGTTAGATCTAGGATAAACTTTATGGCTTCCTTAGCAGATGAAGACAAGAGGATCTGAAATACTAGAGCCCTCAGAGATCTAGGTTTTGAGTCAGCCATCTGACAGCTTATGAGCCGAGTAAATACGAAATAATGTAAAACACGCAATCGTTGAAGTGATACTTAGCTATTCTTCAAGGGGACGCTTAAATTGAACTGAATAATCGAGTTTCTGTCCCATGTTCGCTTCTGCCGCCTGGCTGAAAGCACAACAGTTCTTGATTTCAACTACTATTAGCTTCAACTTTACCTCGGTGCGCTTAAATACCAAAGATATGCGGAGGTTTGCCATCATAATATTTTGCTGCTCATAGCATCTAGCTTTCCGCAATGCGACTATTTCTGTGTTTTACGCCGCCCTTACCGCTTTCTCTCATTGCGTATTCGCCTGAATTTACAAAGGACTTCTGAGATTCCACCTTACTACTCCTTTCAAAGGAAACCGCTTCCATCATTTACTTTTTTTCGGAAACTGAATCGATCCGCAAAAGCAGTTTACAGGTTGATTGGCATAGACGTCCGGCCCCCTTCTCTCGTAATCAAATGGTAGAACGTTCACAGTAGCCCTCCTTCTGATAATTAAATGGCGGCTGTGTTGCATAAAACCAATCGGGATATCATATGTAGGAATCGGCTCATTTACAAAGCAAGGACATAAGATCGATTGTGAAAACTTCAAGAAAAGTTAGCTCATTCCGGAAATGGAAGATTATCATTATTAATGGTGCCAGTTCGATCTAGGATAAACTTTATGGCTCTCTTAGTCGATGAAGACAAGAGAACTTTAAATACTAGAGCCCTCAGAGATCTAGGTTTTGAGTCAGCCATCTGACAGCCTATGAACCCAGTGAATACGAATTAATGTAAAACACGCAATCTTTGAAGTGATACTTAGCTATTCTTCAAGGGGACGCTTAAATTCATTCATTGTATCTAAGCAAACGATCAGAAATAACCAATTCACATGTTAGCTTCAGTACCACCATCAGAAAGATGATCACGCGTACTAACTGGCTTTTCTATGAATCATGCGGAATGGACACACAATCACTCAAAGTCTAAAGGAAATAAACAACGGAAATCCGATAACTTGGAGTCACCCTCAATATGAGCATCATTATACCTATTTGAGTACACCTTTAGTACCGCGCACAGAGAGGACCTATAGCTGATATCTAGAAGGCCATGATATGCAGGTCACTTTGATTGCACGCATAGTTAAATGCTGGTCGAGCATAGAAAATCATCCTACAAATCAATACGCATAGCAGTGCCTTAAAAGCAATCTACATTTTTTAGCAGTGCACTTATTTCCTAATACTATCTGTTAACTCTTTCCGAGATTATCCCTCCAGAGATTAACTCTCTTGAAAAGATCATTTGAAAACCAGAATGGTTTCGTTCTGTTTTCTATGATAAAAAAGTAATGCGTCTATGCTGCCCCTTTTACATCCTGAAGCAAGGTCCTAAATGAATGCCATCGGACAGTCACATTATGGAAACCACCTCTCAATCTAGAAAGGAATATCTCGGAGCCATGATTGAACTGTTTCTTTGAGTTCACTATGAACTTTTGTTATGTTCAAGCCATGATTGTTACTGTTTGTTTGTGTTAAGTACGAACTTCTCATCCAAGGAGTGGAATAAACCAAACTTTTATTTGTGTTCAGTATGAACTTTTCAAAGAGGAAGTTTGGCTGAAGCGTAATCTCCCTTCGCTTGAATTGATGAAAGAACAACTCTACAAGTGAATAGGCATATTATGCATGGGACTTCCTATATCACAGAAAGCAAGGGTTAGACTGCCCAAAGGCAGACACTAAGAGGAACCCTTGCTTCCTATATCACAGAAAGCAAGGTTAGACTGCCCAAAAGCGTAATCTCCCTTTGCTTGAATTGATTGAAAGAACAACTCTACAAGTGAATAGGCATATTATGCATGGGACTTCCTATATCTTGTTTAATATTGCTCGGATGCATTACACTTGCTTTGGTCCTACACATGTCCTGCGATAGAAGAGGGTTGAACCCTTGCCCGTGCCTCAAGAGGCAAAAGGCCCAACCACACACAATAACCCGTATGGACATAACCATCTTTGATTTAAAGGAAAAGACATACAGCCACCCGAGAAGTGTTCCATTTTTCAAAGGAGATGAGCAATGTTTTGGTGCTATTCTATTTAACGTTTATACAAAGAGCAATAAGGCAAGAAGTCAAATGTTACATTCATTATGAGCATAACCGATAGCTCTACGTAAAGTGTCCATAGTTTGTACAATATGGTGAATACTATATTGATTTCCATAATATGAGAAGCACGAAGGTATAGAAAAGCCCTTTCTGCAAGACTTTTTCGTCCGAAGCATGTGCATACAACGGTTAGAAGACAAATAACTGAAATCATAAATCTGGAATGTCAGCTTTATTATGAGCATCATTTCGGAAATTCCCACAAACAGGACGTAGAAAATGCATATGATCTCCGAGAAAGCACAACTTTGAGGTCGCCTTGATTGAGCTCATCATTTAAAACTCGGAATGCATTGGTTCTCATCGCCAAAGAGAATGAAACCATACCTACGCTTTTTCACACAAATCACCGCACCTAGAAATGTGAATAATATACATGAAAATCGTGTATCGTAAAGAAAGGGGGCGTCCTCCAACCTTGAGAAGGCATTATTCTAAAAACCAATAATCGAAAAACTCACTATATTCTCGCAGACCTCTTGGCGTCGGATTCTTGAGTTGGAAAGAAAATGTGGAGGTCGCAATTGAGGCGGAGACCTTGAGTAGGCGGACATGATACGCACTGTAAATGACCACCGTGCATAATTGGACCTCAAGAAACAATGAAAATTCAAACGATAATGAAACAATGAGAAGGTGCACACATCTTTACGACAACTTGATTTGGAGAGGATAGCAATAACTAACAACAGTGCATATAATTAATGAGTATTTTACCAAAAAGTAATTACCGACAATCCTTGGTCCTGAACCAAAAAGTCAGACATTGAAACAAAAACTGCGGACGGTATGAAGAAGCAAAGCCTCTAGGGGTGCACAGAGATGCGAAGGGACCATAACCTTGGCTTGAGATTCCATTCAACCTAATTATTTACTTCTCATGATTCCATTTCAGTCGTAAAACAGACATCTTCCTTTTCGGAAATAAGTGATCATAGAAGTTTCTGAATTAGATTCATTATACAACATGGGATTCTCATTTGAAGACAATTCATCATTCATCGTTGAAGAAATCTCAAATTTACTCTTTTGAATTGCAAGAGACAAAAATGAAGTTGAAAAACCGGTTTAACAAACGCTAGGCTCCTACGTCCATAAAAGAGAATCCTTAACATTACCACTATAGGATTGAAGGTCCAATGATTCTACTAGTTGTTTGCGTTCAGCACAAACCCTTAAAGCACAATTGCATGCCTCATCTACCTCTTTCAAGCCCTTGTCTCACTCACTATCTCTCTTTCACTCTCCCTCTGTC
>CM035441.1:14711950-14829450 GCA_020310875.1 Ceratopteris richardii
ATTGTCTTACAGATGGCAAGTAGTGTTAGAGTGCAAAATCCATGCATTGGTCAAGAGATGATTAGAAACGAAAAATTCAATAAAGCCTACGATGGACTTTGCACCTTAATTTTCAACTATGGATCCAAAGGGAAACATTGCTTGCATTCACTTTTTTGAAAGCATATTTGCCTCAAGACTCACATTCATAACCTACAATGAATTCTAAATTACATACTCCAATACACGATTCTCAAAATCTATCGAAGGTATCCCGAAACAACCAAACAAGAGTTCTAACAAGCCCATGACATCTCAAACAATGAGAATTTCACTCTTAAGATGTGATATCAATAATTTCCACTCAAATGTCCCCATGTATTGAAAATAATTATTCTCACTTTTTTCTTAAATGGATCCATCCAATACATGAATTTTCAAATCAAATATTGTACAAGGGTAGAAGGGAATGTTTATGAGAGGATTCTTGTAACACATTGTCTACAATTACTTCCTCCAATCCTCTTCTTGTGCGAGATTCGTTCCAATAAACATGATGGATTTGGTCTTGGAGTCAGATTTAGGTGCTCTAAGATGACAATCATGTCATTCCCATTGATCAAAAAGTTTCATTTGATGCCCATGAACCAAGTACATTGTCTCCCTTAACATCTTTGATAGCTAAGAGGAGAGCAACTTTATTAAATTTTCTCCATTTCATTAGCATACATGGCCATTGAAAAAGAGGAGAATGATGGAGCTACACAATAGATCTCCCTTCTACATTTCTTTTTTCTTGAAAGAATTGAATGAAGATCCTTGCAAGCATTGCAAATGATGTCAAACTATTGTGGGAGTTGAAGGAGTAGAAGTTGACTTGTGTGATTCACCTTGTTTCTGTATTGCATAGAATGGGGCTCTATGTCCCCTTGCATTGAGGACTTCAGAAAGAAGGCTTCTAGTTTCCTTGGGCTTCAAAAAACAAGGTGTTTAGAAAAGACATGTGAAACTATGCTCAGTGCAATTTGAAGTAGTCATAGCTTCTACCAATTTTGTAGAATATTATTTAGCCATCATAATATACCTTTCCTTAGTATGTAATGGGTTTGATGAGATCAAGACCCCATTGTTCAAATGCTTTGCACAAGTTCAGATCACCAAGTGCTGGAAATTTAGCTTTGTGGGAGGGGGAGTGTGGAGACATTTGACTCCAATATATGTAGTAAACGTTAGAGAACCTCTTCTAGAAACTACCTTGTAAGAGAGATTCTTACTAAAAACTACTTCAGCCAAAATGCAGAGCTCACATGGCTCTGAAAATCGTTCCACATATAGATGTCACTGTTACCATTCTAAGATGCTAAAGAACACTCCATTTGGAGCTCACATGACCAAGAAATGAACTCTCCAATTAAAGAATATATCTCAAATCACATTAAGCAAACAATGGACATTCATACGAAATGTTCCCTATCACTATTAGGGAACCAACTACAAATATACTTTACATAGAAATATTGTGGGAGATAAGCTTTCGAAAAAGATATCATATGCATTAAATGGATAAGTACATCAACAGATATCACATTCAGAAGGCCACTATGTGTAGGAAGGTATGCAACTAGAATACCTATGTTCCTTGTAGGATATTATTGAGGGCCCTTCTATTATCAATTGGTAAATAATAACTAGCTTGAGCTTCCATACCATCTTTTTGTTATCTTGAAAAATGTTTATGTTCAAGTCACTTTTAGATATAGTGATGTGTGCATGGGAGATTTTGTCTCTTAGCCTACCCATGCATCTCCTCTCAACGCTTGACCTTTCACTTCTTGTCCTTTGTCTTGGGTGACTTTTGATAATACAAATCATTCCATATGGATATGTTCATGTCTTTTCTATAGTTTCAATCCCTTTAATGATAATTTGGCTTTTACCCAATCCATAAATATAGTTTGAACTTTGATTTAATACTCCCCTTTAAGGTTAAGAATTACACAAATGATGAAGTGGTAATTAATGAGAGGTTAGTATGTGTCAAGACTTACAATTCCATCTTTCACAAGTTCCATCACTTGCAACACTCCCCCTCAAGCTACGATTGGGTGTCCATGCCACTCTGTAAATCTTGCCCTCTTCACCTTCTGCTTCTATTGATTTATTCCTCTTCCTTCGATAGGTTGGTGATCTTCCTTCTTCATTTGAAAGATTTGTGGTTTCTTTTCAACTTCATCTTTACTCTTTGGTGCTTTGCAAGAGCTCTCCCCCAATCCCTATTATAAAACATGCTTCGTACAACTCTTACAATCAAATCAGATTACCTTCGATACATATACCTTTGTTGCATCACTCCCTTCTTTGTCGTCTTTCCTTTGAAAATATCTCATATTCTACAGCTTCATGGCATCATTTCTTTGAGCTTGCACAATTTTCTCTCATCCTCCTTTGTTTTTGTATCATCTGCAGCTTTGTCTATGTGTGCAATCTTTGCATCTCCTTTTGATGTCATCATGGTTCTCATGCTTTCTTCTAGCATGTTTTCAAGACTTCGTTTTATGCATGATTATTGCTCCTTTCCTTCTTAGCACTCCTTACATAGATATGGCTACTCCTAGTCCTTTGAAATTATCTTTGATGGGTGCTCTTAATATTTCTTTTAGAGGGACTTCTCTTCCAAATATGACAATGGACTTGGCTACACTCTTTCTTCTTTCCACTCTTCTTGAATCTTCCAATCCTTGCAAGAAAATTCCCCCTTGCTTCATGATCTTTTCTTCATTCCTCATGGAATAGAAAGTCATAAAACACATGAAATATGTTTATAAAAGAGAAATCCCTTGACAAAAATCAACAAAATTGCATTTGGTATTAGAAAATCATTTATAACAATATACATTTATATAAAAAATAATCACAAAACATGTGATTTTTTGACATTTTTTGTTAGTTTTTGAAAACTTTGACCTCAAAATGTGGCTAGAATTTCACTCTACTTGACTTCGACCTCTTGAGAATCTATATAAAAATAAAAAGTGATAAATTATTTCACAAAAAAGATTAAATATTGAATGTCTATTCGATGTAGGATATTGGATAGGGAATCAAAAATGCTAGAGAAGATGATTTCATTATGCAAAATCCTTTGGCTCAATTGCATAAGCATCAAAAATGTCATAGATTTCAAGATCAAGCCACAACTTTCTTCATCTATGTGTACACCCCCCTCATTGGATGGAGTTGATTCTGTCTGAGACTGTTTCAAGCTCTCTTCTTCTTCTTCTATATCAAGAGCTCTATCCTTATCCAAGTACATACCAAGTTCTGCAAGATCTTGCATATATCGTCTTGTTTGCCTATGATTAGCTTTCTCACATAGATCTAGAAGATTTTGCTTTATCATATTCATAGTTGCTTTCCTCTAATGCCCTACTTTTGTTAAGGCAAAATCATAAACAAGAATATCTACATCATCTATTTTAAGAGTTCTACTCCAAATATTATTTTTCTTTTTTGAGCCTCTTCATTTGGTACCACATGCCATTTTTAATTTATAATTACCTCTCAATGCATCGCTACTTTTAGTATAATATCAATGGACTATCAAAGCCTCTATTCTACTTTGATCAATATATTTAATGGACTCTAAAAATTTCGCAATCCAAAACAATTTGGTAGACTCATGAGCATGAACAAGGACTACAATAAGTGTTCCAAGATTTATTTCTTTCAAATTTCCTTGCCATCGTGCTTCAACCTCTTTTGTCGTCCTTCAACCTCTTGTGTCATTCTTTTCTAGTGGATGAATAAAGAATTCATAATCCTTTGTTCTAGGAATATTAATTGGAAAAAGCACCCAAACTTCATCTTCAAAATATTCATTTCCCAAGATTTTGGTGAAATTTCTTCTAGGTGCTTGTTCTTTTATTAAAATCCTTGTTTTGTTTATTCATGATTTGAATTATCATGTTGCATTATGTTCCCAAAAAGGATTATTAACTAAGAGATTCCAAATGGAATTTTTTTGTGGAGGTCAAAATCCTCATTTTAGAGACTTAAATATTCTCATATTCTTATATCTTGGAACACAAAAATAACTTGCCAAATATGAATATACCATTTGATGGAGAAGGGCTAAAAAATCCCAAGATTGACTACTCACTTGCTTGATTTGGATACTTGTAGCTGTGGATATGAATGTTCAAAGTTATGAAAAAGGTCAAAAATTATACTTGGCATGAGTGTTTTCTTAAGCGACGAGTGTGTTGTGCCTTATTTAAACGATCATGGGCATGGACAACTTTTCAAGTGCTTTATTCTATCAAGAAACAAATCTATATAAACAAGTGATTGGCTCATTATCTAGTCATCCTACACCTAGGTCAACACCAGCTTTGGAGCTTTGGTACATCAATAGAGGTGGTGCTTCTATTCTAGCACATGGGGCAGCCATGGTGCTCTTTTGGAGCATGTTGAGGAGTGGCTATGGAGTTCTTCTTGGAGAAGAAGAGTGTGCTCACACTCTTGCTTATGGAGAGGGTATTAGCAGCTTGGTGGTGTGGATCCTCCAGTCACATGATGTATTTGAAGATTGTCCTCTACGTGAAGATTTTGGGTTACTTCAAAGACATTGGATGGTGGTTAACATAAGATTTACATCTTATGTTAAGAATTCAAGTACATGTTCTCTTTATGCACACAAGCACTACTTGAAGTTTATGGACACAGTTACGTCCATACTAGGAGGATTCCTATTCAACATAGATACAAGAGAATCAGTACATGTATGCTTTACGCATATTTGGATGAGGTATTCGAGAAGGTATGTGCATATGAGTTTGAGGATTTCAGGCAGCAAACTTGTTAGCATTCTTTTCTACTTTTGTAAGTATGTGATCTTTTCACACATGTATCTCACTTAGGGTCTTCCATAGCCTAAGGTTAGATGAGGGTTTGTTTATTATCAATTTTAGACTGATCCTTCCTCTTTCTGTCACTCATATTCACTCTTTTGCAACCTATTAGGTTACACGTCTCATATATATTCAGATTTCTATCCATACATCTGAATATGTTTGTTAGATTTGTACATTCACTCATCCATCTATTTTTGTTTACATAGAGTGGTTGAGAGTCTTGCTCCCACATTGTACATTGAACATTGGTATATATGATAGTGTGAGTAAGTAACACTTTACACATGTTGTCTAATCTTTCTCTATCTTTATCCCATCATTTATATGATTAAGTGTGGTATGTTCAGGTTTTGTCAATATAAGAAGATTGCTAGATTCTATGTTGTATAAGCGGGACATATGGAACCTTGGACCTCTGGTATTAGTATTGGGCCTACCAAATTTCCAACATCCTATACCCACCCAGAGCCCCGTGCCTAGTCCCATAGCCCACCACCCATAGTGCCCCTCCACTCCCTCCTACACTTTCCCACAACCCCCTACCCCTGCCTAGTCCCACAACCCCTCTCTCTCTCTCTCTCTTTCTCTCTCTCTCTCTCTGTCTCTCCTCTCTCTCTCTCTCTCTCTCTCTCTCTCTCTCTCTCTCTCTCTCTCTCTCTCTCTCTCTCTCTCTCTCTCTCTCTCTCCCTCTCCCTCTCTCTTTCTCTCTCTCTCTCCCCACGTAGCCCCCACCCATAGTGCCCCCCACCCCTCCTACACCTGCCCACAACCCCTCGCCTAGTCGCACAGCCCCTGACCCAGAGCGCCCCCCACTCTCGCCTACACTTGCCCACAGCCCCCCGGCTACTCCTAGAGCCCCCCCGCCCTCTCTCTCTCTCTCTATCTCTATCTCTTCTCCGTAGCCCCCAACCCTTAGTGCCCTCTCACCACCCCCATGCCCTCCCACCACCTCCCACGCTCTCCCACCACCCTCCTACACCCACAACCCTCCACCACCCCCCGGTCACCCTCCAACCCCCTCTAACCCCCTCCACCCTCCTCTACCCTCCATCTCCCTCCACCCCCACTCTCACCCTCCACCCTCCTCCACCCTCCATCGCCATTTCCCCCCGCCTTTCACCCTCCACCGTTCCTTCTTTCTCTCTCTCTCTATTGTCCATACTTCTGGCCCTCTTCTATCTACCTTATGTGGAAGGAAGTATCAAGGTAATGAAGGAAACCTTATGTGTTTTCAAGGAAGCGTCAAGATGTTGAAGGAGGTGTTTGAAATGCCTAGGAGTGTATTTTTTTTTGAAAATCTGGTCTCAAATCAAAGCCCATGAAGATAAGCATGCATAGATATCGGCTTCATGATTGATAATTATGATGCCACATTTGAAGAAATGGTATGGGTGGAGCCAGCAAATGGCTTTCTTCATGATATAGTAGAAGATACAAATGTTGTCATGTTATCTAGAGTAAAGGAAAAGAAATAGATAACCAGCAATGTAAATCCACACATCTAAAGGCGAATGACGAGTCAGAGTGAGAGTTAATACACTTAAAAACATTGGCGGTGTAAGAAGCCATATTTGAAAGTGCATATTTTTGAGGATTTAATTTAAAGCTGATGGCCAACACCATATTGGACCCAACCCTCAAATTTTGGGGCAATGAATCGACACATATTTAGTGAATGTGGGAAATTGGCAAGGCCCTCTCAGCCTATGGAAGCCTATAAAGGCAATGGACTAGTACTCATGGGGACACGGGTGTATCTTATCTCCGGCATCTCTTCTAGTCCTCTCTTTGCACTCTATGGCTACAAGCCTAGTGTAGGAAGTCAGTCTCTGGTGATGATACTGTTAGATATGCTCAATACTCCACCCTCATGTGACCACAAATGATCCACAATGGTGCTCTAAGTTGTAAGGCCCCCATTATGAGGAGAAGCCATTATGAGAGCCTGTACATTTATGGAACCCTAACTTCCAAGTTAGATGAGGTCTATGTGTGACCATTGATAGTTGTAGATGATCTTTGTGAGCCTAGCCGTTAGGTTAGGTAGGGCATAAACTTCCAAGCCATTGGGTTGCCATTTAAGGTGAAAATAAAGGCCCTGTGGCGTCACGTGGTTTCCCCATAGAACCTTAATGGGGGAGTGCAGAGGGGGGCTTGCCCCCTTCTGCGGAGTCCAGGGGGCCTATCCCCTTGGCCCGTAGGGCCGAGACGGTGGGATTTCTAGTAGTGGAGATATTGTCGGATCATATATTTTACTGACTATTTTGTATCTCTTGACTACATTTATCTATACCGAACCGCCTTGTAAAAGCTATATAAGCATGGCCCAGGTTGAGCTTTACATAGCATTGCGCACTAGTAAGCCCTTCATCTAGAGTCTGTCTAGATCGCCATCTAAGCTCCACAGTGGGAGCGCACGGGTGGACAACACCATCATTGTAACTGCATTATGCTCGGCAATCTGAGAATTTGAGTTCTCTATCTCTCAGTCTGTGTCTATCTTTGTCTTCATTTTTCTCTCAACTCTGTCTACAGGTCTACTCCAATGTGTTGTTAGTTTCTTACATGGTATCAGAGCTCAGGAGGCTCTGAGTGGTGCAGAAGTAGAAACGCAAAGGTTCTCGAGGTCCGAAGAACAAAAGAGAGAAGATGTCAAGTGGTTTGTCATCATATATGACTAGGGGCCAAGGTGGTTCATCAACAGGAGTAGGTGGCGCACAAGCAGGAGCAGCAATGATGCCGGTCATCCCAACGTTGTGGATACGGCCACCAACCTTCACAGAAGGTAAACTTGATGGTACGAACTACACCCTGTGGAAGTTCAAAATCACTTCTATTCTTGATTCGTATGAGCTTTTGGAGACTGTTCTTGGGACTGATCATGAGCCCCAAGAAAGACCTACTCCAACTAATCGTGGTCAAATGATTCCTCCTGATGTTGATCTTCTACGTGCTTGGAAATGTAGAAATGCAGATGCACTCTGTGCTCTTGTTACAAGTACTTCTGATAGTGTTCTAACTCTCATTCAGCATACGACAAAGGCATGTGAAGCATGGAACATATTGAGAAATCAATATGAAACTCGTAATCAGACACGGATTCAGAACTTGGAGAATCAGCTTACAACAAAACGGTTTGCTGATGGGGAGACTGCAGAGGTGACGAGATCAAATGGCGGGAGCAGGTTTTCAAAAGTCAAGTGAGGAGCTAGCTCGACGTTGTCTTCGAATCTGTCCACCTAAGTTTGATGGTTTGGTAACTGCTCTTAACACTCAAATCAGACCTCAACCACTAAAGTTTGAAGAATTTAGTGCCTTACTCATGGAGAAGGAGCTGCGGCTCAAGGCAAGGAGTGGTGGTAGCAAAGGAGATGCTACATTCACAACAAATGCCAAAGGAGGAAAAACAGACTCTTCAAAAGATGGAGACAAAAAGAAGAACGACAAAAAGAAGTTCAAGGGAGAGTGTTTCCACTGCAAGAAGAAGGGACACAGAATCCAAGACTGTCACATCAAGAAGGCAGAAGAGAAGAGTGTCTCTTCAAAAGGTGGCAAGGGCAAGGAGTCTGCCAACACAACAGAAACAGAGCTTGAGTTATTTGTTACGATAGAGGAGGTGTGATCCTCGGCTGAAGATTCAGGAACAGATGACTCATGGGTGTTGGACAATGGTGCATCTCATCACATGACGAGTAGAAAAGACCTTTACAGTTCCTTACAGCCTTTAAAGGAACCCCATCATAGTAAAGGTAGGGAACAATGCAAGATATCCTGTAGAGGGCGAAGGTATGGTTTCTTTCATGAACTCTAATGGTGATATCAGAAAGCTTTCAAATGTGCTCTATGTTCCACAAATAAAATGAGATCTACTTTCAGTAGTTTCTATAACTGATCAAGGTCACCAAGTATCTTTCAGTAAGACAGGAGCTAAGATTATGGACGGTAACAACAACATCATTGGGAGTGGCATAAGGAGGAACAACCTCTATGAGTTGTGTTCTCTTACAGCCACTATAAATGTGGGCACAAGTAAGCTATGGCATGAGAGATTCGGCCACATTGGATACCCTGTACTGAAGGAGATGCATCACAGATGTATGGTTGCACACCTACCATCGATTGCAGAAATGAAGGAACCATGTGAAGCTTGCATGATGGGCAAGCAACAGAGGAAGGCGTTTCCACAAGAAAGCAAGAACAGGGCAAGCTATCCTCTAGAGTTGGTGCATGCTGACTTGTGCAAAAAAATGCCTACACAGGCCTAGGGTGGATCTTCCTACTTCATGTTACTTGTCGAAGACTATAGCAAGAAGATGTGGGTGTACTTCCTTCGCGATAAGGCTCAAGCTTTTGGTAAGTTTAAAGAATGGCTTCAGCTTGTTGAAACTAAAACAGGGAACAAGATGAAGAAATTCAGGACAAACGGTGGTGGTGAGTTCACATCAATAGAGTTTGAAGATTTCTATAAGAGTAAGGAAATCAAGCATCAACTCATAGTGGCACATAGTCCTCAGCAGAACGGTGTTGCAGAACGTCGGAATCGAACCATCATGGAGATGGCAAGGTGTATGTTGAAAGGAAAGGGTCTGCCTAATCAGTTTTGGGCAAAGGCTGTCAACACTGTTGTCTACATCTTGAATCGAAGCTACACCAAGGCACTTCATGCAAAGACTCCACAAGAAGCCTATAGTGGTAAAAAGCCTTCTGTTTCCCATTTCAAAGTAGTTGGAAGTGAACGTTATGTACATCTTCCAGATAGAGAGAGAAACAAGCTTCAACCAAAAAGCATCAAGTGTATCTTCCTAGGGTACAGTGAAGATAAGAAGGCTTATAAGCTTTATGACCTTGAGGCTAAGAAGATCATGGCGAGTCGTGATGTGGTGTTTAAGGAGGAGCAGCCACATGCAGTGGAGGAGGAAAAGAGAGCTTCCACTTTATCATCAAGCGAAGGGGCAATCCACTATGAACCTGGCCCAAGAGCTATCCCTTCTATACAAGAGAAGGAAGCATCATCTTCAGATGATGAGTCTGAAAGTCACCAACCTGCTGACACCCAAGTGGAAAAGCCATTGCCACGTTGGGTGAGGCAGCTCTATGATTCTGCAAATCCCATCCCACAGTCACTAGAACAGGTTGCAGATGGACCGAGGCGATCACAAAGAATAGAGGAACAGAGATGGGCAAGTGCCCATATTGTAAACACAACATTGATGGCTGATCTCATTCAAGAAGAAGCAAAGGAACCAACAAATGTGGAAGAGGCACTCCATGATCCGAATTGGAGTGCTGCCATGCAAACAGAATACAACAATATCATAAAGAATGGAACTTGGGAGCTACTGGATCGACCCCCTAAGCGTAAAGTCATTGGCACCAAGTGGGTTTGGAAGCTAAAGTACAAGGATGATGGTACTCTAGAAAAATATAAAGCAAGACTTGTTGCACAGGGCTACTCACAAGTTGAAGGCATTGACTTTTATGAATCATTTGCCCTGAGTGCAAGAATGACTACTATCTGAGTAGTACTAGTTGTGGCTGCACATAAGCATTGGCCAGTCTATCACATGGATGTTAAATCAGCGTTCCTGAATGGAGACCTCAAGGAGGAGGTATATGTATCTCAGCCCCCAGGGTTTGAGGCTCCCCATTCAGAGAACAAGGTATGTAAGCTGAAGAAGGCATTATATGGGCTAAAACAAGCCCCTAGAGCATGGTACCAACAGATAGATAAGTATCTCTTGGATCTAGGGTTCAAAAGATGTGATTCTGATGCTAACTTCTATGTTCTAAAGAAAGGAGGGAAGACAATTGTGCTTGTACTCTATGTAGATGACCTTGTGATTACAAAAAATGATGATGCCCTTCTTCAGCAAACAAAAGATGCCCTCAGTTCAGAATTTGAAATGACAGACTTGGGCTTAATGCATAATTTCTTAGGTCTTGAAGTTTGGTAGGAAACAGGGAAGATTTTCATCTCTCAACAAAATTATGGAAGGCAGATATTGAAGGCATTCGACATGGAGGATTGCAAGGAAATTTCTACACCTATGGAGGTCAACACAAAATTATCTATTGAAGATACTTCACCTGCAGTGGATATTGGAAGATACAAGAAATTAGTTGGAAGTCTCATCTACTTGTGCAATAGGAGACCAGACATCTCTTATGTTGTTGGAGTAGTAAGCAGGTTATCTAATAAGCCTTGCCAAACTCATGTGAAGGCAAGCATGCAGATACTCAGGTATGTGAAAGGAACCACTGATTATGGTATTCTTTATGAAGACGGATCATCTCTAGTCGGATATTGTGACTCAGATTGGGCAGGAGCTACTGATAATAGAAAATTAGTTTTTGGATATTGCTTTTCTTTAGGATAAGGGATTTTCTCTTGGATCAGTAAGAAGCAATCGACTATAACATTATCTTCTACTGAAGCTAAGTACAAATTTGCATGCATTGTAGCATGTGAAGCAGTATGATTGAGGAGGATCCTATGGCACATAGAAATACAAGGATAGGAGGCTACAAAGTTGAAGTGTGACAACCAAAGTTGCATGGCCATTGCCAAAAATCCTGTTTCCATGCACCTACCAAGCACGTAGAAATCCAGTATCACTATGTGTGTGAGTTGATTGAGAACGGGTCATGGAGATAACCTATTGCCCTACTGAAGAAAATGGAGCAAACATCTTCACCAAGGCTCTTGGGAGAGAGCAACTTCTTCGACACTTTCCAAAGCTTGGGATTGGACGAAGGAGGTAGTTCACCATCGGGTGGACATTGAGGGGGGGTGTTAGATATGCTCAATACTCCACCCTGTGCTCTAAGTTGTAACACCCCCATTATGAGGAGAAGCCATTACGAGAGCCCGGACATTTGTGGAACCCTAACTTCCAAGTTAGATGAGGTATATGTGTGACCATTGATGGTTGTAGATGATCTTTGTGAGCCTAGCCGTTAGGTTAGGTAGGGCATAAGCTTCTAGGCCATTGGGTTGCCATTTAAGGTGAAACTAAAGGCCCTGTGGCATCACGCGGTTTCCCCATAGAACCTTAATGGGGGGAGTGCAGAGGGGGGTCGCGGAGATATTGTCAGATCATATATTTTACCGAGTATTTTGTATCTCTCGACTATGTTTATCTATACCAAACCGCCTTGTAAAAGCTATATAAGCATGGCCTAGGTTAAGCTTTACATAGCATTGCGCACTAGTAAGCCCTTCATCTAGAGTCTCTCTAGATCTCCATCTAAGCTCCACAGTGGGAGCACACGGGCGGACAACACCATCATTGTAACTGCATTATGCTCGGCAATGTGAGAATTTGAGTTCTCTATCTCTCAGTCTGCGTCTATCTTTGTCTGCGTTTTTCTCTCAACTCTGTCTACAGGTCTACTCTCTTGTGTTGTTATTTTCTTACAGATACAGAGTGTGGGCTTTCGAGTGGACGGCTAATAGAACTACAGTGTGAAGGAGTGGCTTGGTTTTGTCATTCGATGTATTCTTGATTGTTGCACTGGATTTCTCATAATATCATGCACATCTTTGTCATGAAATAAATGCATTTGTGAGAGATCTAGAACATCGTGCATCACTCACTTATTCACATAAGATGGAGGAAGGATTTAAATCTCTTATTGTTGAGAAACAAGGCCAAAGAATAGTCTCTTCTATGTTGAGAGAGAAGGGAAAATTCAAGGGCATCAACATTACAAGCTACTTAGATTTGTTTGAAGAGCAAGCTATGATTTTTGGTCTTCCCAAAGATCTTTTGATATCATTCTTTAAACAAATTGTTGATAGCTCTATCATAAACCATGTCACTCAATATGATAGTCTTCCTTGGAGTGATTTTAGAAAGGAGATGCTCAAAGAATTCTGTCTTGAAGATTATAGCCAACATAATTGGGATGGATTCTTACAATGGGTCAATTCCCCAAAGCCTAGTAGCTCTATTACTCACTTACAAAATGAGTATATTAGATGCTATGAGCAACTTCCTAATGAGGATAAGATAGCTTTGGAACCTGATCTTGTGATAAATTTTCTTTAGCTTCTTCATCCTAAACTCATAGGGAAGTTGAACGGCGATAAGAAGAGCCGGATAAGCGCTATGGTCTTACTCACAATTGGCAAAAAGTGGGTAAAGTAGTAGAAGTTGCAGCCCATAGACATCAAAGACAATCCATGCTTTATGAGCAAACTAGTCTTCGTCAAGATAGCCTTCCACAAACTAAGAAGCAAGTTAGAGAACAATCCCATGCTATGCTTTTTGACTCTACTCCTATTCCGCAAATGATGGAGCCTACTCAAGGTTTTAAAGTAGAGCCAAATAAAAGTGTAGTTGAATAATCTCAAGTGGAAATTCTCACTAAGCAAATGGAAAGTCTTATTGCTACACAATCCAATTTGGCCAAGACTATAGATGCTTCACAATCTAATTACACCAAAACTTTCCAAAATCAAATGAACCCAATGTCTTTTCAAGAGCCTAATCAACATGTTATAGCTACCAATCAAAATCCACAAGTAGCTCCTACTCAAGCATATCAAGTTCCTCCAATGCATAATCCTGCAATGCAAAATCCTCATCCTCATGTGCAAAATCCTCAAATGTATCAAACATGCATCCTCAAGCTTCTCAAATAGCTTTTCAAAATCCTCAAAATCAAAATTTTCAAAATCATCAACCATATACTATGGAAGCTCCTCTTGCACCTCAAGTACCACATGTTGCTCCCCAAGCTCCTCAAATACATCAATTACCTTATCCAAATCCTAATTATCTTGTTCAAGTAATACCTTATCAACAAAATCCTCAATTTCAAAATTTCCCACCTTAAGTTAATCAAAATGGTTTTGTGCATGGCCCTCGTAGGTGTTCTTGGTGTGATTTGTTAGAGCACTTTTTGAGAGATTGTGAGCTATTGAAGGCTGCTAAGGAGCAACGACTAGTAATAGACATAGACAAGAAAATCTGTGACTGTCGATCTAGGCTACCTATGCAAGGAAATTATGGTAAGGGAGGAATGAAAAAACATTATGAAAATATAACCATAACAGACGTAGGAACTAGAGGAGTGAAACTAGAAACTCTTGATGAACAACAAGTAGAATCAAGTAAACCCACAAAGGAAGGTGACTTTTCCATAGAGGCTTTAGTAAGAGCATGAGATGAGATTAGGAGAATAACGGTTTGGGAGTCACCGATAGAAGATCAATCTCTTATTTCTCACATATCCAATGTAGAAGAAAAACGAAAAAGAGATGAAGCTAAGCCTAGTGAAAGATGAGTAACGCGAAAAAAAACTTGAGAGGGAATAGAAAGAATCATAGAGCAGGGAGAAACATCACAATCCAAAGATAAAAAACAAGAATCACAACCTAATGAACAAAAACAAGAGGAGAAAGAAAAAGGGAAGAAGACAAAGCAAAGAAAATAGAACCAAAGCCTTTAGATAAACAAGAACAATAAAAAAAAATTGAAGACCAAACACGAGAACATGCACAAAAACAAGATCCTGAGCAAAAAAAAAAAGAAACCAAAGAGATAACCTAAAGCCATCTTGATTTCAGAAATTGAGAGAAAAATAGATCCTATGGAGATTTTAGGTGACATTTTGCTTAAGAGTCAAGTGAGTATGTCTTTAGAACAAGTTTTCTCTATTGCAAAGCCTATTTTTAAAGATAACTTTATCGGCCTAATTAAAAGGAAGAGATCTCCGCTTAACCTAGATACTGAGATGCAAGATTCTCTAGATCAAGATCAAACTATCAATGAAGCCTTAAACTTTGATGAATCTGATGAAGAGGACTTTGATGATGATGAAGTAAATGTTAATAAAAATTTCTTAGGACCTATTCAACCTGACAATGAAAATCATGAAAACAATCCTGAAAGTCACTTTAAAAGAAAATTTTGGTCTAGAGGTACATCAGAGATGCATGTTAATATAGGAAATGATAAGAACACTATCATTGTGAATGCATTAGTAGATTTTGGATCCGAAATCAATGTGATTTCAAGAGAAGTCTATGATAAGTTTCAATGGCCCATAGATAAAGATTGTGGATGGCGTATGAGAACTGCAGATAATGGTGTAGGTACCCTGTATGGAGCTTGTGCTAGTGTGCCCATATCCATAGGAGGAATCACCAAAGAGTTTGACTTTTTTATTCAAGATAATTGCTCCTACGAAGTTCTCTTAGGTCAACCCTTTATTTATGAGAGTCGTATGGAAACTAAAGCCATGGATGATGGGTCTACCTATGCTAGATTTAAGTCTAAGGATGGAATGCAATCACTTCAAGTCATGACGGTAGGAGTGAATCATCCTAGGAATTGATTGTCAATTAGAAAGAAACCTATTGTTACTCAAGGTCATGAGCATGCTTGTAGTGATTGTGCACCTCGATTCATGTTTGGAGCTACATATGATCAAAATTTCGGATGGAATCCATTGTTGGGCAGGACAATAGTGGATATTGGTTTGACATCTGGCATCCAACCAACATATAAAATAGTTTGTCACTTTGTTTTCCACATTCTAGATTTCATAAGAGTCAATTGTCCAAGCCTTTTATCCAAAAAACCCAAAAAAATTATAAAAACAACAAAATCGTGGAACATGATGAGAACATTGAGCATGTGATTGAAACATCTCATTGTTTCTCTACTATTAAGGAGTTAGAGTTATGTCTTCAACAAAATTCTAATTCCCATATTATTCTTCTTTCTTCCCTTGATGAGTATGCTCTTATCCAGGAATATGCTCTCAATGTTGACAAGTGCTAAAAATTTAACCAAACACATGATGCCTTAGTTGAAACAAAGTACAAAACTGTAGACAAAAAAATCAAACCCATAGCTCAACCATTGCCCCAAGGAAGTAACGAAAAAATTATTGATGTGAAAAATGATCCAATTCTTCAGGATAAGAAAAACATAGGACATACATTCACGGATGAGACAATCAAACAGGTGAAAATTGGTAGAGATGATGACTTTCTTTTGCCCGTAGAGAGATAAATTTGAGAGAGTCATACATAGCCATGGAAAAGCCTTTACTATGTATCTCCATGAGATTGGTTGTGTAGATCCTACGCTAGTTGCACCCATGAAAATCTTTAATATTCCACATAATCCATGGAATCTTCGCCCTATACCAGTTCCAAAGGCTCACTTACCTGAGCTAATGAAAGTACCGAAAGAGAAGATAAGCATGAGAATTTTAGAGCCATCTTTTGCACCTTACTCAGATCGATGGTTCACTGTGCCTAAAAGAATGGAAAACTATGTTTTATTCAAGATCTCCAACCTATCAATAAAGTCACCATAAGGAATGTAGGAGCAAGACCCATTCTAGATGAGTTTGCTGGATCATTTTTAGGACATTCTATCTGTTCGATGGGTGATTTATATTTTGGATATGACCAATTCTAATTAGCAATTTATAGTCGTGACATAACCACAATGAAAAATCCTTTAGGCTTAGTGCGAATGTGTACTTTACCTCAAGGAGCGACTAATTCTCTGGCTCATATGATGAGTGTTGTGAATATGGTCTTACATGATTTTATCCCTCATATAACCATGCCAATCATTGATGATATTCCAATTAAAAGGAGTGAGGAATGTGCAAAGGACATTACTTTAGATTCATCTGGATGTCATAAATTTGTTCATGACCATATCTTTGATTGTGAAAGAATATTTCAATGATTTGAAGAAGTAGGTCTCAGAATTTTCCATAGAAAAATCTGTTTTTGGTATCAAGGAGGTTCTTATTGTTGGACATTTATGTGGTCATTATGCTCGAAAGCCATACCCATAAAAAGTTGATGCCATTGAAAATATTTCTCAAACATTTAACAACGTGAGTGAGGTATGGAGATTTCTTGGTGCTTGCATCTTGGTGCTCATGTTGCTGATTGTCTCGATGACTTGTTGAGGAAGAAACAAAAATTTATTTGGACTGAGAAACACACTCAAGCTATGCATAAGTTGAAGAAATTATTGCTTGAAGCTCCCATCCTTAAGTGTGTAGACTATTCTGCTAAAAAACCTATTATATTGACTGTTGATACTAGTCCTATTGGTATAGGTTGGGTCATAAGTCAAGATGATAGTGAAGGGAATAGATATGCAATTACGTTTGGTGCCAAAATCTTACATGAAACACAATGAAAATATCCACAGATCAAACGATAACTATGGGGTATGGTAACAACTTTGAAAACAGACAAAGAATATTTCATTGGTGCAAATGTCAAAGTTGAGAATGATTATTTGCCTCTCATTGGAATGATAGCCAATTTTTCATCTCCTGATATAGCCATGCTTAGATGTATCTCATATATTAAGTTCATAAATCCTGAGTTAGTTCATATTTCAGGTAAGTCAAACTCAGTTGCTGATATGTTATCGAGAGCTAGATTTGATGATGATCTTGAAAGTGATCTAATAAAGAATGTGAACTTAGTTGACTATGTTCCATATATATATGAGTATGAGAAAATTCATGAGTCTGAGTATGAAAATGAATGGAGAGACAAAGGAATGTATCTGAGTACACTACAACCATTACCTAGCTGGACTACAAATAGATTCTGTAACATTAGGAAACGAGCTTATAACTTTTTCCTATGTAAGAGTTATCTTTGGAGACATGCTAAGGGTAAGGTTAAGAATCCACAAAGAGTCCTAGGAAAACGAGGTCTTCAATTGCAAGTAATGAAGGAAATGCATGAGACATTATGGGCAGGTCATAAAGGACTTTTTGGAACATATGAAAAAATTAGAAGTACCTATTATTGGCCTAGAATGTATGTTGACATTAGCAGCTATGTTTCTACATGTTCTACTTGTCCAGTTCATTCATCATTCAGACATAGAGATCCATTGCATCCTACTTATCCACCCTGTATTCACTACAAGTGGGTAGTAGATCTTGTAACTATGCATAAAGGTATTGACAAATTGGGTTAAATTGTACTTGCAAGAGAAGACTTAACTAATCATGTAGAGGGATGTGCACTATGATATAAGACCACTTACAATGTTTGCAAATTCTTGCTTGAAAATTTCATAAGTCGCTTTGGGTACATAAAGAAAGTAGTTGCCGATGGTGGATAGTTAAATGCGAGAGAAGCCAAAGAGTTCTTTGAACATCATGATATTCGTTTGTCTCTTACTACTGCATATAATCCAGAGGCCAACGATAAAATAGAGAGAGGGCATCCACCTATTGTGAAAGCCATATCTAAAGCATGTAATGGTGACATCAAACAATGGCCTAGATTCATACCTTTTGCACTTTGGGTAGATAGAATGACATGCACACATACTACTAGGTATATGCCTGCTGAACTCATGTACTGTCAAAAACCATTGTTTCCAATTCAGTCTCATATTTTTGCATGGTCAAATTTGCCTTGGTCTGAAAACATTTCTACTGATGATTTTTTGAGTTTGCGCATTAAATACTTAGAACAAGGTAAATTAAGACTTGATGATGCTGTGGGAATTGGTCGTGTGCATCATCCACAAGTTCAATAGGAGGAGGGACTTCACTCTCTTTAGCCCATTTGTCTTCTTGAATCTCGCGTAGGAATTCTGGTGTGAATCCATTCATAGAAGATGATGTGTCTGGCTTTGTAGAGTTATGGCACAAGTTAAGTCCATGAAGAACTACTTCGATGGCACTGGAGATCCATACGATCATGTGGCTGAGTTTAGGCAAGTCTTGAGAGCTGAACAAGTGGAGGATCTATTCACGCAGTACAATGCCTTTGGTCTAACCCTTAGGAACACAGCCCTTACGTGGTTTCAACCATTGAATGAGAGACAATTCAGGAGTATAGACCAACTCCTAGAGGCTTTCAGTATTGAATTCTCTAAGAGTGGCATAAGACATAATACCTCCTCGCTGATTCACAGCTTCAAGCAAATCTGCTTCTTTAGATCCGCACATTCAACCTCTAACTTTTCATATGACTCCAAGAAATTTGCATGCTCTTCGAGTAAGATGCGAATGTCTTCTGATGGGACTGCTCTATACCTGGTAGGGCTAATGGTTGCTCCTGCAGTCCCTTCCATAGCCGCTTCAAAGTTGGACCTTAGATCAGGGCAACATCTAGGGAGAGATAGACAAAGTCTTAGGTCTTCAGAGGCTAGTGTCAACCACACTGCTAGGTCTTGGACCCAGCAGTTGAGCCACCACTCATACTACCCTAGCTCTGAGACTAGTGAATCAGAGATGTCTCAAGGCATGGACCGACCCACGGGAAGTTTAGGAGTGCCATACTTGCACAGGGTAGAAGGCCCGTACAAGACGCAGTTGGAATACCTTAGGACCAACCGATTAGGTGCTAGCATCTATGAGGACGGTCTAGGAAGATCTGTGGTCTAGAAGATCCACCTACATGAGTGTGGTGTTCGTGTAGATTGATGTCGTTGCGAACATCGGAGAAAGGTGCCTCTAAAACATTGGAGAGCGGATGAACTGCTCCACAAAGGACGGGTATTGGGGTGGTGAGGTCAGGTTGAAAGAGGTGTAGGGGCCAGATGGAAAGTGAGGGTCATGGAATGGAGGTACATCCTATGAGAGCTGACACCTGAAACTTCACACATAGCCACATGATATCCTTGATCTGCATATGCATCTGTCCTAGGTTGCTCTCTACCCTTTCTTCTCAACTTCATTCTCCGGATGCGTTCCAATGCTTCTGCTTGAGCTTCTTCTCGAGTTTGTTTTTCTTCTTCTTTGCGTTTCTTAGCAATGTTGAGTCGACATAGCATCTCCTCTGTGAGAGGTTCCTGATATAACTTGACCCTGCATCCGCTTATGTAGCTTGGGAGAACATCGCCTTCTAATATGGCTAGTTGCACTGCTCCACTTGTTGAGATTCTATTAATGATCATGGGTCCGTAGCCTCTCTTTTCTAGCTTCCTTGCATGTTGTTTCAATGTGTAGACTAAAACTAGATCTCCTGCCTTCAAGCCCTTATCCTTCACATGGGCATCAAAGTATGCCTTCTGTCGTTTCTTAGCTGCATATAGGTGGACTTAGACAGTTTACCCGTTCTGCCTGAAACAAACGAGAGACCAGAAGAATTGCAGGCCATCAAAATCATACCTATAGTGGACCCTCCCAGTGGCCATACCATGCCCGTAGGAAAATTTTCCCACTGCTTTAGTGAAGTGGCAGGACCCTTGGGAGAGGGAACGTACCTATGGGAATCAGAGTTGGACTTCAATGGGAAGCAAGGTAAATTATGTGCATCCATGTGAAGGGCGGCCACTAGAAGCCCGCAAATAGTATTGCCTTGATCACCGGATCTGGTCCAAAGTGTCCTCCTACTTCACCTTGGTGAGCAGTTTCCAAGATCTTGAGATATTCACTTTCATGGACACATAGTCTTAGGTAACCATCCTTACCACGCTTGTAGAGATTATCACCAATGAGTGAGTACTCTAGGGCTTCTTGTTCTAGGCTTCTTTTCCTAACCAGAGTCATGTCTGGAGGGAATGTTTTTGCCCTTAGAAAGGCCACTAATGGTTCACTCCAATCTGGCACTATGGACACTTGATAAAGTGTGGCATGTTCCACAGGTGGTTTAGTGAAGCAGATTGGACATTCCTTGCACAATCTTTGGACATCAACTTCCATAGTCAGCCAATGCACTCCAAGTCTTCTTAGTGTCTGCAAGGTTTGTTGTTTTGTATGTCAGTTCACGCTTCAGGCATTAAAACAGGGTTCAAACAGGCCAACAGGGCAACAGGTTTTCCTCGGGTTATTTACCTATAGCCTCCTTATGTGCTCTAGAGTCCATTATCCATGTCCAAAATTAGCCAAAATCTTCAATTAAAAAAACCCTAAAAATTTAGCCGAAAATGGCTGTCAATCGCGATCGACTGGGCTGTCAATCGCGATGGACAGGTGTCAATCGCGATGGACTGGTGTCAATCGCGATGGACTCGTGTCAATCGCAGCGGACTGGTGTCAATCGCGATGGACATGTGTCCATCGCGACGCACACGTGTCCATCGCGACGGACACCCCTGTCCATCGCGACCGACAGAAAAATCACGACTGACACCAGTCTATCGCGATTGACACCAGTCCATCGCGATTGACACCAGTCCATCGCGATTGACACCAATCCATCGCGATTGACACCAGTCCATCGCGATTGACACTAGTCCATCGCGATTGACACCAGTCCATGGCGATTGACACCAGTCCATCGCGATTGACACCAGTCCATCGCGATTGACACCAATCCATCGCGATTGACACCTGCCCATCGCGATTGATAGCCCAGTCGATCGCGATTGACAGCCATTTTCGGCTAAATTTTTAGGGTTTTTTAAATTGAAGATTTTGGCTAATTTTGGACATGGATAATGGACTCTAGAGCACATACGGAGGCTATAGGTAAATAACCCGAGGAAAACCTGTTGCCCTGTTGGCCTGTTTGAACCCTGTTTTAATCCCTGAAGCCTAAACTGACATAACTTCCTCATACGAAATCCGTTTGCTGTGATTCTTGTTTTTTTGTGAAAATTAATATCAGGATTATTAGATAGGGTTTTTTGAAGTTAACCATACCCCGAGGTAGGAAAACTAAGGGATCCTTGGGATTGTTTTCCATAGAAGCAAAGGATAATTTGGTCTGTGAGTTACATGCATGAAAGTGGTCTATTGTGTCATTTTAACCTAAGTTTTGAGCTAACCGTGGGACTTTTATAGGTCGAGTAAGAGCACTTGAGGGCATTCAAGCAAGATTAATTGCAAGCTTGGGAACACGCGTCCTGGGCACACCAGGGCAACAACACAAGGAAGGAAACTCAAGGTTGGAAAATCCTCAACACCCTCTATCAATTCGTAGCATAGGCTAAGAACGACTAGTGCTAGGAGTAAGTCAGGGCAATGATAGGCATCAATCAAGTTGAAGACTACCTATGCACTCAAGTTCAAGATTAAACATAATCTCTTCGTGATGCGATAACCTTAAAGGAAAGAATCTAACGTGGAACGATCAACTTACAGTGCGAAAATTAAATCAAATATTCCTGACGACGTGATTTTTGACAAGAGCATAAACACGGTAACCACTAAAAAGAATCAAGTAACTGATACAAAAGAACTCAACAACGAGGTTGTACTTGGGAAAATTTGGGCTATTCAATTAGGCTTATGAACCTTAGATCAGGGCGACATCTAGGGAGAGATAGACAAAGTCTTAGGTCTTCAGAGGCTAGTGTCAACCACACTGCTAGGTCTTGGACCTAGCAGTTGAGCCACCTCTCATACTACCCTAGCTCTGAGACCAGTGAATCAGAGATGTCTCAAGGCATGGACCAACCTACGGGAAGTTCAGGAGTGCCATACTTGCACAGGGTAGAAGGCCCGTACAAGACGCAGTTGGAATACCTTAGGACCAACCGATTAGGTGCTAGCATCTATGAGGACGGTCTAGGAAGATCCGTGGTCCAGATTAAAAACCCTTACCAATCCATAGGAGTAGAACACCCAACTATCAAGTTTGAGAACGGAGCATACTTGGACAAAGAAGGAACCATATACGTAGTCACCAGTCACCCAGATAGGACAGACGAATTCGGGAATGTGATCCCTGAGATGGACATAGATGACCTAGAACAAGGAAACATGGGTGCAGAGCCCAGGACTCCTCGAGGGAGATCTGTTCTTACTAGAATCCTCAATCCCGAGTGGGTTCCCCAAGACAACAAGAGTATAGATCTGCTTCTGAACCGAGAGACTGATGAATCTAATGTGGTCTTGCATTTGGAAACCTAAAACTTGTGGATGCTTGGTATGTTCGTTCTGCCTGAAACAAATGAAAGACCAGAAGAACTGTAGGCCATCAAAATCATACCAAATGATCATGGGTCCGTAGCCTCTCTTTTCTAGCTTCCTTGCGTGTTGTTTCAATGTGTAGACTAAAACTAGATCTCCTACCTTCAAGCCCTTATCCTTCACATGGGCATCAAAGTATGCCTTCTGTCGTTTCTTAGCTGCATATATCCCTGCAGCTGCTCTCAGTCTTGTTTCTCCTAATCGTTCTAGGTCAAAGATCCTAGACGAGAGTTCATGACCTGTCCATTCATGCTCCTGTGCTACTTTCAATGTAGGTATTAAGAAATCCAACGGTAGCACTGCATTTTAGCCAAATACCATCTGAAAGGGGGTGGCTTGTAGTACCGTTTTGTAGGCCACTTGATATGCCCAAACAGCATGGTGTAGCTGTTTGTCCCAATCAGAGCGTTTATTGTTCAGTAATTTCGTCAGTACATTGCATAAGATCTTATTGGTGCTCTCAGCCTGGCCATTTGCTTGAGGGTGATAGGGGGCAGACTTCTTATGTACTACCAAGAATTCTTGGAGCAGATTTTCAATAACTTCATTCAAGAAGTGAGTGCCTCTATCTCACCTACCATACCAACCTACATGGTAGCCCCTCTACACACCACTCTGTCTGACCCAATGGACATTTCACCCACCACAGCACCTCTCCCCACAATTCCACCCTCTCCCCCTCCACTACCCCCCACCTCACCACTCAACACATCATTAGCAGACACAGCATTCACTACCTCCCTTCCCATTCCCACCTCCCCTGCATTCCAAACTTTTCCCCTTGCATCTCATAATGTAAATAGCACGTTCACTACATTACTTCAGTGTGCACATCAACTACAACAAGACTACCATCAATTGGAAGAACGCACTGTGGCCCTCCAAGCAGAATCTCGATGCCTACAGGCTAGATACATGTTTGGCTACATGTTTCCATAGATCTGGCCTTACTTTGAGTAGCTCTTCTAAGGTGAGGTTGCATTCTACTTTAGTGTTTTTCACTACCTCTGTGTTCTTAGGTATGACTGAGTCCTCATTTCGTACCATGATCGTGGGTGCTCTCATACAAGTAGACTTAGTTTCCCATGGGCCTGTGAAGTGGGGTAATTCTTGTAGAGAGTTAGAGTCAAAGTCTCATCTTTCCTGAGATTGGGTGCTCTCCTGCTCCTCATAAATGGATGGGATGTCTTGTGGGAATTGGTCGTGTGCATCATCCACAAGTTCAATAGGAGGAGGGATTTCACTCTCTTTAGCCCATTTGTCTTCTTGAATCTCGCATAGGAATTTTGGTGTGAACCGATTCATAGAAGATGATGTGTCTGGCTTCGTAGAGTTAGGCACATAGGCTTCAGGCACATAGGCTTCCTGGGCAGGAATGCTTACTCTTTCACTTGCCTTGTCCTTATGTTGAGAGGCACAACACTTTGCTTTTCCTGCACAAGATAGATTCACCATGCCGCCCAAAAAGATTTGGTTTAGTTTGTATCTGGCAGAGACACAGAGCCTCACCATCAACTTACCCCACTGGATAATTGATCAGATACACCTAGCTCACAAACGATGGCCATGGAAACAGGTTTTATATGGATGCTGTGCTCTGACGAGAATCATTTATAGGTGTTTGGCTTATGACATCCCTATTCAACGGGCCCTAATGTGGAATCCTGTAGAGCAGTTTAGAGGCAGGACATCCACTGCACCCCCTTCTAAGAAGATGAGAGGTATTGTCCAAGTCCCTTGTGCTCAACCACGTGGAGCCACCCTAACACCAGACGTCACCCCTCCACCCCAAAGAGTTGGACCATTCACACTCCGACTTCCAAGACGCAGCACCGATGGTCCTAACTTGATATTCCCTCCCATCCCAACCGATCTTGAATTTCCCAGTGGTGCACCTTTGGAAGAACTCACGAATGAAGACTTCAAACAATTACTACAAGATGTAGAGTTGGATGCAGAAGAGGCACAACAAGTGGAGAATGTGCAAACGCAAGCAACAACCTCCCAAGTACCTGTCACCACAGTTGAAGTGGATGAAGAGGATAATGAAGAAGAAGAACAGGAGGAAGATGAGGAGGATTATGATCAAGAGCATCATGATGAGCAACAAGAAGTGCCAGAACTTGTAGGTGCACCTGCATATACAGCTCAACTACAAAGGTTATACGACACAATCAAAGCAGTACAAGAAAGGCATCAACTCTCTCTTGTATCAGGTCAAGCTTTGATGCAAGAAATGCTATCAGATGATGGGGTGGATCAACATTTCATTGACACCTTGACAGCCTAAGTGAGGGTTTATTACAAGTTTTAGGTTGCCAAATGCAATGGATAGGTTTTGATCTTGACTTTGTGGAGACTCTGGAGAGTGTGATAGGGTATTTACTTGAAAAATGGGGCTTTTTAGGGACCCATTTACAAGTGATTCTACTTGTGCTTATGGAAGAATACGTGTTAGTGCGTGATGTGTAAGACTGGGCCTCAGATGTTCGCGTGAGTGAAACATGTTGTACAGGGTTTGGCCTTGGTGTAGCTATTTGAGCCCGCAAGCAAGCCTTAGGCACCCAGATTTGTCGTGATTGTGGGCTGGCCTTCATTGACTTCTTGGGTACCCAAATAGACTTCACTTTCGCAGAAGAATTTATGAAGGACTTCTTATTAGTGTCTTGTTGTTGATTACTAATAAGAGGTTTCGGCCGTGGCGTTGGCCTGGTCGGAATAGGGTGTTTGCCTTTTCGCCTCCATACTTGTTTCATCAGCTGAAACAATCTACTTTGCTCCTTTTTTTGGCCGCCAGTATAGGTAGTGTTCTGCTTCTTCTGTATTTGATCTGTCGTTGGCTGCTGCATCCTTCTGGCCTTTGGAAAAGAAGGGAGTACCGTCTTATCCTTGACTCCGTTGTTGAGACAATCCTCTTTCTGCATCATACATTTTTGGACAAGAATAGCATTGTCAACTTCATGTGCACCCCTGGAAGGACCAGGAGTTCGTGCCTGACCTATTTCCTTGAGTGTCTCATTTTCCAGTTCAACTATAATTCGACTATGATTTACCCATACCTGAAGAAGTCCACTTCTTAGGTTTAGGTTGACTGCATGATCATAGATCCAGTCCTGACCCAAGACAAGAGGCTCAGTGAGGTCCTCATCTTGACCCACTAGTACTTTGACTGTCATTGCTTCGTCTTGAACATAGAGGGGAAGTTCCACATCGCCCATGCAAGGGGTTTCCACACCTCCCAATCCTATGAGATATGCTTCTATAGGATTAACAGTTAATTTCAACTCTTGACAGTAAGACAATTTAACAGCACTAGTGGCTGCACCTGAGTCAATCAAGGCTCTTACAGTCCTTGCACCCTTTCCTTGTCCTATATCTAAGGTTATAAAAGGACGTCGATCAATTATCCTATGAGAGCTGACACCTGAAACTTCACACCGATACTTTTGGGCTTTTACTACCTCTCTATCCTGTGTGTTTATTACTAGATGGTTAGGTCCGTATGTCAATACTGGCACCAATGGCTTAGCCCACTGCGGCACCACTTCCAAATTAAACAAGTAAGCATCACGAAGGTCATCTGACACTCCTTGTGGGGCTTCTCCAGATGTGAGCCTAGAGAGATGGTCTGCTCTCAAGTGAGTCTTACCTTTCCTCACTACAACCTCAAAGTCATACTCCATTAATAAGAGAAACCATCTTACGAATCTTCCTGTATTGCATGGCTTTTTTACGAGATATAACAATGCTTGGTGGTGAGTAAAAAATTTAAACTTGTTTGCAAGCAAATAGTGTCTAAATTTCTTAACTGCATATACCATGCCTAATCCTTCTCGTTCGGTGGTTGTATAATTCCGTTCAGCTGCATTCAATTGTCTACTAGCATAGGCAATTGGAAGATCCATATTACCTTCACCAGTAGGTTGCGCGAGTACACACCCAATAGCATAATTGGATGCATCCACGTGAACATGGAAAGGCTTATTCCAATCTGGTGTGGTCAAGATTGGTGCTGAACATAATCTTCGTTTAAGCTCCTGGAAGGAATTCTCACATTCATCAGTCCACTCAAAGTTAGTCAGAAGTCCGTACATGGGCTTTGCAATGACAGCATACATGTGTATAAATCGTCAGTAATAACCACAATGCCCCATGAAAGCTTGTACTTCCTTGACAGATGCCGTTGAAAAATTAAGGGAATCTAGAATGAAGAACAAGCATTATTTTGATAAAACTCATCCATTGCTTCCTAAGCCAATTGAATTAGGATATTGGGTGCTCATTTATGATAGTACATTTGACTCTCAATATGATGCACGCAAAAAGCTCACTCAATGGTGGTTTGTGCCATACATTGTATCAAAATTCAACAACAATGGTACGTATGCTCTTTGTGAATTAAATGATATTGCACTAAAAACTTTGATTGCAGGTAAACGGATAAAGCTATTCAAGAAACGTGATAAATGACGAGTACATTTTGGATGAGGACATTGAAGAAGATGACAACAATGAGGCTGATTCATAAACAAGAGTATCCATCTAGAGAAAAATAAAATTTAAAAAAATAAAATTAAAAAAAAATAAAAAAATATATATATATATATATATATATATATATATATATATATATATATATATATATATATATATATATATATATATATCATTAACTTTTCAAGTTCATGTTGCTATGTTTTTTTTCAAGTTCATTCTATTTTTTTTTTCATTCTTGTTTCATGCATGTTTGTTTCCAGTCTTTGCATTGCATTGCATATCCACATCACTTGAGTAAAAAAAAGGCAAATGATGATTTCTCTATACGTGTAAAATGGTATCTTAACTAGTAATTTATCTACTAAGAAATTGGTTATAATCTTGGATTATAGAAAGATAGGACATGTAGATTTGGAGGTTTATTTTGATGACATGATTTTCATATATAAACATGCATATGTATCTATCGAAAGCATAATTGTTGATGTCCTAGCTCCTACTACTGCATGTTTCTACATGCTTAGTCCATCTATCGGAGTTTAAACGACTGTTCTCTGTCATCAAAAATGGTTGTACCTTGTTTCGTTGTTTAATTTTTCCTCGTCATCAAAAAAAAAAGAAGCTGCTACATGTTACCAGGAAGTTTACACTTTCTTCTACCCCAAAAAAGTCATTATAACCATAAAGTTGTCGAATCATCATCATCATCATCGAAAAAAAAGCAAGCCAAAGGAAGATAAAGAGGCATAGTAGAATAAATCACGGGCTATATAGGCAGATTTATGCATTAGTGGAGTTTAGTTAGATTTCCTTGCATGTTATTAGAGAAAGAGCATATTCATATTTATGTAGGAAAGAATTTGATCTAAAATAAGCTAAAGATGAAAGATGTCTCTTGAAAATCCTAAATCTTTGTTTATAATGGTATTTAAGGTAGATTACTTTATGAAAAAGGCACAATTTTTTCTTCAAGATAAGAGGAACTGATGCTTAAAACGACTCAATACATCCACTTCCACTTCATATTGATGCTTGTTTGTTTTGTTTCTTGTTGCCAATGTTGCTTGTTCATTTGCATATATGTTGCCTATTTGTTCATGCATATTCATGTTGTGTGTTTCAATTCTTTCTTTCATGCAAATTTTGCTTCATGTCACATTTCCTACTCATTCATGCATATGATCAATTTTTCCTTTCATGTTTCTTATGTTGCCTATAAAAGAATCTGATGCCTGGAACATTTTGTTTTTCACAGATACTAGAGTGGCGCTTCCGGAGGAATCGCAGGTTTAGTGGAGGTGAATGTCGTCGAGATTTTCTCTCCTCTCTCACTCATGAAGGCCTACAGGAAACACATTCGGTGAAGGTAGCCAGAATTCCCTGAGAAGTCCAGGATGCATCAAGGATGTCAACGGCAGTTCACATGCAAAATTTGGAAGAAATCGAGCAAATCCAGGGTAGCGATCAAAGCTGGTCAAATTTTGGGAATTAGGGCAAAAATCTCAATGTCTCCAAATCACATGAAAATTCATATACTTGTAAAGTCTATCAAAGGCAGTCTATAGCCCGAATTTCACATGAAAATGGATTTTATAGCACATTGATATGCCATGTGCATTTTGTAAAAAATGTAATTTTTCCACTTAGACCCTATAAAATCTTGTATAGGAATTGTTGTTTGCCATATGATTTGGCGTGTATAAAGAACATAGGATCCTACATATTTGTACAAAGTTTCAAGGCTATCAGAGCTTCCTAGACACCTCAATGCCACCTTGCAAGCTTCCAAATGTAGTCAAACTTGTATAAGGGAGATTTAGATAAAAGTTTTTTCTGGATATTCCTAAAGGAGATCTTTGGAAACATAGTCTTTCAAAGTTTCATCTTCATCAAAGCCCTTTTAGAGGGTCAAAGAGCACAAATTCCAATTTTTCAAGGTCACCACAGTTTTCTAGTTTCAACAAATTGAAGGGTTGAAGGGCTGCCACATGGTGAAAGCTGATTGAGCCATGTTGTACGATCAAGATGAGCTCATATTCAAGGGTGGAGATGAAATTATGCTTAAAGCAAGGAGAATCCACGAGTTTTTTCATCAAAGAAGACTTTTTTGACAGTTAAAGATCAATAATGCAACTTTTCTCTAAAAATAGAGGCATATCTTATCCGAATTGATGTGAGCACTGATCCGACGGTCCAGATCATCCCCAAATCCAATGGTGGAGAATGAAGGCGCCTAAATTTCACTCCTTTGCACTAGATTTGATAGAAAGAACAATTCCAAGCCATTGATTTGATTAATCAAACGGTTGTAATCGAAAGTAGTGATCCTAGAGTTGAGAGTTGATTTCTCTAGATCCAAGGGCCCAAATTCATTCAAAAAACTATATAAACCCCCCTTCAAACTCCTAGAGCATCATTATTAGGCATCCATAGGGCTCTTGCTAGCTTAAGGTTTCCTTAAGACGATCACCCTTGATTGAGGGAGTGAGGATCAAAGGTGGGCTAGTACGCGTATAGCACCTAGTTTCAACTTTAAGTTAGACCTCCAATATAGGATAGGCTCTTGAAACCAACATCTCTATCTTGACTCACCCTCGGTGGAGCGTGTGAGTAAGTAAGAGCTAGTGCTAATGAGTCTTAGACTTCTTTAGTTAGACGTTATGCACCTAGACATACATGGGGTCAATGAAGTGGAACTCGTCTTCTTAAGTGTGACATTCGGTTGAACTGTCATGGTTTGAGGGTCGAAACTGCCTTTGATCAGTAGACTGCTTAGCTTGACTTATCACAACGATCTTGTACATGTATCTTAATTCAAGTCCTTTTAATTCATGTCACTTGTCACTTATCTCTTGTCTCTTGTCTCTCAGTCTCTTAAGTATTTTTACATGTCTTCTATTTTCTTCTATGTGTGAGAAGGCTCCGCAGTATTGCGTTGCACCAGTGAGGATGTTTCATTGAGCTTGTGATTAAACTCTATCATCATAATTCACTTGCATGCATATAATCCATACATACCCATACATATTGATTAGTTTCTGAAAGAGTATAAGAAGCTCCAATATTAGACCATTCTTCCTTTCGAAACTAATTTATGTGTAAGGATTCCATCTATTCTCGTTATGCATACATATCACAAAGAAGACTATGCATATGGATTAAAATTAGGAAGTGTTTAAGAAGCTCCTTCAATGGACCATTCTTCCTTCTAAATTTGATTCGTGTGTATGGGTCTCTTTCATTCTTATCATTCATGTTCATAAATCTAACTTGCACTCCTACATTCCCATTCCTATAATCATTTCAACATCTCTCTCTTCTCCATACTCAACATTAATTTCACTTTCACGTCCTTAAACCTTCCAACATTCATTAGCTTCACACACCCTATGTGTGCCACGACCGGACCCGATCCACCCGGATTGCGATCACCTCCAGACCGTATTCAAAGTTTTAAAGTGAATTGGATTTCTATCTAAGTCTACCTTATGCTGCCAAAATTTCATGGTCATTGCAGTTACCACTTGTGAGAAATTTGTTTTTCTCTACTCAGTAGTTGAATCTCGATAGAGCCTCGAAAATGCCTGGAGTGTTTTAGATTTTGCTTGATCATATTCTCAGTGCTCAATTGATCAATTCAAGTGTTTTTACTTGGATACGCAAGATATCTAATTGTATTTTCTATGTCCAAAAGGACCTTTTCTAATCTCTACTAGGTTAAGAGCACTATTCTTCAATTTTTACAGCAGGTGTATGTTCAAAAATAGCAACTTTTGGGAGCTAGTCATTTTTCGACTAGTCTATCTTGACTCATACTTTTGAGATACTTTTTCCAAAACACTTGGGTGATTTTTCTTGAGGATTTAGGAAGCTCGAAGGGTCTACCAACCAACTCTGAAGTTTCAGTTGGATGGTGGGAGGCTAGTTGTAACAACACCAACTCATCCTCCATTTGCATCCAACATGTCTCTTTACATAACCTACCTCTGGATTGTCCATAGTCCCCTCTATGGAAGCCTCTTCTACTCTGATTCCTTTTGTCCTTGAAGCATTCTTCTATTGTGTGGTTTCTTAGGCTAGAAACTTTGCAAGGTCAAGTGTTGCAAGAAGTCCCCCTTCCTTGCTTTCCTCATTTCCACATTCCTCTATTAGCTCTTCCTTTGCATGTGAAGTTCACTTGAGAGGTATTAGCCTCTTCTTCATTCTTTTTGCCTTTAGCTTTATCCTTACTTTTATTTCTATATGTATAAATGGAAGAAGATTAGTTACCTCTAGAGTTGTCTCCATTCCTTTTGAGCTTTGTCTCATGGGTGACGAGTTGTCATCAAGGTGTTGAAGTCACCTATCTGCATATCCATATAAAGATCCATTGGTGTGGTGAAAGACTCCCACTTATCATCATCTTTGATGTCATTTATGATCTACCTTACTATATGTTCTTCTTCTATCTCCTCTCCAATGCTTGCAAGCTCGTCAGCCACATCCTTCATTTTCGTCACATAATCAGCTACACTCTGCTTTGGTTGCTTTTTTAGGGTTGTAAACTCCATCCATAGCTGTTTCTTCCTAGCTCTTGTATTTGATGAAAAATACGAAGAAAGTACTTCTTAAGTCTGTTCGGAAAACCCTGCTTCACACCAACCACGAGCAAATGCTGGAGATTTTAGTAGACCTCTTTAGCTTTCTAATGATCGCAAATAATCACTTATGTGCTTTGAAACATGATCCATGTATTAGTTGATAAAAACAGATGAGTAGGAAGTTGATCCAAGATCATGGACTTGCTATTTTAGTCACTTTACATGTTCAGTAGAATGAACAATGCTCTCACCTTGTTAGCAATTAGCCGAATTCCTTTTGGTGGTATCTAATTAGATTAGATAGCTACCATTCAGGAGTTATTTTAGTGAAAAAGATAGACTACGTACTAAGAATAAAGCTTAGCAAATTACAGGACCTACCCGACATTTTTGGGGTGCTTCTGACTATAGACAAGAGAGTAATAATTAGATAATATCTCACGATCGAGTAGAAAAATAAGCATGAAACTTTGTCGCTATGGATTAGACTATATAATGATCCTATAGCACTTTAAATCACATCAAACGATCAACCATGCACTGAGAAGAAGTGCTAAGAAATCCATTCCTCTGAGATGGTCAGCATAGAACTGAGGTAGAGATATGATCAATGTATATGCATTAAATCACATATTAATACAATTTCATGTCCATGTTCAATGGAACAATGTGAGGGTAGAGAAGTGCCTATGATATGATCACACTAATCACTTAAGCCCCTCTAAAACCGATCTCAAAATCAGCCTCATCACACAAGTCTTTTTTATTTGATCTTATATTTGAGTTTGGAGCCAATCTTTGAATTCAAATTGGAATTCTCACCAGAAAGTGAGTCCTTAACTATAGGATATATTCTCTTACCAATCATCTACTAAGTAAGTTGAGATTTGAATCCTGCTAGCTTGTAAACGTAGTGCATTAAGTATAAGAAATTTTAGTAATATAAAAAGTAATGTGAACTTTTACAAGGGAGTGATCATATATGACAATATGAAGTTGATGTTATATATGCACGTATGTAGGCTTGGTCTCGTTGCACCAAAAATGCACTTTAGGGTTGCATCAGGCTGTGGGGGACGCACATTGTCCCTATTCGGTGGGCCATATTTGCATGTTGCATACCTTTCATGGGGAATATTATTGTAGGTTGCCCACCGTGCCAATGCCAGCGTCAACAAGGGACCACCTTGAAAGAACTTGGAGAAGCTTGTAGGAGGTAGAAAAGTGAGCTACGAAGTGATAGAGTTCGGTCCAGCCAACTGGCACAAGACTAGAGTTTAAACTTAACGAGACACAAATAGACCTTACAATAATGTGATCAGCATAATAAAATGCACCAAATACTTAGGAGCATCGATGAGAAAGATTCGATACAAAACAGATAGGTTTGTGTATTGACTAGCTCAAAGACTTACTATCTTTGGATGAGACAATGACCTTCAAATGCTCATAGCAACCAATATGATTACAATTGGAAAAATTCATTTTGGATAACTGATGAAAATAGGATTGAGTATATAGAATGCAGAGGAGTACAAGAAATAAGCAAATTATGCTTTTAGAATGATCTTGACACTAAGAGTGGTACCACTTGTGAGAAATCTCTATTTCTCTACTCACTAGTCGAATCTCTACAAAGCCCCGAAAATGGTAGGAGCGTTCTAGATTTTTCTTAATCGTGTTCTCAGTGCTTATTTGATCAATTGAAGTGTTTTTACTTGAATTATCTAAGTCTATTTTCTATTTTTAAAAGGAATTTTTCTAACTCCTACCAGCTTGAGAGCACCATTCATTTTTTCCAACAGGTGTATGTACAAAAATAGCAATTTTTGGGAGCTAGTCATTTTGCAAGTAGTTTATCTTGACTCAAACTTTTGAGATACTTGTTTCAAAACACTTTGGTGATTTTTTTGTCGATTTATGAAGTTGAAAATGTCTACCAACCAACTCTGAAGTCTTAGTTGGTTGGTGTGGAGCTGGTTATAACAGCACTAGCTCATCTTCAGATTGCATCCAACATCTCTCTTTATAGAACCTGCCTCTGGATTGTCCATAGTCCCATCTATGGAAGCCTCTTCTCCTTTGATTCCTTTTGTTCTTGAAGCATTCTTCTATGCTATGATTTGTTAGGCCACAAATACTACAAGATGAAGTGTTGGAAGATCTCCCCCCTGCATTAGTTCCCTCCTCTACACATTCCTCTAGTAGCTCTTCCTCTGTCTATGAAGTTCACTTGAGAGATAATAGCCTCTTCTTCATTCTTATTGAATTTACCTTTATCCATACTTTTATTTCTATATGTACAAAAGAAGAAGATTAGTTACCTCTAGAGTTGTCTCCATTCTTGTTGAGCTTTGTCTCATGGGTGACGAGTTGTCCCATCAAGGTGTTCAGGTCACGTATCTGCATACCCATATAAAGATCCCTTTGGTGTGGTCAAGGACTCCCGCTTATCATCAGCTTTGATGTCATTTATGATCTGCCTTACTATATGTTCTTCTTCTATCTCCTCCCGAATGCTTGCAAGCTGGTCAGTCACATCCTTCATTTTCATCACGTTATGAGCTACACTTTGTTTTGGTTGCTTTTTTAGGGTTTTAACCTCCATCCATAGCTAGGTCTTCCTAGCTCTTGGATTTGATGAAAAATATGAAGAAAGGACTTCCCAAGTCTCTTGGGAAGTCTTGCAATTCCTAATGTGAGATAATAAAAAATTACATATTGAGTTAAGAAGATAAGACCTGGCAAGAGCATTCTTTGCACACCATGTGGTCAACCTTTCTTGTTCTTCCCTTGTAGTAGATGTTTGCTCCTAAATATTGGCATTTCTTCATCTCTTGAGATGTATCCATATAAACTTCTTCCTTGGAGATAGTCTTGGATCCTTAGTGACCATGTTGAATAGTTGCTCCTCTCCAATTTGTCAATGAATTATGGAAATCCATCTCCCATCTTGCTTTGATGTTGGTCTGTTGCCACTATTGGAGGAGATGGTGGATAGTCTTTAGAGATGAAGTGGTGTTTCAAAATCGTGCTTCACACAAGCCACGAGCAAGTGGTGGAGAGTGTAGTAGACCTATTTTGATTCCTAATGATCACAAATTATCACTTATATGCTTTGGAGCATTATCCATGTATCAATTGATCAAAACAGATGAGTACGAAAATTGACCCAAGATCATGGACTTGGTATTTTATCACTCCAGATGTTCAATAGAATGAATAGTGCTCTCAACTTGCTAGAAAATAGCCAAATTCATTTTGGTGCTATCTAATTAACTTAGATAGCTACCAATCAAGATTTATTTAAGTGAAAAAGATGGACTATCCACTGAGAATGAAGCTTAGCAAATATCAAGACTTCCTCAACATTTTCGGGGTGCGTCACACTACAGATGAGAGAGTAATGATTAGATGACATCTCACGATTGACTAAAACAATAACAATGAAACTTTGTACCTATGGAGTAGACTATATGGTGATTCTATATCACTTTAAATTACATCAAATGATCAACCATGCACTGAGAACAAACATTGAGAAATCTAGTGCTTTGAGATGGTCATAGCATAGAGGTGAAGTAGAGATATGATGAATGTATATGCATTAAATCACATATTAGTACAATGTCATTGGAAATGTTCAGTTCCACAATGTGAGGGTAGAGAAGTGTGTATGTGATGATCACACTAATCACTTAAGCCCCTCTCAAAATGATCTCATAATCGGGCTCATCACATGAGTCTTTTTTATTTGCTTTTATATTTGAGTTTGGAGCCAATTTTTGAATTCAAATTCGAATTCTCACCCAAAAAGAGTCCTAAACTATAGGATATATGCTCTCATCAATCATCTAACAAGTAAGTTGAGATTTGAGTCCTCCTAACTTGTGAAAGTAGTGCATTAAGTATAAGAACTTTTACAAATATGAAAGGTAATGTGAACTTTTACAAGGGAGTAATCATGTATGACTATATGAAGTTCATGTTAGTTATCCAAGTACGTAGGCTTGGTCTCTTTGCACCAACAATGAGCTATAGGGTTGGATCAGACCCTAGGGAACTCACATCGTTCCTATTTCATGGGAAATGTTTGCATGTTGGATACCTTTCATGGGGAATAGTATGATAGGTTGCTAGTTGTGCTAATGCCACCCATCAGAAAGGGACCACCTTGAAAGAAATTGGAGAAGCTTGTAGGAGGTTGAAAAGTGAGCTGTGTAGCGAAGAGTTCCGTCTAGCCAACTAGCACAAGGCTAGAATTTGAGCTTATGGAGACTCAAATAGACCTTATAATCATGTGCTAAGCACATTAAAATGCACCATGTACTTTGGAGCATCAACGAGAAAGAGTCGATACAAAAGAGATAGGTTTGTGTATTGACTAGCTCAAAAAACTTACTATCTTTGGATCAGACAATCAACTTCAAATACTCATAGCATCCAACATGATTACAGTTGGAAAAATCTCATTTTGGATGAGTCATCAACATAGGATTGAGTGCATAGAATGCACATGAGTAGAAGAAATCAGCAAATTATGCTTTTTTAATGATCTTGACACTAAAGAGTGGTACATTAAAGCAAATGATCTTGACAGAAAAGCTAAGATTATACCCAATCTATTGAAATGAGCTTCTCCCTGATGAAGTGGTAATGAACTTCTATGTGTTTGATTATTACATGCAAAATAGGGTTTGGTGCCAGATTCACGGAATTTACATTATCTCCAAATATGTAAGGTTTGCAACTTACAAGTCTCAAATCTGTATACAATGCAGCTCACAACTGAGGATAAAGCAAATATTGGTTGCTTCTTGGAACTCCATGACACTAGCTATTAACCTATAAATGCTAAGTTACCAGAGGTACTTCTTCTATCATCGTTAGCTCCTTTCTCACCTTCATAAACATGAAGTTTATGATTCATCTCCAAAGGTGTACCTACAAGCTTTGTGTTCTCCATTCCGAACTTGTGAAGTATATCTTGAATGTATCTTCTCTAAGCTAGATACATCCATTCATCTGTATAAATCAATTGCATATTATGGAAATACGTGAGCTCACCTAAGTCATTGATTTTAAACTCCTCTTGCATGTGTCTCTTCATCCTTTGAATGTAATTCAGATCATCACTTGTCATAATAATATCATCTACATATACATGTAGATAGATTACCTCATTGTGATCCCTTTTGATGAATAGAGAAGGATCTGAGTTTCTAGGTTTGAACCCTTGATCTTGAAGGAATGTATCCAACTTGTAATTCGAAGTCCTAGGAGTTTTGTTCAATCCATAAAATGCTTTCTTAAATCTACAAACATAAGATGCATGATTAGGGTTTTGAAAATTTGGAGGTTATGATATATATACCTCTTCACTTATCCAACCATTTCAAAATAAATTTTCTACATCAAGTTGGAGGAGTATCCAATTTCCTGTAGCAGCTACACTTATCAATGTGCTGATTATAAAATGCATCCATATAAGTTTGTTTTAACTTAATATACCCATCTACCACCAATTATCTTTTGATTATATGACATTGGAACCAAATCCCAAGTGTCCATCTCCTTTAATGCATCTATGTCTTCTTTCATGTCCTTTTCCTAATTTGGGTTTCCCTTTGCCTCCTCATAGGTTGAAGGTTCTTCTGAAATTGAGTACTTTGCTAAGTAGATCAAATTCTTTGTAACAAATGTTGAATTGTATCCACACCTTTCCTGTTGTTTCTTCTCTATTGTTGATCTTCTAGTGCTTACTTAGAACATTCTCCACACTACTACATCTTTGTCTTGCCTCTTTACTTCCATAGCTTGTAATCCTTTTCTCTTTCATCCCGGTCTTCATATATATCACTTCTTGGATCATGGACCAGTGTATCTTGATTTCTTCCTAATTGATGAGAATCAGAATCAAGATCATATGATAGACTTACCTTTTGTCTGTCTTCATCATAGAAAGACCTGTGTTCTTCAAAAACAACATCTCTACTTACAGTGAATTGCTTGGTTGAATGATTATAGAACCTATAGCCAATCTGAGTTGAGTCATACCCAATACACACTACCTTTATCGCCCTTTCATCTAGCTTAACTCTTATTGGTGATGGTACATGACCCTAAGATAAACAACCAAACACCTTATCATGTCCAAGACTAGGTTTTCTTCCACGCCATGCTTCATAAGGAGTCATATCTTGAATTGATTTGGATGGATGTCTATTCACAAGGTACACAACAATTGAAATAGCCTCTGCCCATAGATAATGTGGCAACCTCTTCTCTTCAAGCATTGTTCTCGATGATCCAACCAATGTCTTATTTCTTCTATGTACAAATCAATTTAGTTGAGGATAGTACCTCGTAGTCACTTCCCTTTTGATACCTTTATCTTGCAAGACCTCCTTAAACTCTATGGAGACGTATTCTCCCCATCCATCAGATCTGAGCTTCTTGAGTGATCTACCTGTATGCTTCTCCACATGTGCTAGATACTTTTTCAAGCAATCATACACTTCATTTTTACTCTTGATAAAGTATAGAATAGTCCATCTACTATGGTCATCAATAAATGAGACATAATACCTTGATCCTACTAATCAAGGTTCTTGACTTGGTCCCCATACATCTATATGTACTAAGTCCAATAAAGCCTTTCTTGGTCTTCCCATTGAACCAATAGGTCTGAGTGGATTGGTTCATTTTATGACAGATGGCACAAGCTTAAACATTTTGATCTTTGTCATTGGCATGCTTTGGTCCTTTCTTCTTCCCTTTGCACTTGCTCTTTCTTGTGAACTTGCCTTGGGAAGTATCATCTTCATCTTCTTCTTTCTTCTTGCCTTTCAACTTCTTGCACTAGTTTAGTTACTGTCATGGACACAAAGTAAACTATCCTAAACCTTAGATTCCATGTGAATCTCCTATATCTCATGTTTGGTTAAGTTTTTGGACAAACTAATCCTTCCAATGCGTATGGAACATGCCAAAACCCCAAGATCGACTGTCGATTGCTGAATTCTGACACCCGGAGGTCTTGTTTCCACTTGATGACATCATCAATGACATCATCAAATTGTAACCGCCCTTGGGAAAATTATATAAGGAGGGGTTGGCCACATTCATAATCAGTCTTGTGGATACCAGTCTTGGGAGCTCAAGGAGTTGTGACCGCCAACTAAGTACTTTCAAGTTCTAGTTCGAGTCCTAGTTTTGTCTCTTGCTCTAGTCCTTTCTAGTCTTGTATCGTGGACATCCTTTCTTTTCCTCTTGTAATCTAGTAGTACGAGATCCCTTCTAGTTATTTCTTGTATCTAGTTCATCTCCCTAGAGGGAATCGTTGTAACGGAGATATCTTGTTTCTTTCCTACGATCCCAGGTTGTGGGATCTCCTGTATCATCTCTAGTCGAGTTATCTACACCTATTAGTCCCGGATTGTGGGACTTCGTGTATTAGCCACGTCTTCTTGTATTGTTTTCACTTCGTGGGTATCCTTGTAATCTGAAGCGTATTTCTGAAATCTTGTCTAGTGTAGTCGGAGAGCACAATCTAGTGCTCCACTGACATTTTGGCAAGACTACCTTCATCAATACTGGGCACCATGGATTCCCTATGCAAGGAGATTCAATCTACGATAAAGGACTTGATCCAACATGTCCAAGAGATGAAAAGATTGCTATGCCAAGATGATCGGTCAGTTTCAAGCTATGCCTTGAATATCAAGATGTTGTTTCATGGAACTACATATCAAGAAGACTACATGGTTAATCAGTTTTGAAGTGGACTCAATCCTGCTATCCATGCCTCAAGCAAATCCCTTCGAGGATGTTATCAATCAAGCAATTCAGTGTTAGAATCAGTTGTTAAAAGAAATCCAAGTCCAAGAGCGAGAATTCTTGAATAAGGAAGATACTACTCGTCAAGGATCTGAACCAAGAATCTTTGGCACCGAGAAAGTCATTACAAATGATATGGATTATGCATGTTATGAAGATATCAAGAAGATAAAGGATATGGAGGAGTTCATGTTCAATCAAGGAGGTGTGATTACCCAAGGCACTCGATCAAAGATCTTGGAAACACTACAATGCACCACGAAAAGCTCAATGGACCTATCTTGTGATGAACCTAAGGAAGCTCAAGGGAGACCCAGTCCTTCACCACCTTTCAAGATTAAGGATCATGAAGAATTCAAGGTTGATCATGTCTTAGATTCAAGAATCTCTCGAGGAGGATTGGAACACTTTAGCCATTGGCAAGGATATGGTGTTGGTGATCGTACTTGGGAGCTTACAGAAAATCTTGAGAGAGCGTACCCAAGACTTGGGAGCATACCCAAGCTAGAGAACATGGCCGCTCCTCGTGGAACACGTCACTTGAGGGGGAGGTGATGTCATGGACACAAAGGAAACTATCCTAAACCTCAGATTCCATGTGAATTTCCTATATCTCATGTTTGGTTAAGATTTTGGACAAACTAATCCTTCCATTGTGTACAAAACATGCCAAAACCCCAAGATTGACTATCTATTTGCTTAATTCTGACACCTAGAGATCTTGTTTCCAGTTGATGACATCATCGATGATATCATCAACTTGTAAGAGCCCTTGGGAAAACTATATAAGGAGGGGTTAGCCACATTCATAATTGAGTCTTGTGGATATCAGTCTTGGGAGCTCAAGGAGTTGTGACTACCAAGTAAGTACTCTCCAAGTTCCAGTTCGAGTCCTTGTCTTGTCTTTTGCTCTAGTCTTGTCTAGTCTAGTTCTTGGACATCCTGTGTTGTCCTCTTGTAATCTCATAGTATGAGATCCTTTCTAGTTAGTTCTTGTATCTAGTTATCTTGTTCCATACTTACGATCCTGGGTTGTGGGATCTCCTATATCATCTCTAGTCTAGTCATCTATACCTATAGTCCCGGGTTGTGGGACTTCTTGTATCAGCTACGTCTTCTTGTATTATTTTTCCTACGTGGGTTTTCTTGTAATCTAAAGTGTTTTTCCAAAATCTTGTCTATTGTAGTCGGAGAGCGCAATCTAGTGCTCCCCTGACAGTTACCATGATAGGAGTTACCTTCCTTTATGCTATTCTTGGCCTCTTCATTGAAGAGTTGTCCAAGGAAGATGTTTAAATTTGGAGTTTGCACATGCATGATGATATCATAACCTGTGGTTAAGGATTGCCATTGTTTATCATTTCTAATCTCCTTGAGAATTCACCTCATGATAACCTCTTCTTCAATCATCTCTCCAATGGATGCTAACTTATCTGCAACCTTCTTGCTCTTGGTAACAAATTGTCTGATAGTTTGTTTAGGTTTCGTCTTCATTAGGTTGAACTCATTCCAGAGATGGTTCTTCCTTGCTTTTGTACTAGCATAAAAGAAAGTCTCCAGGGCATCCCAAGTATCTTGAGATGCCTTGCATCCTATGTGGTAATTGAAACTCAAAGATAGATTTAAGTACGTACGACCTTTCTTGAGTATCGCTTGTTGGAGGATAAACACTCCTATGTGCACAACAAAAGCAAATGAACCCTCCTAGGATCCTGAAATTTTTCAGATATAGGATCTCTATTTTTTGACTTTCTTTGAGTATATGTAGAGATTGAAAATGAAATTTTTCAAGCTGAAAGTAGACTATAAGAGCTTTCAAATGAGAGTAAAATCACTCCATTTGGATACTGAATGATGCCTCAAGCAGCTGCAACACAATAGATAACTTGATCTCTTCATAGAGTATGAGCTAAGTAGACAGATACTATTCTAGACATTTCTCTGCACATATGCAAGCACTGAACCTGAAACTTAGACCAAACAAAGTAGAACTTATAAGATTTCCAACAAGACAAAAATCATTGCAAATGGATTCCAGATGAAAGAGAAACAACAATTACAAGATAGGGGGGTCTGCCAAGATTATCTAGGGATAAAGAGTATGAGAAAGTGAAATCTCTGCAAAATATGCAGAGAACAGCTAGTAGGGGGTGTGGTTAAGCAAGGAGGAAGCTTGGGCATGTATTTCCACGACTCTAAGTCATAATACAACTCATTAGAGGTTTTAAAGACCACATACTAACCTCTTTAACCAATCAAAAGCATATACATGTCGAAAGTGAGGTCCAATCACAACAAGAGGTGAGGTAAATCTTCTCTAATCAACTTCTTTCCATTATGGGCATAATTCGATGCCTCCAACTTGTGGAAATCAGCCTCCTTTGATTGTGGATGATGTGGAAGGTTCAATTTGGGGCATGTTCCCACACTCTTGAGCTTGAAAAACTTTCAACACTCCCCCTCAAGCTCAAGTCTTTTCCTTTCGTTGCTTAAGCCTATGTCTCTTATGTTGATAGCTTCCTTGAATCCTCCAAGCTTTGTACCTTCAAATAACTTTGTCATCATGTCTGCAACCTGCATTTTAGTGTTCACATACCTTATATCTAGCTCTTTTGCCATGACCTTTTCTATAACGAAGTGGTAATGAACCTCTATGTGCTTGCTCCTTGCATGAAACATGGGATTGTTAGCTAGATAGATGCTTGAAATGTTGTCTCCATAAAGAGGAAACTCCTGCACTTCTACTTCCAAGTCCTTAAGTAGCTTCTTGAGCCATAATAGCTCACATGTAGCCAATTCTAAACCTTTGTACTCAGCCTCTGTGGATGAAAGAGCAATAGTGGGTTGCTTCTTAGAGCTCCAAGAGATCACTTTTGTACCTATCATGAAAACATAACCCGATGTACTCCTTGGATCATCCTTGCTACCTGCCCAATCAGCATCACTATATCCTTTGACACTTAGATCAACATCATATGAGTAAAATAGACCTTGGTTGATGGTGTTCTTGATATAACGAAGCACCTTTCTTGCTGCCATAAGATGATCATGAGTAGGTGCATGCAAAAATTGAGAGAGAACACCTACTACATATGCAAGATCAGGTCTAGTGAATGTAGCATAAATTAATGAACCAATTATGCTTCTATATAGTGTAATATCTTGTATAGCCTCTTCTTGACCTGCAACCAACTTTGTATTGGGCTCCATGGGCTGAGAAAGTGGCTTACAACCACTCATACCAAACATGTATAACACATCCAACAAGTATTTTCTGTGAGTCAAGAAGATGCCATTGTGTGCATAGATTACCTCTATTGCCAACCAAGATCCGATATCTTGAACTCCTTTCCTAGCTTTGATTTGATATCTTTAATACCTGCAATATCACATCCTGTGATGATCAAATCGTCCACATAGATGCATATGTATACCGTCTTGCCTCCTTGCTTCTTCATGTAAAGTGATGGATCTACAACACTTTCTTTGTATCCACAACTTGATAAATAATCCACTAACATCTGATTCCAGGCCCTTGGGGCTTGCTTTAGTCCATATAATGCTTTCCTTAGCTTCCAAACATGATTTGGGTACCTCATACTAGCAAATCCTTGAGGTTGGCTCATGTAGACTACTTCTTCAAGCTCTCGATTGAGGAAGGCATTCTTCACATCCAACTGATATAAGCTCCATTTCCTTGATGTGGCCACTACAATCAAAGTCTTAATTATTGGCATCTTGGCTACGGGGCTGAAAGTTTCATCATAATCGATCCCATAGCTTTGGGAGAAGCCTTTTGCCACCAACCTTGCTTTGTACCTAGCAATGGAACCATCTAAAGGCAAGCTACACAAATTTCATGCAACATTTTAGATCTAAAATTTGGTAGGGCTTTTACCAAGCTCCTCCTTTGCATGTCCTTGAGCTTTTGTAGGTTGATGTGACCTATTCGTTTATGCCATAGATCCAAATGTGCTATCCTCTTGTCTCCATATGTGACATACATTGAATGGTGTGGCTGATTTATGTCCATTGTGAACATTCTCCCTTGCTTTTTTCCTCTTGCTATGAGCTTGAAACCTGCCCTTGGATCCTCAAAAAAACATCCTCTTTCATTGAACCTAACTTGATAGCCTTTTTCTACCATTTGGCCTACCAAAAATCCGTTTATCGCACACACTCTTTATCATGTGTTGGATGCACGGCCCATTGACCATATGTAATAGTGCACTTCATCACCTTCTGCTAAAAGTTCGTGTAATATGTAGACTTGACTCTTCAAAGCTAGACAAGAAAAGTAGTGGAAATATCCTTGATAGGCTCGCAGATAAGCAGATAGAGGGTAATCGCATGGCTAAGAGATGTAGCAGATCCGCTTGCAAAGAGGTCAATTATAGCATCATCGCTTGGCTCCAGAACCAACAATGAATTCAAGCCTCTTAGGAGAACGTGCAATCAAGGTTTCAAGGCTTCCACTGTGACCTTCTCTATCCATCACATGTACCTAATTGTTCTTTCTCCTCGAGTATTTTGTTGCCAGGAAGGATCCTAGAAACACTTCGATATCGAACCTTTCCAGATTGAAGGATGCGACCTCATCCTTGAAGCAAACAATATGGAAAATCTAGGTTATCTACCTCTTCTGTAGAAGTAGAAGCCATGCGAAGAAGACGACGTCCGAAAATATGTGCATGGAAAGAGTTTGAACACATGCGTGAATTGACGCTGAAGTTGCTGTTCGCTACCCCTGCATAAAGAACTCAGAGAGATATATATAAAAAATGCAACGCTGTCGTGGGGTTCATAGAAAAGAGGGAGAGATTTAGGTGAGGATCTTGATATAGAGAAGATTGGGTCTATAGAGGTTTTATTCCTTCTTGTTTTGCTCGATGAATCCAATGGAAGCAACACTCAGCCCAAAGCATTAGCCCTAATCATAGAAATATTTCTTTAGCCGAAAAAGATTATATCTTTCTAGTTAGGTAAAAAACAAGAATTTCTTACAATAGTATGCTCCGCTTGTTGCCCATGTTCTTATTATAGCTCTCGCAAATTTATATACTTTTCTTCACTGTGGAGATCTTCACTTCCCACGAAGGAGGCCTTTATAATATTTAGTTTTTTACTTCCATATAGAAATTCGTCACAAGGAAACAGAATGCACGATAGACTATACTGCCAAGAGTAAATGTGCTTACTTTGATTATTAAGATGTTCGTGAAAATAGATTCACAAACCATTCCTTTACAACTATAAGAGACTAAACGCTCTTTCCTAACTATGGTGGCAAATCCATGTACCCATTTTTGTCTATATATCTATGTATACCTTGAAAAGACAAGATGCTCAGGTAACTACACGTATAACTCTGAAAATTATACTAACAATCTTGGTTCTATAAAACATCAACCAACAGCACGCATAGCTTGCAAGAAAGAGAAAAAAAAAACTTACACTTCAAAAAAACGAACGAGATTTGCAATTTGTAGCCTTGCATGTATTAAGTTTATTGTACTAAGCAGATTTGCATCGTTCCTATGTTGAAATCATTACAAGCATCCGCACAATGATAATACAGTTATCATAAAAGGAAGCATAACACGTATGGCTAGTGTTTTAAAAAACAAGGGAAGAAATCTTTTAGTACGCAATACTAGCATTGAGTTCAAGGTTTTTGATAAAATAGTTTGGTCGGAAGCCGGAAGTTGAAACAATTGCACATATGAAGCTTTTGCGTACTGGACTTTTGACGTTCCTCATGATGAGACAATTCAGATCATAAGTAAATTTTTGAAGCAGAAAAGGAGTTCCGAGAAGTGTAAGAAAGTCACCTTCCCATGCCAATAAAATAAACAAGTCAACTGGGATTAAATGCACATAGGAGCATCTCTTCACTGCTAATCGAATTCAAAACACCTGTATCTAATATCAAAAAGGTCTTCATAATTGCATGAATCATACGTCTAAGCTTCCCTTAGGTCTTTGAATAAGCAATTAATTAAAAGTATCACGGAAGGCCTTTTCAGTCCAAACATAAATGTTTTCTTACTGATCCATTCGCTCAAAAATATTTTTTCATGAATTCTGGAACTGTCAATGTACTTCGCTTTATATAGAAACTATACCTTTTGTTTTTACATCATTATGTCGACACACTATATGTGTATTACGACAGAAGTCAATATAAGTTTGACCGCGTTCCAAGTCCTATGAGTCAAAAGTTTCCAAGGATGTTTTCATTGCCTGACACGAATGGATTCAAAGAAAACTCGATAAACAAAAATATCACCAAACATTCACTATATAAAAAAGGTGGTCATTATTATCTATCCAAGCAACTTATATTAATTCAAGTTTTTTTTTTTTCAACAGCATGCATTAACCAGATCAGTCGCCTACCTAATATTATTCTTCACAGCTATTATCAAACATTTCAACATTCTGTTACTTCATGAACGAGGTAAAAATCTATCGACGTTCAGCATAAATAAATTTGGACCCTTTAACTAAATAAATATATATGACAGACTGATTCAAACATATTCTTTACCTAAATAAGGCATATAACTATATATGTGAGCGATCACAACCTCACAATTTTGTGTGACAGTAGATTGGTGGCAGGTTGACACCAGCATTTAACACAATACACTCAAGGTAAGTTTAATCAACTGCAAATACATGCGGGCCATACAGGTAAACATTTTTGCAATTCAAATCCAAGCCATGATTTATATCAATTTTTACAAACTATAATCTTACGTTGAACTGCTTTATCTAATAAAGAAATCCAGCAGGATAACACAATCAATAAAGTACGAAAGTTATTACATACATGAAAGATAAGTAGAAACTATGAATCATATAGGTAGATAACGAACCCGTGGCTTAGAAGGCATCGGAGCATAATAGATTTGAGTCAAAGAATGCCGGTGCTATTGACAACAAGATACAAAATCATTGCGCATGATTAGCAATGGAGATTCATTGGAACAATGACCATAGCTAGCAATAGTGGTGAGTAATCTGTGTTTGTAAGAGCAAGATCAACGCATTCGGGTCCCTTTTCCCCAACGCTGTCTTCTGTAGCTCCCATCTTCCTTCCTAACTCGACATAATTGGCTGCCTCCGCACGTGAACATCTCCCAGACTAATCAGAAGCTTCAGTCGTACTCACTGTATACACAGTGCAGGTCAATCTTTTTGTTTTCCTTCCCTCATTCCTTGACATGTTTGCTTCACGATCAAGAGGGATCAGCCCCCTCCAGACTTCGCCAACGTCCCCTCTAAGTCACTTCCCCTACCGCTTCCGTGCATCTTCCTTATGATCCTCGCACATCTGTTCCTTTCTCCAAGCTTCCGCAAAGAACTATGTCGCCTTCTTTTACGTCATCCCTCTCTCTTTACTTTAAGCATCTGAATCTTCAACAAATTTTCCTTGGCAATTTCACGTGTATGAATCTCAACCTTATTTTCATAGAAGCGGCATACTTCCAAATCAGCCACATATCTTTTATTTCACGCACAACTATATATATATATATATATATATATGCACATACATATATTCGTATATATACCACTATATATACATGCGATCGTATGCACATTGATTTACACATAAGAAAATGAAGATTCACGTATAAGTCTTTTTCACGCGTGTATACAAATATGTGTGCAGTTTCTCAGACAAAATCCTATGCATATATAACACATCCAATGCACATATTTACATAGACTTTATCTTTATGTTCTTATGAGAAGATCTATGGAACGCATGAAGCGAAGCACGGATTGTTTCATGCATTTGATCATACACAAGTTCAAACAAGCATTCAAGTAATCAGTACCTGATAATCAAATTGATAAACAGTAAAGTCTCCCATATGTAACTATGTTAGAAGCACTTCAACCGAATCGAATATTGTTCATCAACCCTACCTGTCAATTCAACATACAAACTTGTTTTGATTGATTTTTACTCACCATGGTCAAACCTTTGATTTATTACTTTTGATCAATTCATAAGCTTGGTTTGCAAATCTCTACCACATCCACCCCCTCTGAGCCTGTGCATCCTCCGGATGTGCCAATCTTGCATACATAACATCAAACACAAGCAAGGATCAAGTAGTCATAGCATATAAACAAGACTTAAAGAAAATTTTAACTTGATGCAAGAAATCTGAAAACACATTGAACTTGGCATACATTAAGAGAAGAGGGTAGACAAAAACATCTCATACAACATATCAGAATACACTAATACACTTAGACTAGAAATCATATGAGTAAATCAAAAACTTCTTAGCTCTCTCGTAACTCGACCCGGTCAGATCTAGTAGCCTATCCGAAGCATTTGCATATACCAGTCTTCACTAACTCGATTTATGAAACTTGCTTCTGGCTTCCCTATTGATCTTCCATCATCTGAACCCCATCAGACCTTTTCTTATTTTTCTCTTATTTTTGTTCTATTTTTCTTTATTTTCATTCTTTGACCCAGCTCAACCTTCATTTTTTTTTATATTTTTATTTATTCTTTTTCTACACGTCGGCCTATGCCGAAATCGGATGCGACTCGTGGACCTGACCACCCGGACAAGTTTAGCCCACCCATCTACCGACCCGACATAGCGCACGATGCACAATGTCAGCCTCATACGAAATCAACGTCAGCTCGTGGCTCTAACCACCCGGTCAGAGTGACTCCACCCGCCTATCAACCCGTATGAGCGCGTAACAACATGTAGGTTAGGCCATACGACACAACTAGCATCAGCTCGTGGCCCTGATCACCCGACCAGGGTAGTCCCACCCGCCTGCTAGCTTATCGCAGTGCCCAACGGCACATACACGTACACATAAATAGTTTGCTAGTATAAGAATTCTTATTTTTTTCAAGACATAATCTGTCTGAAGATCAAGTCAGATGAGAGATCAAGAGCAGAAGTCAAAGTGTCACTCATCAAGTGCTCATAAACACTAGTATATACAAATACTTAGTCTAGGTCTTCCCTTCACCTTCCTCGGTCTTGTTCTCGAAAGTTCTAGTCCATCTTCTAATCTTCCTCATATAATCTCAGTCCTTATACATCATATGTAATCTTATTAGTGGTACGAGATCTTTGGTCTACTTAATTTTCTTATTTATACGTTTCTATATGCATTATATGCTTAATCATGCAGTCTTTTTATATACACATATACAAGAGAGAAGAAAAAACTGAAGCGATAACATCTCACCAGTATGAAGTCAGAAGCCGCTTGAGCTTGTCGCATCCAATCTCCTCTTCTTGTTTCATTCTGAGTCGCTATCTTCAATGTTTTGATTTGATTCCTGTGTCTTTCTTCGAATCAAAGCAAAAACATAAGATATATACATTCCTATTTACAAAAACATTCCTTTAAGCTTTATGGAATTTTATTGAAAAAGATTCTTCCTTCAATCTCACCTTCTTTAAAACATACTTACGAAAGAAACTGTGCTTGAAAAGAAGCCATCTCTGAAGTGCATCAATCAAGGTAGCATTCTTAAATAAGTTAGATATGTGTACAAGCCACTTCATTTTCTTGTCCATCTCTTGGTGGCATGTTTGGCATACACAACTCTTGAAAAATTCAAAAATCCATGATTCAATCATTTGAGCATAGTTGCCTTTATTCACAACTCCCTCCAATGCATCATATGAAGATGCACACGATAAATGAGCACATGTATATAGATTTTTGAAATTTGGAGTGTTTAAAACATCATCAAACAAATCCATCATGCATATGTTTTGATCCATTTTAGGAATGAAATAATTTAAAAGGATTTCATCATTTCCATTATGATTATCCAATCTTTCTTCTTCATTGCCATTAAGGGTTTGAATACATTCATAAGATTTACACTCTAAATGCTGATGTTCATCATACTCTAAATGCAGTTTATACTCATACTTATCACTCAGACTGTCATGATTTTTTTTTTACTTGAGTGCCACCAATTATAGAATCTGCTTCTATCTCTAATCTCTCCAAGAACTCCTCATCTTCTTCTTTTTCCAGATTCATTTGCCCATTATCATGAAGAAACTCAATATCATCACAATCAAGAAAATCTTGATCATCTAAATCACTAAATTCTTGCTTCTCCAAGTAAGATTCATTGGAAAATCTACATTCATCCATATTCTCCTGATCCTTTTCAAAGATATACATGTAATTTGATGTCAAATCAGTTTTCCTATTCAAGATGCCATCATCAGATTCTTTATCTATCTCAATTATTTCTTGTTTATTCTCTTTAGAGGATGTGTTTTTGCCACACTCTTCATACATTTCTTTGATCATTGAATCTTGCTCAAATACTTCATACCTGAATATCTCATCATAGAGGCTTAAGTCAATTGAAACTTCATCCATCTGGTAACATTTATATCTAGCTTCATCAATGCAAATATTTGACTCAATGGTTTCACATTCAATATCTTTTGATGCTATGCACACATCATATTTATCATACATCTTATTAAACGTTGTATCTTCCACTTCATGCTTGATTTCTTTGATATATGAACTCAACTCAACATGATCATTCTTAACATACATATCAATGTAAAGAGGAGTAATCAGTGGAGTATCCTCATCGCGCTCATGATCATTCATATGTCCTTCTTCATGGAGTACAATATCGTTCACATACATATCATTATATTGAAGCTCAATCAACAACTCATTCTTACACCTATAATTCAGATCACTCTCTTGTACCTCTAACGACTCATTTAATGTGGCATCACTCAAGAGTTTTTCACATTCTTGATCTTGATCTAAACAATCAGTAGGCTTAGCATCATGCTTTTCACCATCGGCATACATACCATTCTCTAGAGGACTCATAATTTTCATGCCCTCCTGATTAGCATCATGCTCCCTTGCATTCTCTTCATACAAATTAGTCATTTGGCCATGATTCATATTTGAATCATATGCTTCAAGAGATGTTTCACTCTTAGATGGTATCAAATAGTTTCTCGAGCATTGCTTGGTTTCATCATTTAAGAAATCATTTTGTGCTTGATCTTCACATGGATTCACTAGATTATTTTGAATTATTTCATTTGCAATCTCTTTCTGATCACCTTGACTTCCCGTAGATATCTTTAAATCTTGGTTATTATCATATCTTGCCTCTTTGCTTGTTTGATTATCATCCCTTAGAAGTGAGGAGTCTATCAGATTATAGGAAGCCTCATGTTGTTTTCTTGGTGTGTTTTGATTATTTTTGTTTTGTTGTATGTTTGATGTTTGTTTGATTCTGTTTTGTTTAGCTTCCGTATATTCCTTTGCTTCTCCCATCTTTGGGATTTGTGCATATATAGTATTTGAAGATGTAATCAAAGTATCTACAGGCTCTTGGTACCTTGAATCCTCAGAGATTGCATCACTTATGCTTATAGGTTCTTTATAGTGATCCTCTTCATAAGCATGTACGTGTATTCCATGCATATATTCTTTATGCCCAACTAGGGTTTCTATTATTCTATAGATTTGAAAATTATTTTTAGTTTCTGAAATGCATGGAATTTGTGTATCTTCTTCATTTGCATAAATGTCAGCTTGCCAATCGTTTAAAATTTTTTCTATTGTTTGTTGTTTCTTCACATATCTCATCAGAGCTTCATGGACAAGCGTCCAATCCTCTGTGAGCCCTGAGTCGGAGTCTATATCTTGTAGAAGTGGAATTAACTCCTCTCTGGCTTTAACGTCGATTGTTCGAAGAAACAACGACACCCTTTCATGACTTATGCACCTCTTATCGTGCTCAGAAAGATCATCATATTGTCGCTCAAACTCTTCTTTGATCTCGAGAATCGGCTGGTCTTTGGGTATATGAACCCACTTCAGGAAAGATCCACCAGTCACTTTATCAAGGTCCTCTAGCATAAACTGCCTGAGGAGTATCGCTTTGTATCGAGACCATGTCGTTTGATTTATTTGCATTATTTGGTCCCGTACGTCATATCCCGACACATAGATAAAGTTTTCGCATAGTTCTTTTTCCGTCATTGGAGCTAAACCGACACCTAAGTACTTCGACTCGAGTTCATACTCTTTACAAAATCTAGATATATTTTTGCCATTGAAAAATCCACATCGCCTGATTAAACGGTCATTAAGCGATTGGATGGCTTTTTGACGCCGATCCTCTTCATGAAAGCGTATGAACTGAGCTAGGAGAACTTCCATGTCTAAAGTGCTAGATCGCTCAATTTTTGAATGCTAACTCTATTCTTCAGTAAACTAGTTCGATACTTTATTCACCCCCTCCTTTCACGTCGGGTTCACGAGGTATGTCGTGGGGTTCATAGAAAAGAGAGAGAGAGATTTAGGTGAGGATCTTGATATAGAGAAGATTGGGTCTATAGATGTTTTATTCCTTCTTGTTTTGCTCGATGAATCCAATGGAAGCAACACTCAGCCCAAAGCATTAGCCCTAATCATAGAAATATTTCTTTAGCCGAAAAAGATTATATCTTTCTAGTTAGATAAAAGACAAGAATTTCTTACAATAATATGCTCCGCTTGTTGCCCATGTTCTTATTATAGCTCTCGCAAATTTATATACTTTTCTTCACTGTGGAGATCTTCACTTCCCACGAAGGAGGCGTTTATAATATTTAGTTTTTTACTTCCATATAGAAATTCGTCACAAGGAAACAGAATGCACGATAGACTATACTGCCAAGAGTAAATGTGCTTACTTTGATTATTAAGATGTTCGTGAAAATAGATTCACAAACCATTCCTTTACAACTATAAGAGACTAAACGCTCTTTCCTAACTATGGTGGCAAATCCATGTACCCATTTTTGTCTATATATCTATGTATACCTTGAAAAGACAAGATGCTCAGGTAACTACACGTATAACTCTGAAAAGTATACTAACAATCTTGGTTCTATAAAACATCAACCAACAGCACGCATAGCTTGCAAGAAAGAGAAAAAAAAAACTTACACTTCAAAAAAACGAACGAGATTTGCAATTTGTAGCCTTGCATGTATTAAGTTTATTGTACTAAGCAGATTTGCATCGTTCCTATGTTGAAATCATTACAAGCATCCACACAATGATAATACAGTTATCATAAAAGGAAGCATAACACGTATCGCTAGTGTTTTAAAAAAGAAGGGAAGAAATCTTTTAGTACGCAATACTAGCATTGAGTTCAAGGTTTTTGATAAAATAGTTTGGTTGGAAGCCGGAAGTTGAAACAATTGCACATATGAAGCTTTTGCGTACTGGACTTTTGACGTTCCTCATGATGAGACAATTCAGATCATAAGTAAATTTTTGAAGCAGAAAAGGAGTTCCGAGAAGTGTAAGAAAGTCACCTTCCCATGCCAATAAAATAAACAAGTCAACTGGGATTAAATGCACATAGGAGCATCTCTTCACTGCTAATCGAATTCAAAACACCTGTATCTAATATCAAAAAGGTCTTCATAATTGCATGAATCATACGTCTAAGCTTCCCTTAGGTCTTTGAATAAGCAATTAATTAAAAGTATCACGGAAGGCCTTTTCAGTCCAAACATAAATGTTTTCTTACTGATCCATTCGCTCAAAAACATTTTTTCATGAATTCTGGAACTGTCAATGTACTTCGATTTATATAGGAACTATACCTTTTGTTTTTACATCATTATGTCGACACACTATATGTGTATTACGACAGAAGTCAATATAAGTTTGACCGCGTTCCAAGTCCTATGAGTCAAAAGTTTCCAAGGATGTTTTCATTGCCTGACGCGAATGGATTCAAAGAAAACTCGATAAACAAAAATATCACCAAACATTCACTATATAAAAAAGGTGGTCATTATTATCTATCCAAGCAACTTGTATTAATTCAAGTTTTTTTTTTTTTCAACAGCATGCATTAACCAGATCAGTCGCCTACCTAATATTATTCTTCACAGCTATTATCAAACATTTCAACATTCTGTTACTTCATGAACCAGGTAAAAATCTACCGACGTTCAGCATAAATAAATTTGGACCCTTTAACTAAATAAATATATATGACAGACTGATTCAAACATATTCTTTACCTAAATAAGGCGTATAACTATATATGTGAGTGATCACAACCTCACAATTTTGTGTGACAGTAGATTGGTGGCAGGTTGACACCATCATTTAACACAATACACTCAAGGTAAGTTTAATCAACTGCAAATACATGCGGGCCATACAGGTAAACATTTTTGCAATTCAAATCCAAGCCATGATTTATATCAATTTTTACAAACTATAATCTTACGTTGAACTGCTTTATCTAATAAAGAAATCTAGCAGGATAACACAATCAATAAAGTACGAAAGTTATTACATACATGAAAGATAAGTAGAAACTATGAATCATATAGGTAGATAACGAACCCGTGGCTTAGAAGGCATCGGAGCATAATAGATTTGAGTCAAAGAATGCCGGTGCTATTGACAGCAAGATACAAAATCATTGCGCATGATTAGCAATGGAGATTCATTGGAACAATGACCATAGCTAGCAATAGTGGTGAGTAATCTGTGTTTGTAAGAGCAAGATCAACGCATTCCATTAGGGGAAAAAATGAACCCTGAATGGGCCTTTTAGATTAAGGAGTGATTAGTGATGGACCAATCAGAAGAGGGTGGTGGCCACAGTCTATGCCCTATAAAATACTAGGCTGAAGGGTGGAGAGGGGACATATTTCTTCCTTATTTAATGAGCTGCCTCTAGAGAGAGAATGAATCTCGTAACTCAGTTGGGCCCAAAAATTCAAAATTTCTGAAAAGTTAAAAAACTCATCATTACACCTGAAAATGGACCCCCCATTACTTTTTAGGGTCAAAAGTACTCTTTTTGACCCCAAATTCAAAATCCGTGCATGTTTTGAGCTGAAAAAAATGAGTTTTTTCAAAAATACTCAAAAAAGAGTTATTTCCCTCCTAAACCTCACATTTTCATACCCAGGTCCCAAAAAGTCATCTTTTCCCACTACTTTCACTCTGTAGCACACCATTGAAGCTCCTGTTTCTACACTCCAACCTACCTGCATCTCCTATCTCGAATTACTATTGTAGCTTGAAGACCTTTAGCTTCAATGGCAACATCTAAAGCTTCTAGGCGACCAAAAGATGAAATCCTCACATTAAGATGTCACAATATCAAAGCCACAGATGGACAGTGGCTATCACATGAGTACTCCAAAGGTGCATGGGTGTACATGCAACCCTCTAGAGTTGGGCCTCATCGAGTTAGAGATCGTGGAAACTTAGATCTTCATTGGAAGGGAAAGTTACTTGGCTTCAAGAAGCATAGAGACAATGGGATGGTTGCTATTGTACAACATGTTTTTACAATGGCAACTATGAAACTTGAAAACTCTAGTAGTATGAGATATCCTGTGAACTGTAAGTATTACTCTACAATATTTTATGTTTTCTTGTGTCGGATATATTTCTGAACTATTTAGATATGTTTTTGTTTGTTTCAGATGTATTTCCTTCTACTTTGGTGGAAGAGCAACCACTTCATAGTCTTACAGGTACTTTCCAGGCATTGCATGCAGATGTTGGTGCACTAGTCTTTCCAAATATATCTCCTGCTCAACTTTACCATGATAGATTTTTCTTTTACACACATAGATATGTTGTACCCTCTACAATGAATGGTTTTGGAAGGTTAGAGAGAATTGAAGTACATTCTCTTCTTAGCTTGGAGTGGCCAAAACCTGATATATGGTCCGTATCATCTTTGAAGCAAAAGATGGTAATGGATATACATAACTCTTTGAAATTCACAAAAGTGTCTAGGTCTGTAGCTTTGCACTGGTCTTTTCCCATTCATTGTTTTGTATATTTATTCCAAGGATTCTCATTCCAAGAGACTTCCACCATGTTCATGTGTAAAGATATCACATATGAGCAAGTCGAAAGTCTTCTTGGTGAAAATTGGGGTTTGATGGAAGGAATTGCAAAAGGTGATAAATATCTCTGTAAAATAGGTGGAACAGGTATAGCATTTCGATATTTGAAACAACGTACTTCATTATACATCAGATTCTACTATGATCGTTGGATGTGCAAACTTGGCAAATGGATACCATTTCAAAGTTCAGAGGGATCTTTGCATTCATTTGAAATAAAGCTTAGATTGCCCAACAATGAAACAGAAACTATTTTAGTGAATAATCATTGGACCTTGGCTAATCTGAGAGAACACTTGATGATTATGGGGTTTGAAGGACTAACTCAATCCATCTTCAAAATTCAAGGACATAAGGTGAGAAATGTTTCATGTTTTTGTTAAAGTAATCTTTTTGTTATTGTTTATTTTACTTTAATGACTTCAATTTGTTGCAAATTGATTACAGGTGGGCAGAAGAATGGAATACAAAATGAAAGTCCCTGTAGATTGGAGCAAAGATGGAACAGAGCTCTCATTGTCATAGTTCTTTTGCAACCTGATAATGTCACTTCTTGGGCCCTAGTCATTGTATCTCATGGTTTTTGCACTTTCAAGAACCTTGTAAAAAGTAGAACAATTGATTCATGTTAGATATTGTATATACCTTATTCTCTGCAATGATAATTTCAAAACTTTTGGAATGTCGAAAATTCTGTTCACTACTTTGAAATGTGGTTGCTCATGTTTTTTTCTGTGCATTATTTTGTCATCCAAAACTCATTTTTTGAAATTGCACTTCTTTATTCTATACTTTTAAAAGTGGGCCCAGTCAATTTAAAAACTTGAAATTGCTATAAAAATGGCTCTATGTGCTCATTTCTCACATTTGCACTCTCAAAGAGCTAGAAAGCACAGACTGCAAGCCTCTAGAAATCTCGCGCGCAAGCAATGGCTGCTAGCACTTCCACTCCCATGAAATCTCCTCGAGATTTATTCATGGAGTTTTTGGATACTACAGACTACAATGGTCGTACGGATTTGTATGACCTATTCTGTAGAGTCCCTAATCTTGAAGGGACAATAGCCATGAATTCCGATGTGATCGATGAGATCACAGATTTTATGGAACTCTATATTTTAAGATATGCCATAGATATTCCAGCATATGAGTGTAAATGGGTCCCCTGTGACCTGCTTTTTTACATTCATAAAGGAGATGAGGCATTTGCGAAGCGCTTAAAGCGTTTCATGGCGATTGCTGAGGCTTCAGGGCACCTGTTAGATGACACAGTGCCCTTAATTAAACAATTAAATAAGAAAAGGAAAATGGGAAGAAAATATCTTTCCTACATAGCAACAACAATCTTTTTTGTCAATGAGGAGCCCGAACCTCCACCCATGGACCTACCCCATCTTGTTACTGGGGGTTTTGTAGATGACAAGAAGGAACCCCAGACAGAAGCTCTCAACTTATTAGAAGAGAGTCAAAAATTTTCCAGAGAATTTCCTCAAGGAGTAGTGGACAAATTAAAGGAAGCCAGTACACAGAAGAGTCCACCCTCTAACTTAGACCCCGTGGAACCCACTCTACCAGAGGTAGAGATGGAAATGTTTTCAGTTGTACTTGTTGATGGAGAGGAGTTTTTGTTCTTGCACGATATTGAGAAGGCATTCGGTCTACGCCTCGACGAATGCCTTAGTATTTTCAGCTCAACCTCGGATGTTCCCATGGACAACACTTCCGATATTATCGAAAAGGCAACAATTCCACTTGGTGAATCAGTTGCGGACACCATTGCATTTGTGTGTGAAGAGATTTTGAGCCATGCCAACCAAGATGCCAGTGAAGAAGATCTAGCCACAGCAAGGGAAAGAATTTTGGAGAAGAAGATTCCAACATCCCCTGTTGTGGAGCAAAGTGGCATGGCCCATTCATCAATTCCACTAGATGCAATGGGAAGAGGAGAGGATGAAGACAGGCTTCAAGATGTAAGTCTCTACTGACATTTATGGTTGTCTCATATTCATACAAGATGTATCTATTTAATTTTATGATTGTCTATGTGCAGGAAACAATTGAAGTGGATAAATTTGCAGCAAGGAGTGGTGGTGACCGTGTTTCCCGGGGCCATGGCTCTTCCTTGGCACAATACATTGGAAAATTGCCAAAGGAAGATTTTGTAATAATCCACAAGGACTTTTCCCCTCAAGGACACTTCATGACTTGGTGTATGAAGGCCTTGAGTAAAGTTTTGTGCCTATCTACAATAATGCAAGGGACCAATTGTATATTTCTAGTTAGGAAGTCCCTTGCCCTTACTACCCTAGGAGTTAACTTTAGAGGAAAAATATTAGGTCAAATAGGAATAGCTTTGGGTCTTGGATTGACAGACCCTCAATTAATATCCCAATCAGTTTTGACTTACCAATTGCCTCTATCTTTTCAGAGAAGAAAGAATGTAGTGGAGAGGCTCAAGGCCAAGAGCCAATTGTAAAAACTTTATAATACCAATGTTTTGTTTTTCCAATTTCCATGTGCATTCAATCTATTATATCTTTATGGTTTGACAATCTCATTACTTTTGCACAGTTTAATCAGTCTTTTTCTATTGTGTCTTGTAATTTGTGTTGACCAAAATGCATGGAATGGCTAAGGAATGCAAAAAAAAGGCCTGCCACAGAAACGCGGGGATGGGCCCTGCAAAACTTTTGCAGGGCCCATCCCCGCGTTTCTGTGGCAGGCCTTTTTTTTGCATTCCTAGGCCATCCTATGCACTAGGTTACTTGTATTGCAAGTCTATCTTCTCAATTAGCACCTTCACTTGGGGAAATGTGGAACACTCTTCTTATATGCAATAATTAGAGAAGATTAAGACTCCTCTGGGTGCACATAAGCATGCAGCAGTAAATCAGTGCATGTATGTTCATATACATTGCTTAGCTATTGGTCAGGGGTTTAGCATGCAGTGCACTCTAGCCAAAGCCAATCATATGCCCCTATGTGCATGGCATGGGTTTTCATGGCTTGGAAATGCCAAAAAAAGGCCTGCCACAGAAACGCGGGGATAGGCCCTGCAAAAGTTCCCGCGTTTCTGTGGCAGGCCTTTTTTTGGCATTTCTTGGCCATGAAATGCATTAAATAGCATTACCACTTACAACAAGTACAGAAAAAAGAATGATACAACTATGAAAAACACTTCAAAGATGTACTAGAAAAACACACCTACAAACATAGGAGAAATAAACTTCAAAACATGTACACTAAGAGATAAACATTTGGGAGAGCAAATATGAGAAGACAAAGATTATATTCATCATTTGGGTTTTACAAAATATTCATCGTATGGGATATACAAAAGGTTCTCCAAACAAGGGAGTACAAATTATGGTTAATGGGTATTCCCTCTAATTCTCCTAGCTAGCTGCAAATCTTTAGGTTGTATTGTCACTCTCTTTGCATGGATGGCACATAGGTTAGAGTCCTCCAACATTGATATAAGATACGCCTCTGCAGCTTCTTGGAGAGCTTCAATGGCTATCCCTTGGATACGAAGTCCAGCGCAATAGCGTTGGATCTCTTCCTTCACAACTCTTGCAAATGACCTTCGTGGAATCAGAAGCTCCACAGACTTTTGATAGTGTCGAATCTCCGCAAAGGCTCTGGTTTGCTTTCTGCGCCTTTGTGGTGCTCTTGCATTTGGGGGGATGTTGGGTTGTGGTCGTTGTGGTCTACGACGTGGTTGATAGTTCTTCTTTCTTCTTGGAGGACGCCTAGATGGTCCTGCCTCATCATTTACTTCCTCTGCCCGACCTTGCTCTCTTTCTTCATCGGTTGGTCTTTGTCCTTGTCCTGGGGGGAGTGTCTTGCCTCCTTGTGTTACTCGATGGTTCACAGGGATATCATCATTGTTCCATGGTGGCTCATTTATACTTTCTTCATCTGAGGAACTCGATAAATTTGATGTCTCAATCACAACTCGTCTATGTCCTCGTTGTTTGGGCCTTGCCTTCATTGGTGTCCTGATTGGGGGCTCATCATGAGATCCGGAAGGGGAATAATTTATTTCTTGGGATACATCTCTCTCTGGTGAACCTTCATCCCCCCGCGATGCAATGCTACCGGACTGTGTCCCTGCACCCGAGTTTCGTCTTGAAGAGTGACTTGTGGTTCGACGTTTCTTGTGGGGTGTCATCCATGTTGGGCGCTGAGTACCTTGCACATGGCTAGGGTAGACGACATGATCCTTCCTAGCAGTCTGCTTTGTGCGTGCCATTCTCTTAGGTTGTAAAGTGGTAAAATGAGGAAGGACACCTCTATTTATAGGCTTTCACTTAAGAATTGTCCTGTTCACATTTAAATGGATAAAAATTAGTTTTAAGACATTAAAAGTATATTCACAAAAATAGTAGAATTTTATTTGAAGTGAAAGGGGTTATAAAAACCTTGAAAAGTATACTGCATTTTAAGAGTTTGGAAATTATTTCCAAGCAGAACCCTCGCGGACTCTTTGTGCACGCCATTGGGCATGATGTTCGGGTCCTGACGATGACATCCACTTCTCTCTTGCAATATCATGTTGTAGCTTTCGTGTAATCTTTGCTAGTTGTGACTCACATGCCTTTTCCATTACATATTTTCTAGCAAATGTCGCACGAAAGAACCAATTGAACATTTCTTCTAAATAGTTTGATTGGAGTAGACCACCCCCATGACGAGTGTTTTTAAAGTAAACACCTCTAGCCCTGTAATGTGACTTCTCCATTCCTTGTGTACTAAAAATGTCCAGTGAGCCATATCGATTCATAAAATATGCTCCATGTGCAAAAAGAATATGCTATGATCTGGTCAATAAGATATACACATAGTGTTTAAGACCAAATAAAAAAATGTAAGCGAAACTTACTATGTAATGTGTAATGTTGCTTTCTCCCCAAGATAAGATGAATGACTGTGTAAACTCCTTCAAAGTCACTTGGAATAATTCTCGTTGTGAAGCATTAGTGGAAGCCAAACACATCAAATGTAACAATTGATCGAACGATGACCAAACCTTCTTTCGCTTGTTAATGAGATCAACCTGACTATCATTGTCAGTTGTAATTGAACAGAGGTCCTTCCAAAGCTCCCATTTCCCATCATCTTGACTATTCACATCTTTTTTAAAGAAACGTCGTGCCTTCTTCCCAGTCATTGAAACTTGTTGTAAAATCTCTTGAGACTCACCATACTTCTTAACAACTAAAGATACGTGGCCACCATGACAACCTATAGAATTCAAAAGATCTTCTATTTTCTGGATTGCTATTGTAGACCTCTCTAGTGGTTTCATTGCAAATGCATATTCAACATGGAGCTTCAAAAGCCTATCAAAGATCCTCATGAATGCATGCAAAGTACAAAAGTGAACATTGACTAATGGAAATGGGATAATGGGGTTCCAATCATTGCTTATTTTATCACGAGTCGGTTCCTGTAACATTGGACACCTCAAAAGTGATATCTCCCATTCCCTGTGATTCAATGAGTCTGTTTCATCAATTTCTTCAGAGTCATCAACTCTCGTCAATGCCCTTGCATGTTTAGACTGTCTCTTAGATCCTTTGTAACCTTGTGTACAATATGGGCAAGGATAGAGAGAAGATGCTCCTTGTTTACAACCTAACATGCATTTTATACTCTTAAGGTCTCCACCCAAATGCCATTCTACATCAAAATCACCTATATCATCTACAAAAAGCTTTTGCCCATGTATTTGAGAAGAGATTACTTCCGTAATCCACGGAGTCCTACTAAAAATCCATGAAATAACATTATTTGTTTCTTTGGGAACTTCTATAGCACCTAACCACCAGATATCTCTCTCTGATTGCACACTGTAAGTCAAATGGTCCCTCCCTCCTAAAGTTTCATCACTCATTGCATGGTCCATAATTTCGTTCATTAGCGTCACACTCAACCTTTCTAGTCGCCGACCCTTTATGATTTGACACTCATCAAGCTTCAGTATGAACTTTAACTTAACATTACAGTCTGCACAAAAGAGAAAACATTATCTTAATATGACACTTGAATGCAATAGAACTTCAACACCAAATAAAATGTAGTAGGGGTACCTTTGATTGTTGAACTATAAAAGTGAACCATTGCTTGTTGAAGCTTCTGAAGATCCACAAATATATTGTTGAATTTAGTGTAAGTAAATCCTTGTGTAGATAGGATTTTTGATTGCTTCTTGGGAATATTTGGATGATAAATAGAGGCAGGCATAGTTTCTTCTATGAATAAATATTGTCCAATAGTACGAGTCACATCCTCATTTGAAGTTTTTTTATTGATAGACAATTTATATGGGCATGGAAATATACTTTGAGAAATACCTTGTGATTATAAGGCTTGCCTGAGAAGGGTGTACATTGCAGTATACCCATTTCTACTGATGCCCGCTTCGTCACATATTGCCTGCACATCTTGCACTGTGATAAGATTTTTTAACTTCTTTGAAAACTCAGCTTCAACAACAACTCTAATACACTTTCCTATGCGTGAGTCTAAAGCAGAAGTGATTTCTTTGGTGTTTATACAGCTATTCATCAGCTTGAATTGGTCTTGTGTTGTTGATGAAGCAGTTATGTCTTCAATAAACGACCTACACAATGAAATATTCCATTACAAATCGTCATTAAAACATATAAAAGTAAAACAAACACTCACCTTGTTGCATATATACGTCGTTTGCGTGCTCCACCACCTTTTGAAAGAGCTTCAAAGGATGACAATGATCTTTTCCTATGTCTCATACCAAGTGGAGTCTCTTTCAGCTGCTGGAGATTGGCAGTTAACTTTGAAATTGTGCTTTGTTTTGCTTCAGTATCCTGTTCCAAATCTGCAAGTTGTTTTTGTAAAGATATGATTGTGCTTTCTAAAGTGACCACCCTCATATGATGGATGTGATATTGTTGGAACCAATACTTAGCAGTAGCAAGTGAATGTGTAGATAATCTCTTGCAGTAACCTAATAGTCCAGCTTCACCCGCACCAATGAACTGAAGTAAAGTTGAGAGGTTATGGAATGTTGGATGGTAAGAAGATATTGGATCAAGAGGATAGAGTGAACCATGAGCCCAAAGATCAATACTTTTTTCTCCAGCTGCACGACGTTCATTTTGAGAATTGGCATCATTATTGCATCGTGTATTTGGAGCAAACTCTCTAGGCACACGAACATGGATACTTGTTGATGCAGGAGCATGAGGACGTTCTACTGTGAAGTTTGTGATACATGTCAACACCATCTTTGCTAATGACGAACAATATCAAAAACAAAGATGAAAAACCGGTTGGAAGGGAGTCTAAAGCATAGGTTTTGCTCAAAAAATGTGTTTTCTTGTATGTGTATGGGTTAAAGTGTATTTTTCCACTGAGTATGGCTGAAAATGATGAAATTTGAAAAAAGTCATTTTTTGGGGGAAGCATAGTCACGGATTTGATGATGTGGCACTTACTTTTGGAGGGAGTTTGAAAATTATACTTTTCTAAAAGAAACTTCAGAAAATGGGCCCAAAAAAGTGACTTCTGACATATATATTAAAAAATAGGCTCTTTTGAGTTAATATACACTGAAAATGAGACTTTTTAAAAAAATTCATTTTTTTATTCAAATACATGTACGAGTTTGATGATGTGGAAAGTAGATTCTCTTCTCTCTCTCTAGAATAAGAAAGAGAGAGGCCTATTGAAGCCTAAAAAAAAGCCTACTCCAGCCTACTAAAAAGTGCCCTATTAAATGCACTTTGTCCCCTTAAACAAGAACAGAATTAAGCTTAATCCCTAAAAATTAGGGATCCTTACAAGGCCCATGCAGGGTTCATTTTTTCCCCTAATGCGGGTCCCTTTTCCCCAACGCTGTCTTCTGTAGCTCCCATCTTCCTTCCTAACTCGACATAATTGGCTGCCTCCGCACGTGAACATCTCCCAGACTAATCAGAAGCTTCAGTCGTACTCACTGTATACACAGTGCAGGTCAATCTTTTTGTTTTCCTTCCCTCATTCCTTGACATGTTTGCTTCAGGATCAAGAGGGATCAGCCCCCTCCAGACTTCGCCAACGTCCCCTCTAAGTCACTTCCCCTGCCGCTTCTCCTCCGATTACTGTGTTCCTCTACTCCCAGAGATGTTCTCCGGTAGATTAGGAAAAAAAACATGGAATCCTTTCCCTGGGCTTCCCTTCGAGTGCATCCCAAAACAGAAGGTTTTCCTCATAGACTAAGCCCAATAAGATTTTGAACTCCTCCCCAGCTTCTGCTAATCTTTTTCATTAATCTTGGATGCTCCTCGAACTAAGTCCGTGCATCTTCCTTATGATCCTCGCACATCTGTTCCTTTCTCCAAGCTTCCCCAAAGAACTATGTCGCCTTCTTTTACGTCATCCCTCTCTCTTTACTTTAAGCATCTGAATCTTCAACAAATTTTCCTTGGCAATTTCACGTGGATGAATCTCAACCTTATTTTCATAGAAGCGGCATACTTCCAAATGAGCCACATATCTTTTATTTCACGCACAACTATATATATATATATATATATATATATATATATATATATATATATATATATATATATATATATATATATATATATATATATATATATATATATATATATATATATATATATGCACATACATATATTCGTATATATACCACTATATATACATGCGATCGTATGCACATTGATTTACACATAAGAAAATGAAGATTGACATATAAGTCTTTTTCACGCGTGTATACAAATATGTGTGCAGTTTCTCATACAAAATCCTATGCATATATAACACATCCAATGCACATATTTACATAGACTTTATCTTTATGTTCTTATGAGAAGATCTATGGAACGCATGAAGCGAAGCACGGATTGTTTCATGCATTTGATCATACACAAGTTCAAACAAGCATTCAAGTAATCAGTACCTGATAATCAAATTGATAAACAGTAAAGTCTCCCATATGTAACTATGTTAGAAGCACTTCAACCGAATCGAATATTGTTCATCAACCCTATCTGTCAATTCAACATACAAACTTGTTTTGATTGATTTTTACTCACCATGGTCAAACCTTTGATTTATTACTTTTGATCAATTCATAAGCTTGGTTTGCAAATCTCTACCACAACGCGTATGCATGAGAAATACTTTATCGTTCGTAAGCATATTTCTCCTCTCTTTTTCGTCATCCTTTTCGTTTACATCTCTATTTATAATGAGTTTGTTTTAAGTTTTCCATTCGTTCAAACTTTTTCTTTTAATTATTTTGTTTCACACGATAGAAATTACATTCATGTGGTTGCACATGAAAACACACACATCGCATGCACAGGATATATACACATTTATACATCAACACATGTGAACGTACACAGCAACATTCATAAGGAGAGCATATGCATGGGTTCATACAGATAAAGATTTACATTTTTATTTTTGAATAATGTGTCCAATTAAGTAGTCCACTTCCAAAAACAATTATCAGCAAATTTGTGAACAACCAATCTAACTCTCATGTAGGTGAGTTCCCAAATCATAATGCATATCCCATTCTCTTTGCTTAGTACTAACGAAGAATTCAAATTCATAGGCCTACTCTATCGGAGACCTTAAGAGATTCCCGAGTTCCACTTAGACAAATGGATTCATCAATTGAAATTGCCATAATGGTTGATAATTGATGATTGGCATGATTAAATTTATAATTTCAAACACATAGCAAAATTTCTCTATCATTGTAACATTATCCAGTATTCGCGAGCATGTGTAATGGGTCTTCTTACAATACCTCATGGCAAGTAAATAATCATTCCCTTGGCTGGATGATGTTTGCATAATTACCTTGCCCTCTATAATTGTTGTTGTTGCTTTGATTCCCTTGTCTTTGAGCTCTATGATAGCATTCATTTGCAAAATGACCGGGCTTACCGCATACAAAGCATCCATTTGAAGTGGCTTGTCCTCTTCCACCAAATGTTGCACCTCTTCATCTATTTGTGGCTCTTCCACCTCTTTGACCTGCATTTTCTTATTGTCCTTGACCTCCTTGGTTGCTTTGATATCTTCCTCTTCCTCTTGTAGCACCTCCGTTGTGTCTTCCTCTTCCTCTACGTGCATACAACAATTGCCCTTGGCTATGCTTGGCATTATGACCACCAAGGTTCATCTCCTCTATCACCATGAGAGTGATTAGTTGATCAAAGTTAGGAAGAGAGTCCCTTACATACATTGAAGTTGTGAAAGCCCTCCATTTTTCATCATCCCTAAGTCCATTTAGGGTGTGGGCAACAAGATCGTCATCATCTACGGCACAACTGATTGACCCTAGTGCATCTACAAGCTCTTTAACCTTTAATATGTAATCATTAGCACATTGAGAGGGGCTTTTCCTAAGGTTAATTAGCTCATTCTTCAGCTGAATTTTTCTAGCTTTTGTGGAGGTTGAGTACAATCTCTCCAAGCACTTGCACACCTTCTTCGATGTATCCAAATCTTGAATATGCCCTACCATAGAGTTGCTAATATGCTGAGATAAAATGAAAATGACCCTTTTGTCCCTTTCATCCCACTCTCTTAGTGCTCTTCTCTGGTCATTGGTTGGATTTACCTCATCTATGTAGGGTTTTGGCTCTCCACCACTCACAAGTCCCCACAAACCTTTCCCCATCACAAAATTGCTTATTCTAAATCGCCACGATTGGTAGTTTCCTTTTTGAAGCTTCTCAATCTGAGCATTGAGATCAGCCATGGTGCCTCCTATCTCTTTTGAACCTCCCCCTTGATGCAATGAAGTTGAAATGGATGGCTTTTACGTCAAAAAATAGAGCTACTCCTCTTGATGAAGCTTCATCTTTGATTTGATGATGTATTTACTTCCCCTTGTTGTTGACGTGCTCGTTCTTTGCTTCCTTCCTTCAAACTTTGATGAAGTCTTTACTTCACTTCAGTAGCTCGTTCTTCACTCTTTGATTCTCCGTTTATAGCTCTGATACCACTGTTGGAGGATAAACACTCTTATGTGCACAACAAAAGCAAATGAACCCTCCTAGGTTCCTGAAATTTTTCACATAGGCTCTCTATTTTCTAACTTTCTCTAAGTATATGCAGAGATTGAAAATTAAATTTTTCAGGGTTCAACTTAATCCTATTTTTATATATTTAATTATAAATATTTAATTAAATTGTTTAAAATGCTAGTTCTTTTTATATATATTCATGTATATAATTATCTTATTATATATATATATATATATATATATATATATATATATATATATATATATATATATATATATATATATATATATATATATATATATATATATATATATATATTTATTTATTTATTTATTTATATATTCAGATTTTTTCCATACGTAATCCTATTTTTATATTTAATTTTATATATTTATTTATATATATTTAATTAAATTATTTAAAACACTAGTTCTTTTCATATTTATTTATGTATATAATTATCTTATTTTATATATATACTTAGTTATCTATTCAGATTTTTTTTCCTTACGTTATCCTATTTTTCTATATTTAATTTTATGTATTTAATTATAAATATTTAATTAAACTATTTAAAACACTAGTTCTTTTTATATTTATTTATGTATATAACTATCTTATTTTATATATATATTTATTTATATTTTCAGATTTTTGTTCCTTACGTAATCCTATTTTTATATATTTAATTATATATACTTAATTAAATTATTTAAAACACTAGTTCTTTTTATATCTATTTATGTATATAATTATCGTATTTTATATATATATTTATTTATATATTCAGATTTTTTTTCCTTATGTAATCCTATTTTTATATATTTAATTATATATATTTAATTAAAACCCTAATCTTAAAATTCTAGATCTAAAATACTAAACCATAAAACCCTAATCTTAAATATCTAGACCTAAAATATGTATATTTCTGTATGTGTGCATATATGTTATGTAGGTGTTAAAACCCTAAAACCCTATGTTATGTATATATGTTATCTACGTATTAAAACCCTAAAACCCTAAATAGAAAGACTTAGACTTAAATCTGAAATACTAAACCCTAAAACCCTTATCTTAAATATCTAGACCTAAAATATGTATATTTTTGTGTACATGTGTATATACATGTATATATGTATTATATGTGCATGTGTATGTGTGCATATATGTTATGTAGGTGTTAAAACCCTAAAACCCTAATCTTAAAGATTTAAATCTAAAATATGTATATTTTTGTATGCATGTGTATCTACATGTATGTATGTATTATATGTATATGTGTGTTTGTTTATATATGTTATCTACGTATTAAAACCCTAAAACCCTAATTAGAAAGACTTAGACTTAAATATGAAATACTAAACCCTAAAACCCTAATCTTAAATATCTAGACCTAAAATATGTATATTTTTGTGTACATGTGTATATACATGTATATATGTATTATATGTGCATGTGTATGTGTGCATGTATGTTATGTAGGTGTTAAAACCCTAAAACCTCAATCTTAAAGATTTAAATCTAAAATATGTATATTTTTGTATGCATGTGTATCTACATGTATGTATGTATTATATGTATATGTGTGTTTGCATATATATGTTATCTACATATTAAAAGCTTAAAACCCTAATTAGAAAGACTTAGACTTAAATCTGAAATACTAAACCCTAAAACCCTAATCTTAAATATCTAGACCTAAAATATGTATATTCTTGTATACATGTGTACATACATGTATATATGTATTATATGTGCATGTGTATGTGTGCATATATGTTATGTAGGTGTTAAAATCCTAAAACCCTCATCTTAAAGATTTAAATCTTAAATATGTATATTTTTGTATGCATCTGTATCTACAGGTATGTATGTATTATATGTATATGTGTGTTTGTGTATATATGTTATCTACATATTAAAACCCTAAAACCCTAAAACCCTAATCAGAAAGACTTAGACTTAAATATGAAATACTAAACCCTAAAACCCTAATCTTAAATATCTAGACCTAAAATATGTATATTTCTATATACATGTGTATATACATGTTTATATATATATTATGTGTATGTGTATGTATGTGTAAATAGCGTAAAAACCCTAATCCTATTTTTATATATTTGATGTAACAAAAACCTTCAAAATAAAAATAGGATTATATGTGTGTATGTATGCATGTGTGTATATATGTGTGTGTATGTATGCATGTGTACATGTGTGTGTGTATGTATGCATGTGTATACATGTGTGTGTATGTGTATGTATGTGTATGTATGTGTATATAGGCATGCATGTGTGTGCATGTGTGTGTACGTGTGTGTATGTATGCATGCATGTATGTGTATGTGTGTGTATGTGTATGCATTGTATACATGCGTGTGTATGTATATATGCATGTGTGTATATGTGTGTATGTATGCATGTGTGTATATATGTGTGTATGCATGCATGTGTGTATATGTGTGCATATGTATGCATGCATGTGTGTATATGTGTGTATATATGTGTGTGTGTATGCATGTGTGTATATGTGTGTGTGTAAGTGTATGTATGCATATGTGTATATATGTGTGTGTATGTATGTGTGTATGCATGTGTGTAAATTTATGTGTGTGTATGCATGCATGTGTGTTTCTCTCTCTCTTTCTTTGTCTCTCTCTCTCTCTCCTTCTCTCTCTATCAATAGAGAATAAAAGAATCAGTTACAAGTATGTCCCTCTTTTGAATCGTTGTCGTCAAAGCGTAATGTAGGTCCTCTATCGTCCAGTTCCAAACAATCGACACCAAAGAACTTCTGCAAAATCAAAGAAAAGAGAAATTACAAACCCTAAAGCATAGAGAAACACAAATGCTAACAGTAGGCACAACACTTACCAAGATGTGAGATATAAGCCGAGAGAGAGAGTGTGTGTGTGTAGAGAGAGAGATCCGTGTGTGTGTGTGTGTGCACAAGACAATGCAGGTCGCAATTCGATTCGCGCGTGCAAGTTCGATAGAATACCAACAATACTCAAACACGCGCAAAAATGTGAATTTTTGCTCTCGGGTTTGTGGTATGTTTAAAACTTGCCGCCAGTATAGGCACAAGTATGGGTGTCGGTATACGCTGTCGACGCGAAAGCGACGGTCGGTGGATCAAGGCGACCACCAAAAAAAACGGCGCACGCAGGGTGCTTGAAGCAAACTCAGGTTTGAATTCTAGAGCAAAGTAGTATGAGATATTCCAAATCTTATGCGAAACTTCATACATGTATTAGAAATACAAATTTCATGTATTGAATTCCAAACCTCAAAATTAATAGGTTCAAATCTTTGTAATAACGAAGATTCAATAATTGTTGGTGTGAGCATCAATTCAATAGTCCAATGTAAATGCAAACAAATTACAAACTCAGCAAAAATGAAATAAGCAATCGTTTGAATTACCTTTGCAAATTTATTTCATATATCAGCTCTACATAAAAACAATCCCATTGTCTCTTAAAGAAGCAGCCAAATAGCATTCAAAAATAACATCATTTTCTCTCACGTACGTGGATTTGAGCTATTCTATGCTAAGTTTATATAGCGAATGTTTAGAACTATTAAAGATATAAACTTTGCATAAATTGAAAACTTCATGAATTTATCTTCTGTGGTACGTGTTGAATGGCATAAATAGTTTATCAAGAGTGGAACAAGCATTAAATCAAAGATCATTCGATGTTTCCGCAGGTCAAAAATACATTAATCATATTTTATAGTTTGTTTCTTCTTCTCAAACAAAACAAGCGATCAAACAGCAACAGCTCTGAGGCTATCAGATTATAGCTTTTAGTCCATCATCTAGTTTTTCTTCAACACTTTACACATCAACTATTGAAACATATAATAAAGCAAATGCTGATTAGAGTACGAATATAAAGTTTTCATTTTAATTAATAAATCAAACAGTGGCATCTTCATTAAAACAATAAAAGATATCCTTCAATCCTTCAACGCTCAAACACAAGCGCTAGGTACGTATATAGAGATAATCTCATAATGGATATGAGATAACAGTCGCCAGACAAAAGAAAGCGTCCGTATCATATTCACTAGCTAGTATAAATAAAGTTTATCCCATAGAATGAAGCTTTTGAGGAAACATAACTTCACCTGATCACAAATATAATTAGGCACGCAATCAAACTATAGAGATTTTCATCGGAACTAAGTCGACATTGAAGAGAATACTAGAGAAATGATGCAGCAAAACTATGCGATAGTAAAATTTTAATGGATTGAGTGCAGCCGTCTGATGCTTGAGAGTCCGAGCATATGCATATTTAAAGACTCGTTACTTATGTGAGCAGAGGACGCGCATCTGCCTGGGGACAACTGCAATATTGCTTTAAGTACAAAGATAGCAAAAACAGACGTAAATTCAAAGAGCGGATTAGCGAATTGATCAGACAATTTAGTTATAGATTAGCATGCATAATAACTCTTAATCGCAAATAGGCGGACGGAAATACTCAGTGATGTGGAAGAGAAGAACTAAAAGATATGAGAATTATCTTTCAGCATTGCAACTCTGGCGTGCAGCTAGATTGATCTTTGATTTCATCCAATCTTTGATATGCTTAAGCTCCATCGATCATCAGACCAGCTCCGATATTTCAGCAAATCTTTCCCTTCAACGTCATGTGTACCAACAAAATCTTCCACGCCAGCAACAATTGATGTGCTCTCTTCAGGCCTCCATGATCAATCCTTTTGCAGCAAAACAGATATGAAGAACAGCCATTAAAGCCTATCGACCATCAGCACAGCCCTTTTCCCTCGTTGTCCTTCAGGATTTCAGCATGGATCTCCGCACCGGCCTCCTTTCTTTACATGTCGCAAGCTGATGGTGTCGCTACTAGCCAGGGAAGCCAATTGAAACTTCCCGAACCACGTCCGCCAACCCCCACTACTCTTTTCTCTTCTCTGATCAACAGTGATCCACGCAGTAGATAGTGCTCCTTTTTCCACAGTCACGTGCTCTACCAGATTTTCCACATGAAACTTGGCCTGCCAAAAAACATTCGGAACCCAATATGGAGCAAAGCCCACATTTTTATACACACAGAGATCATGTTTTTACCACTCTTTTGGATTTACTTTATTTCCTCATCCATCCTTTAACCCATACTTAATCACCACTCTTTTCATTTACCTTTAACTACTTTAATTACACTTAATTTCTACTCCTCTCTTTTCTGTCAACCAACTTTTTCACTTTAAGTGCATCTTCCTTTCAGACCACTCCTTAATTCACTTTAATTCCACATTACTCACATACCATTCTTTTTTCTAGCATCCATATAGACTACTTATCCACTTGACTTATAATTTTAATTCAATTACCCTAAATTTTTTAATTAAATAAATTAGGTAAGTTAAGCTTAGGATAAGAATTTAATTAATTAGAACCTTAGTATTTAAATGCACACATATGATTAAAGTAATTATCAATAACATAGTCTAATTTTTAATACATAAATATTTAATGTATAGATTAATGTATTTGAATAACAACTATTCTAGCCCTTGAAACATACTAAAATCCTAGAAAACCTATTAAAACCCTTCAGAAACCCATGAAAACCCTTTAAAACTCTTCTGAACCCTATCATTAATCCATTAACACTTAAATAAACCCTAGCATTAACCAGGAATTAATGCTACTAACTTAAATACATATGAATAAATGTAAACCTAGCGTTTTAAACCCATGATTCTTGAATGTATAAATATAAAATACTCATTAAATGAGTAATTAGGGTAAACCCTAATATGAAGATGTATTCTTTATCATTTCTTGTACCTGCAAACACTTCAAAAGTAGTTAATTCAATCCAGAACAACTAATCAACAGTGATATAAAAGGTTAGAATTCACCAATTAAGTTAATTTTATTTTATCTGGTGATCAACTGGAAAGTTGAAAACTTTCCGACAACGCACCGGTAGTTCCCAGTAAATTACCGACGCTTATACCAACGCTCATACCGATGCTTATACGGACGCATATACCGACGCGCATACCGGCAGCTGCGGGCCACACCAACGATCCGTTTAAAACGGTCATACCGACGGTCACTTGACCGTCGGTATCTCTTAGTGAGATTTTCTGAGGCCTATACCGACGCCGACTGTGACGGTCGGTATATGCAGCATCGGTATGCCCCTCATATGTTGTAGTGTAGGATCTAGGTGGATTTACAAAGTGAAAAACAATTCAAATGGCACAATAAATAGGTATAAAGGAAGGCTTGTAGCAAAGGGCTTTGCTTAAATCCATGGAGTGGATTATGAGGAGACCTTCTCACCAATAGCCAAGATGGAAACCATTAGAGTTTTAGTGAGTATTGCTAGTTCAAAGAATTGGAACTTCTACCAATTACATGCTAAAAATGCATTCCTTAATGGGTGGATCTCTAAAGAGGTCTACTTGGCTCAACCACTAGGATGTGAAGACAAAGATAAACCTGATTATGTATGTAAACTAAGGAAGCCACTGTATGGTTCTAAGCAAGATCCTAGGGCTTCGAACCATAGGCTAGTCACATACTTGGAGGAACAAGTTTTTATTCCAAGCAAGACAGATTCTTTATTCTTCATTAAGAAGACTAATTCAGAGGTTATTTATCTATTTGTTTATGTGTATGACATTATCATTAGAGGAAATGATGCTAATGGCATCAAGAAGATTAAAACCTAGATGAAGGAGGATTTCAAGATAAATGATCTTGGGTTCCTTACATATTTTCTTGGTTTTTAGATTGTCTATACCGTTTCTGGTGTTTTCATTACTCAAAGAAGGTACATGCATGATATAATTGTCAAGTTCAAAATAGAAATTCCAAAAATTATAGGCACACCTATGGAATTGAATCACAAACTTGTTGCTTATGAAGGAGAGCTTCTTGAAGACATCACATGTTATCAAAGTTTTGTTGGGAGTCTCAATGGTCAAGCCCTAACAAGAGTGCATATATCCTATCGGGTGAGTACATTAAATTCATGCATAGACCAAGAAAACCTCACATAGAAGCTAACAAAAGGATCTTAAAGTAATTGAAGGGTACCATAAATGAAGGGTTTTTTTAATCCATTTACATTTGGCTTGGATATCAAGCTATACTCTAATGTAGATTGGGCTGGCTCAAAAGATGATAGGAGGAGCAACTCTAGTTATTTATCTTTTGCAGGGTCTAAGTTGATTTCATGGTCATCAAAGAAACAACCAACTATGGCATTTTCATCAACTAAAGCTGAATATAGGGGACTTGCAAATGCAACACAAGAGGCAATGTGTTTAAATTTACTCTACTCCGATTTGGGGCTACATACATACACCCAATGATCTTTGGAGATAAAACTAGCTCAGTATGTTTGGCTACTAATCTTGTATATCATGCAAGGACTAAGCACATTGAAGTGCATTATTATTATTTGAGAGAAATTCTACTTAGCAAGGACATACAATTGTTCTATGTATCAACAAACTTGCAATGTGCAGATATTCTAACCAAATCCTTGGATGGAACTAAATTGAACAGGTTCAAGATGATGATTGGATTGCAGCAGATTAAAGAGAGATGAATTCCAAGCATGTTAGGCTTGAGAGGAAGTTGTTGGTGCAATTACTCCAAGCCCAAATGCTTGATCACTTATCTTGAAGTTCATATGTTCACTCATGTATTAGCACATGAATGAACTCTTGTAAAAGATTGATTTTTCTCAGATGTTACCATTGTAGAATAAAGGAAGTTCAAGAAGTAGCATAAATGGAAGCACGAAGGGAAGCAGAGAATAGCATAGACTGCGAAGATGATAGAGAAGAGTAAATGCACAAGACTAGATAAAAGAAAAGAAGTTCTCTATACAAAAATATCTCTATATTCACAATGATGAAGTATCAACAACTGTATACAAAAAATGAATTCCTAAGCTCTTTATATAGAGTTTTGGGACTGAATATGTGCCAATGATTTTCTTGTACAAAAGTAGTGAAGAATATTTAAGGTACTAAAGGAATGGATAATAACAAAAAGTTGCTCAACAATTTTTTCACAAAAATAATGGATGCTATTTTAAAGCACTAAAAGAGTGTTCAACTTTTAATGACCCTTTTTATAAAGATAATGGTTGAAGTTAAAAGCCATAAAGCAATGATCACTACTGAATATGCTTTTTACAAAAAATCTAGATAATAATTAAAGTGCTAAAAGAATGATTGTAAACAAATAAACTTTTTCTGAAACGGATGCGCCACATTCTCCCCCTCAAGCTTTGCTTGAATATTCTAACAATTCAATCAATTGTTTGAATCTTTGTATCTTTGTTCCATCAAGAGCTTTTGTCATCATATCTGCAAGCTGATATTTTGAAGATATAAAAGAAATGTTGATCTCTTTTGAAACTACCTTCTCACAAACATAATGGTAATGAACTTCGATATGCTTGGTACATACATGGAAAACTCGATTAGCTGCCAAATGTATACTGCTCATATTGTCACCATAAATTTGTGGAGTTATATAAAGAAGATGTAAATCTTCAAATAACCTTTTGAACCACATTACTTCACATGTCAATTCTACAAGTGCACGATATTCTGCTTCTCTAGATGAAAGCATTATGTTCGTTGTTTCTTAGAACTCCAAGATACAAGTCGATTTCCCATCATTAGTAGGTAGCCACTCGTGCTACGTCGATCATCTTTATTTCTGGCCCAATCTGCATCACTTAAAGCTTTAATATGAAGATTAGTATCATGTGAGTAAAATAAACCTTCATTCAAAGTGCATTTCAAATAGCATAGCACAGGCTTAGCCGCATTCCAACGTACATCTGTAGGCTTGTGCATGAAGTGTGAGAGTACTCCAACTGCATAACCAATATCATGTCGTGTACTTATTGTGAAGAGAGATGGTGGATGCAATCCAAAGATGAGTAGGTGCCGCTACAACCAGCTTCACACGAGCCAACTGAGACTTCAGAGTTGATTAGTAGACCCTTTGAGCTTCCTAAATCCCTCAAAATATCAGCCAAGTACTTTGGAACATGTATCCCAAAAGTTTAAGTCAAGACAGACTAGTTGCGAAATGACTAGCTCCCAAAACTTGCTATTTTTGGACATACACCTGCTGGAAAAAATGAACAGTGCTCTCAACCTGGTAGGAATTAGACAAATTCCTTTTGGGCATATCAAATAGAATTAACAAGCTTGCTATACCAAGTTAAAACACTTCAAATGATGGACTGAGCACTGAGAACAAGTTTCATCAATATCTGGAGCCTCCCACAATTCTCGGGGCTCTGCAGAGATAGACCAGGGAGCAGTAAAATGCATATATCTCCCAAAATATTACTCCAATGACCATGAAAATTTATACGTACAAATTAAACAGTAAGAGCTATGCAACACACTTTACAACACTGAAAAATGTTCAGTAAAACGCGAGATATGACCTTCTGAAGGTACTGCTCTGAGTGAGTATAGCAGAGAACAAAACAGAGAGGTAGATGATAATAAATGTATAGATTCACATATGATTACAACCACATTGGCAATGAATCTTTGCACAATGGGAGTAGAATGATAGAGCTATGGAGTAAGCTCTTCAATCTCTACAAAATGACATGAAGTGGTCACGTACAAGGCTTGCTAATCGCCTCTTCCTTCTTGCTCCTTTTATAGCTATTCTTGGAGGGAGTTTTGAATTCGAATTCAAATGGCTCCACCTAAAAGTGATCCGCAAAGTTAGGAGAGATTCCCTCAGCTCAAAAATTCGTGATTTTGGTAGTTGGAGCCACGAATTTGCTTTTACATCATGGATGAGGTAAGCCATCCTTTTCCTTTTTTCTTTTTCCATTTACAAGAGATAAAATGTACTCTTTTACAAGAGGTGTTCACATGACTACTCATGTGACTTACAAATGAGGATAATATCAAATATATCAAGCATGTAGGCTTGGGTAAAATGCACCAACAGCTCCCCCTCAAGCCTAACATGCTTGGCCTTCAAATAAGTCTTCAATTGTCCTTGATTTCCTGCAAGCCAATCATCAACTTGAATCTACTTAATTTTGTACCATCAAGAGCCTTAGTCAACATGTCGGCACATTGCATATCTGTAGAGACATAGGATAGTTGAATATCCTTGCTCATTAGCTTCTCCCTTACGTAATGGTAGTGGACTTCAATATGCTTGGTTCTAGCATGGTATACCGGATTAGCTGCTAGATGTAGTGAGCTTGTGTTGTCACCAAAAATGTGAGGTGTTGAAGAATGAAGTCCAAGATCTGTGTACAAAGACTTTAACCACATGATTTCTTGAGTTGCATTAGCCAAACCTCTATATTCGGCTTTGGTAGAAGATAATGCCATGGTTGGTTGCTTCTTTGATGACCAAGAAATGATTTTTGAACCTGCAAATGATATATACCCTGATGTGCTTCTTCTATCATCTTTAGATCCGGCCCAATCTGCATCTGAGTAGACCTTTAGCTCAATATCTGAAGTAAATGAATAAAACAAACCTTCATTCATGGTCCCCTTTAGGTACTTGAGGACTTGGCCGCTTCCATATGTGGTCTTCTCGGCTTATGCATAAACTGACTCAATATGCTAACACTATAGCATATATCCACCCTTGTGAGTGTTGCATAGTTCAAACTTCCAACCAAGCTTTGATAGCTTGTGATGTCTTCAATTGGCTCTCCTTCATAAGCACTAAGCTTATGATTTTGCTCCATAGGTGTACCTGCACACTTGGTATTTTCCATCTTGAACTTGACGAGCATGTCATGGACATACTTCCTTTGTGTGATGTATATACCTGAATCTGTGTAGATCAACTCCAATCCAAGAAAATAAGTGAGTGGTCCGAGGTCACTTATTTTGAACTCCTCCTTCATTTGACTCTTTACCTATTTGATTCCTTCAAGATCATTGCCTGTGATAATAATATCATCAACATACACACATAAATAGATCACTTCAGATCCATTCCTCTTTATGAACAAAGAGGTATCCGCCTTGCTAGCTTTGAATCCTTGGTCCTGCAAATAAGTCACCAATCTGAAATTCCAAGCTCTTGGAGCTTGCTTCAATCCATACAAAGCTTTCTTTAGTTTGCATACATAGTTAGGATGATGTGCATCCTCATATCCAGGAGGTTGTGCCATATACACTTCCTTAGAAATCCATCCATTCAAGAAAGCATTCTTTAAATCAAGTTGATAAAGATTCCAATTTCTAGATGCAACAAGACTAATGAGAACCCTAATTGTAGGCATTTTTGCAACAGGAGAGAAAGTCTCCTCATAATCAATACCATGGGTTTGAGCAAACCCTTTAGCAACTAACCTTGCTTTGTGTCTATTTATACTTCCATCTGGATTCCTCTTGATTTTGTATATCCATCGAGATCCAATTATCTTCATAGATGGCTTGTTAGGTACAAGCTCCCAAGTGTCATTCTCCTTCAAGGCTTCCATTTCTTCATCCATTGCATCTCTCCAAGCTTTCTTGTGTTGTGCTTCTTCGAATGTGGTAGGTTCTTCATTGGTTGAATCCTTTGCAATGTAGATTGAGTGCTTGGTGACCAAAGAAGTATCATAACCAAACCTTTCTGGTTTCTTCTTCTCCCTTGAAGACCTTCTAAGTGGTTGATGTGAGCTCTCCGGTCCATATGTAGCATCCTGCATCTTTGCTTTACCTTTGTTCTTCCATAGCTTTAGTCTTTCCAAGTCTTCTAGGTCAATCTCCGAATCACTTTCTTCAATCTGCTTTGGATCCTTTGGTTGAAGTGATGGAAAGTCTCCATCCAAGTCATACGGCAGTTTCACTTTCCTGTCATCATCAAACCATGATTTGTTTTAATCAAAAATTACATCTCTACTCACAGAAAATCCTTTATTGGTTGGATTGTACAATCTATATCCTTTTCGGTTTTGGTCATAACCAATAAATACGCACTTCTCTGCCTTGGGATCCAATTTCCCTCTTACTTGAGAAGGAATGTGAGCATAGGCTAAGCATCCAAAGATTTTGCAATGCTCTAGACTAGGTCTTCTTCCATTCCACACTTCATATGGAGTGGTTCCATCTAGTGACTTAGATGGAAGTCTATTTATGAGATATGTGGCTGTAGACACAGCCTCTGCCCATAGGTAGTTTGGCAATCCCTTTTCGTTGAGCATGGACCTTGCAGCTTCAACAATAGCTTTGTTCCTCCTCTCTGCTACAGCATTGAGTTCGGGTGTATACCTTGTAGTGACTTCCCTTTTAATGCCTCTTTCATGCAAGAAGGCATCAAATTCAGAAGAGAAGTATTCTCCTCCACCATCTGATCTGAGTCTTTTCAAAGTCCTACCTGTTTGGTTTTCAACAAGAGCAATATACTTCTTAAAGCAATTAAACACTTCATCCTTGTGCTTCATGAAAAACAGAATGGTCCACCTGCTACAATCATCTATGAAAGACACATAATATCTTTAGCCTGATATAGATGGCTCCTTACTTGGACCCCACACATCCGTGTGCACTAGATCCAAAGGATTTTGATACATATATCCTTTCTTATTGAAAGGTTGTCTATGAGGCTTGCCGAGTTGACAAGCTTCACACTTATAAATCATGTGTTGCCTTGTGACATTAGGCAAACCAAGTACACTTTGGTCCCTGCAAATCTGTTTGAGTGTCCTCTCACCAATGTGAGCAAGCCTTTTGTGCCATATCTCCAACTCTGTTAGAGTTTGAGATCCATAGCTAAACAAAACTATGTTCTTTGTATCTTCCACTTCAAAAGTGAAAAGCCTTCGTGTCTTTTCTCCTTTGGGGATCCTTCGAAAGCCTTGCCTTGGGTCTTCAACATATGCTCCAAATCGATTGAATCTAACCTGCAATCCTTTTTCAACAATCTGTCCAACACTTATTAAATTTTTGGTAATTGTAGGGACATACAAGACTTTGCTTAAGAGGTTCATATTCCCATCTGATGTCTTCACATTACCTATCTTCTCCACTGAGTGCTTTGTGTCATCTCCTGTCTGCACTTCATGCTTGTTATGAGGATCTTCCAAATCAGAAAGTAAAGCCACATTTCCTGCTACATGGTTCGAGCATCCCGAATCAATGTAAAATATGTGATCATCATCCTTACCCTTCTTCGCTGATAGATTCATAATCAATAATGAATCTTCTTGACTTTGGTCCTCTGCATAGTTATTGTAATCTCTTCTTGCTCTATGGCCACTTTGATAGTTGTTGTTGTTGTAATTGTTGTTGTAGTAGTTGTTGTTGTTGTAGCCTCCATTGTATCTACCTCTATTTGATCCATAGCCACCTCTATTGAATCCTCTTCCTCTTGAGTTCCTCGGGTTCCCGAAACATTCTTCAGTAGTATGGTTAGATAAGCCACATATGTTGCAAGGTTGAGATGATTGGAATCTCCCCTTGCCTTGTTTTCCACTTCTGCCTCTTCCTCTAGCTCTTCCTCTACCTGCAAAGTTTGCTTGGAAAGAGCTACCTTCATCTTCATTCTTCCTATTCTTTGACTTGTCCTTGACCTTAGCTTTATCAGAATATAAGGCAGAATTTTGATTACCTCTTGAGGACTCACCACCTTTGCTAATCTTTGCTTCATGAGTGAAGAGTTGGCCCATGAGTGTGTTGAGGTCGGGTACATGCATATCCATGTATAAATCCATGGCTGTTGTGAATGACTCCCACTTGTCGTCTGCTTTGATTCCATTCATGATTTGTCTTATGATTTGCTCCTCTTCAATTACCTCTCCAATGCTTCCAAGTTGGTCGGAAATCTCCTTCATCTTTGTGACATAATCAGTCACATTTTGCTTCGGGCTTTTCTTCATTGTTGTGAACTCCATCCACAATTGGTTCTTCCTTGCTCGAGTGTTGGAAGAGAAGAAAGAAGCAAGTGCATTCCAGGTCTCTCTTGATGTCTTGCATCCCTTGACATGAGGTAAAAGAGAATCAGAGATTGAGTTTAGAATATAAGACCTTGCAAGTGCACCCTTTGAACACCAATTCGAAAGTCCTTCCACTTCTTCATATGATGGTTGCCCTTTGTTCCTCATGGTTGGCATTGCTTCATCTCCCGATATGAATCCATATAGATTCCTCCCTTGAAGGTAAGCCTCCATCCTTAGAGACCATGCCGGTTAGTTGTTTCGATCCAATTTGTCAATTGTTGATGGAAATCCATCTCCCATGTTGCTTGACTATGCTCTGATACCACTGTGAAGAGAGATGGTGGATGCAATCCAAAGATGAGTAGGTGCCGCTATAACCAGCTTCACACCAGCCAACTGAGACTTCACAGTTGATTAGTAGACCCTTTGAGCTTCCTAAATCCACCAAAATATCAGCCAAGTACTTTGGAACATGTATCCCAAAAGTTTAAGTCAAGACAGACTAGTTGCAAAATGACTAGCTCCCAAAACTTGCTATTTTTTGACATACACCTGCTGGAAAAAATGAACAGTGCTCTCAACCTGGTAGGAATTAGACAAATTCCTTTTGGGCATATCAAATAGACTTATCAAGCTTGCTATTCCAAGTTAAAACATTTCAAATGATGGACTGAGCACTGAGAACAAGTTTCATCAATTTCTGGAACCTCCCACAATTCTCGGTGCTCTGCAGAGATAGACCAGGGAGCAATAAAATGCATATATCTCCCAAAATATTACTCCAATGACCATGAAAATTTACAGGTACAAACTAGACAATAAGAGCTATCCAACGCATATTACAACACTGAAAAATGTTCAGTAAAACGCGAGATATGACATTCTGAAGGTACTACTCTAAGTGAGTATAGCAGAGAACAAAACAGAGAGGTAGATGATAATAAATGTATAGATTCACATATGATTACAACTACATTGGCAATGAATCTTTGCACAATGGGAGTAGAATGATAGAGCTATGGAGTAAGCTCTTCAATCTCTACAGAATGACATGAAGTGGTCACGTACAAGGCTTGCTAATCGCCTCTTCCTTCTTGCTCCTTTTATAGCTATTCTTGGAGGGAGTTTTGAGTTCGAATTCGAATGGCTCCACCTAAAAGTGATCCCCAAAGTTAGCAGAGATTCCCTCAGCTCAAAAATTCTTGATTTTGGTAGTTGGAGCCACGAGTTTGCTTTTACATCATGGATGAGGTAAGCCATCCTTTTCCTTTTTTCTTTTTCCATTTACAAGAGATAAAATGTACTCTTTTACAAGAGGTGTTCACATGACTACTCATGTGACTTACAAATGAGGATAATATCAAATATATCAAGCATGTAGGCTTGGGTAAAATGCACCAACACTTATAGCATACAATAATGATCCAATCAACGATCTATACATATCTACATTTTGAAAATAAACACCATCATGTATACTCAATTTTACATTAGGCTCCAAAGGATTTGCAACTCCTTTACATTCTGACAAACCAAACTTTTGAAGTAAATCACATATGTACTTCTTTTGGCTCAGCCATATACCTTGTTCATCATAAATAACTTCAATTCCCAATGCATAACGTAAAATCCCTAGATCTGAAATCTTAAACTCCTTACCATGCTTTTTCTTAATTTCATCAATCTCATCAATAGCGCTTCCTATAATGATAAGATCATCAACATAAATGCAAATATATACACACATTGATCTGTTACAAACTTAACATATAAAGAAGGATCTGCAACACTTGGTTTGTATCCTTGAGCTTCCAAATAACTTACTAATCAATGATTCCAAGCTAGGTACCTGTTTCAAGCCATATAATGCCTTTGTTAGCTTGTAAACAAAATTTGGATATTTTTCATCTTTAAATCCTTCTGGTTGCTCCATATAAACCTGTTCTTGTAATTGACCATTCAAAAATGCATTTTGACATCAAGCTGAAATATCTTCCAACATTTACTTGCTGCAACACTCAAAATTGTTCGTATAGTTGACATTCTTGCAATTGGGCTAAATGTCTCTTCGTAATCAATTCCATATGTTTATGCAAAACCTTTTGCAACTAACCTTGCCTTGTACCTGGAAATAGAACCATCACTATTTCTTTTAATATGAAATACCCACTTATTTCCAATTACCTTCATCTTATTATCTCATGGTACAAGCGGCCATGTCTTCTTCTCATACAATGCATCTATCTCTTCTTGCATCGCATTTGACCAATTAACGTTTGAATTTGCATCTTCAAAACATGTAGGTTCCTGTTCTTCAATGACTTTTGACATAAAAGCTGAATATGAAACACAATAAGACTCAATATACCTTTGTGTTGGCCTTCTATCTCTTGAACTTCTCCTAAGTTCATGTTCATGTTTTATCAAATCAGATTTAGAACTTTCATCAATTTCTTTATCATCACTTATCTCAACAAGCTTTGTTTTACCTTTTCCTTTCTCTTTTGATGTAGGTGATAATTTTTCTTCATTATAATAATTCTCACCTTATGAGATCCCTCGTGTAGTATCATGTAAACCTTCTTTGATTTCTTGTTGCATTTCTTCTTGAACCTGCAAAATATAATCCGTATACCAAGACAATAACTCATCAAAGCGTACATCACGACTAATAGGATTATAAGACTTATATCCTTTCTGATTATCTGCATAACCCACGAAAATGCATTTTTCTGACTTTGGCTCTAGTTTGGTTCGCAATGCATATGGAACCATAGCAAAAGAAACATAACCAAATACACGCAAGTGATCAATAACAGGTTTTCTATTAAACCAAACCTTAGAAGGAGTTACATTATGTGTTGTAGATATTGGCATACGATTCATCAAATATACTGTTGTATTTATCGCTTCAGCCCAAAATTTCAATGGCATATGCTTTTCATTCTGCATTGCTCTTTCTATTTCTGCAATAATCCTATTGCATCTTTCTGCTACTCCATTCTATTGAGGAGTATACCTGCAAGTGACTTCCCTCCTTATACCTTTATTCCACAGAAAATCGTTAAAAATTCTTGAAAAATATTCACTACCTCCATGAGATCTTAACCTTTTAATTACCCTTCCGGTCTGCTTTTTGGCCATTCCTTTGAATTTGACAAAGCAATCAAACACATCACTCTTATGCTTAAGAAAATACACAAAATTCATTCGGCTAAAGTCATCCACAAAAGTAACATAATATTTACTATCTGCAAGTGATGTTTCCTTCGTAGGACCCCAAACATCAGTATGCACCAATTCTAATAAATCCCAGCTTTGCAATTTGACACTAGAAAAAGGATGCCTTGTTTGCTTACCAAATTGATAAGCATCACACAAATGTATCATATTTTGTTTGGAGATATTAGGTAAACCAACAACAATCTTTCTTTTAACCATGTCTTTTAACTTATGTACATTTACATGTCCTATTCGCTTATGCCATAATTCAATCGGAGAAATCTTATTATTACCAACTCAATAATAAGAACCGCACTTGATAGCCACGCTCCACCATCTACCCAACTGAAATAAGATTTTTACTTATTGCCGGTACATGAAGAACATCTTTTAAGATTTTATTACCTTTTTTATCTTCAAAGCATACGTCTCCAACTTGTGCTATATGATCGATTGAGCTGTCACCTATTTCAACTTTGCCATCAAACAAAGGTGCATGTAAATTAGCAAACCAATCAACGTTATTACTCATATGATTACTACATCCACTGTCAACTTACCATACATCATTGCTATGCGTTGCATCTGTATTCACATTCATCAGTAGTACATTTTCATGATTTTGTTCCTGAAGAAAATTACCCTGTGGATGATTTTGCTTTGCATATCCATCTCGCCCTTGATTATGCCAACAATCACGAGATATATGACAAGTCTTACCGCAATTATAACATGTTATACTTGAATTACCTTGATACCCATTACGTCCTCTGCCACGGTAGGAATATCTTCCCCTTCCACGCATATTCATATCTGAGCTCCCTGCATCATAATTATTGTTTGTCTCATTTTGACCTCCACGACCTCTGAAAGTTCCTCTTCTACCACTTCTTCGAGCGGGCTGATTTCTTGCATAAAGTGCATTACCTACACTACCTTTCTGCATAGACTGTCCACCATTAATATTGATTTCTTCTGTTATCATAAGTGAAACCAACTCATCAAAGTCAGGCAGCTCCGCTCTCACAAATACAGAAGTTGTAAAAGCTTTCCATTTTTCATCTTCTTTTAAACCATTTAAAACAAATGCAACTAAATCATCATCTTCAACTATGCACAAAATTGAAGCAAGTGCATCGACGATCTGCTTAATTTTGAAAACATAATCATTTACTGACTGTCATACATCCTTTCACAAAATTATTTAATTCATTTTTCAATTGAGTTCGTCGTGCCTTAGTGGTTGTTGAGAAGAGTCTCTCTAATGCTTCCCAAATCTCCTTTCTTGTTCGCAAGTCCTATATGTGTCCTATCATGCTCGACTCAATATTTTGTGACAATACAAAGATTATAAGACCATGCAAATTCCTACCCATAAGATATGCAGACATGCGAAAATGCCAGACATGATAGTTGGTTTTACTCATTTTTTCTATTTGGCTATTTTCGTTAGCCATCCTAAAAGAAGGTTATTCTAAACGAAGGTACTTGCAAATTATCAGCTTATTGGTGTTGCATCTTATGCATATACCTCATGTATAGCACCTTTGATGCATCAACCTCGCTCTAATACCAATGTAGAATAAAGGAAGTTCAAGAAGTAGCATAAATGGAAGCATGAAGGGAAGTAGAGAACAGCATAGACTGCGAAGATGATAGAGCAGAGGAGACACACAAGACTAGATAAAAGAATAGAAGTTCTATGTACAAAAGAATCTCTATATTCACAATGATGAAGTATCAACAACTCTATACAAAAAATGAATTCCTAAGCTCTTTATATAGAGTTTTGGGAATGAATATGTGCCAATGATTTTCTTGTACAAAAGTAATGAAGAATATTTAAAGTACTAAAGGAATGGATAATAACTAAAAAGTTGCTCAACAACTTTTTCACAAAAATAATGGATGCTATTTTAAAGCACCAAAAAAATAGTCAACTTTTAATGACCCTTTTTATAAAGATAATGGCTGAAGTTAAAAGCCATAAAGCAATGATCACTGTTCAATATGCTTTTTACTAAAATTCTGGATAATAATTAAAGTGCTAAAAGAATGATTGTAAACAAATAAACTTTTTCTGAAAAGGATGCGCAACAACCATGATAACGACCATCAGCAAGAGTCCATTGTGGAGCTAAAAGCGTGCATCAGTACGGACACGGTTTTCTAAGTTACTCAAAGGCTGAAGGACAAACAACCCAAATACACTCAAAGGCTGAAGGAGAAACAAATCAAAGGCGATAACTCCGATGTCACCTTCGATATGAGCACATTATTATACCTCCACCAGTACATCTGTCATACTGTCACAGATGGAAGCTATAACTGATATCTAGAAAGCCATGGCTTGGCGGTTACTTTTATTGAATGCATATTCAAATGCTTTTCGTGAATTCAACATCATCAGACACGACGTTAAGACCCACGAAGCGATTCGCATACTGGACACGGTAACACTCTTATTCCACAATTCAACGGAAAATGCTTTAGAAAAGGATGAGCAGCCGTTTGACTGCACTTAGAAATATGAGTTGGCTTCTTCTACAAATTAGTAAAACGGGCATGCAACGATGAAAAGGCACATTGTTTCAAGGAGGATGCATATGAGAACTAAGATATTAAGAAACCATTTACCATTGATCTCGCAATGCAGAGGATACAAATATTCTTCAGCACAATGGAAGATATATCTGATCTCTCAGTGCGAGGCTATGCGGGACCCAAATCATATCCTTGCAATGTCAGAGACTCCCCTTTAATCGCGCTGAACAGAAGTTCTTAGTAGATTCGAGTTTACATTTTTTATGGAATTTCTTAGTAGATTCGACTTTACATTTTTTAGCTAAACTACCACGTGCATTGTATTTGTCTTTCGGCAGTGCGTAGCGCGAGCGATTTGATTAGAGCTTGCGGAGGTACAGTATACTTATATCCTAATACTCTCTGTTAATGGATATCGGTATTATTGTTCACTCTTTCTGAGATTGACTAACTTAAAACAAAATTTGTGCATCTAAATGGCAGACACGTTTCGTCGTTTTTCCTCATCCAGAAACGCTTATGATTCTGTGCTACCCTTTTAATATCATAAATCAAGCCTCTCAATGAACGAGCTCATTATGGAAAGCAGTGTTCAATCTACAAAGCGAGAACCGGTACTCAATTGAAGGATCACAATAGGCATGTCCAAACCATATGACGTCACCATTGTTATTACTACTTTTTGAGTCCAGCACGCACTTTTCATGAGAAGCAAGTGGAATGAAAACTATCCGGATGTTACTTGAAAAAGGGCATCCTGTGTTTAATAAACGACTTAGTTTTCAAGGAAAAAACATTCAAGCAGCCCGAGCGTGTTAGGCTATATGGTTGCACCCTTCTCCTCTTAACCGGGTGAGGGTTTAACCCCTCTCTACTGGTAGGACAGTTGTGAACTCTAGGCCAATGTAATACCTTCAAGAAGATTTAAATATGTTGTCATAGTGCAATTCGTTTTAAGGTGTCCCCTCTGGGTAGTCGAAAGCCTTCTTTGTCAGTTACAGGCAGTCATATGGATACTATACCCCTTCACTTATATAGTTGTTCTTTCAAACAAATTCAAGCTATAAGCAAGATTAGGCTTTGGTCAAAATTTCCCTTAAAAATTGAAAAAAAAACATACAAGCACTTAAAAGCCCATAACCTTCCATGTCTCTAATGGAGATAAGCAATGTATTTGTCGGATGCTACTTAGTCTTCATTTAAAAAGCATAAACTCACACGATGGATCTAAGACTATATATAAAGGCTAGGGGTCAAATGTGACCTTGATTGTGAGAATAATTGATATGCCATTGTGAATTGTTCATTTTTTCCATAATATGTTGACCCAATATTGAGTTTCCTAGTTATGAGTGACATATGCGTACATATAAGTCCTTTTTGCAACAACATTCTTAATTGGCGCATGAACATACAAGGGTTAGAGGATTTTTCGCCCAAGCTTAAAGCTGGAATGCCAGCTTTAATTTGGGGATCATTAAAAATCTACACAAACACGGAAGGTTATGCGTGGAGAAATGAGAGACGGCATAGAAAATGGATATGGCGTGCGAGAACCACACATGTTCGAGGTCACCTTGATTAAGACCATCAGTTAAAGCTCGGAATGCCCTGGATGTCATCAGCAAACACAATGAAACCATATATATCCAGTATCATATAAATCAAGGGACCTAGAAATGTCAACAGTATAAATGAAATTTATTTATTCTAGAACAAAAAGGGGGCAGACAACCTTGAGAAGCCATTATTCTGAAAACGAATACTCGAAAACTGAATACACGCTCATGAACCTCTTAGTGTCCAATATTTTCTTTTAACGAAATCGTAAATCCCCGAAGGTCGTAATGGAGAGGAATCCTTGATTAGGCAGGTTACATTCATACGTTGAATGATTAGCGTCCATAATTGAACTTCCTGGATGGCGAAATAGAAACCTACCTGCACACCTAGACATTGACACAAGTACTGTCTACACTGTCTCACGCAAACTTCCAAGACTTGACATATAGGATCTTTGTGAGACTAGGATGAGAATGATAGAACAAATCCACGTGGATAGAAATGCGTTTAATCTATATAGGTATAACACACACACACACACACACATATATATATATATATATATATATATATATATATATATATATATATATATATATATATATATATATATATATATATATATGACTCTACATATCTATAAAGTACGTACGATTGTTGACACTACATATATCTCGTAATTTTGAGAATGGATACAAATCGATAACTGATTAGGGCAAGGATCGAAATTCTCATTACAATAAGAGGATGACCTAGATCGACGATTTCGCGTGACATAGGGAAAGAGGTCTTGGAGCTGCGCAGCTATGGCGGCTCCATGAACACACACGGGACACTCAGATGAGAGACACAGAGAAAGTGCAATTCTGATAAGCCGCGCTCGGTCAGCCATAGACTACGCGCATTCTTTCTTTTTAGTTTTTGTAGTCTTTTACATATAGAGTCAATACAATGCCACATCATCAAATCTCCCCCTCAAGCTCAGAATGAGCTTGAATACAAACTGAAAGAAATACATATGTCCATACAAGATGAAATAACATGAAATGAAATCTAGATACAACTAAAGCTTTCTAACTCCTAAAGCTTCTCTGAAGTAGGTGAACTTTTCTTTCGGAAGAGCTTTGGTGAAGATATCTGCCACTTGTTCTCCAGTGCTGATGTGGATCAGCTCCACTTCTCCTTCGATGACCTTCTCACGAACAAAATGATAATGAACTTCGATGTGCTTCAATCTCGCATGATAAACTGGATTCTTTGATAGCATTATGTTGCTCACATTGTCACAATAGATGACCACCTTTCCGTCGATGTAGACTCCCATGTCTTCGAGTAGGTACTTAATCCATGTTGCTTCACAAACGGCTTGTGTAATGCCTCTATATTCAACTTCGGTACTTGACAAGGCGACAGTTGGTTGTTTCTTGCTACTCCATGAAATTGTTGCACTTCCAAGTGAGAATGAAAAACCACTAGTTGACCTTCCATCCATGACATTTCCTGCCCAATCTGCATCTGTGTATGCATATATACATGGCTGAACTTTTCCATCATAAAACAAGCCAAAGTTGCATGTTCCTTTCACATATCGCAATATGCGTCGCACTGCATGGTTTATGCATAAACTGACTCACCAAACCAACTACAAAACTCAAATCTGGTCTTGTCTTTGTTACATAAATCAAACTTCCAACCATTTTCCTATACACATTGGTATCATGCAAGTACTTCCCATCATCCATAAGCTTAGCATTAGCATCAAGTGGCGTATCAACAGGTTTGCAAGCACTCATACCAAATCTCTCAAGCATTTCTAGCATATAATTGCGTTGTATCACCCAAATTCCTTCTTTCATTGAAATTACTTCAATTCCCAAAAAGTATTTTAGCTCTCCCAAATCTGACATCAAAAATTCAGATTTTAGTTGCCTTTTCAATATATCAATCCTCTTCTCATGGCTGCCAGTAATGATCAAATCATCGACATAGATCACTAATAGAATCCTTTCGCTTCCTAGGTTCCATACAAACAGTGAATAATCAGCCTTCGATTGCATAAATTTCAGATCCAATAACTTCTTAGTGAATCATTCACACCATGCTCGTGGAGCTTGTTTCAACCCATAAAGCGCTTTCTTTAGCTTGCATACATAGTGAGGATACTTTGGATGCACATAACCTTCTGGTTGCTGCATATACACTTCCTCATGCAATTTTCCATTCAAGAATGCATTCTTAACATCCATTTGATACAATTTCCAACTGTTCATAGCAGCCCATGCAATTACGCTTCTTACCGTTGTCATTTTCACCACTGGACTGAACGTTTCATCATAATCCAATCCATATACTTGTGCATATCCTTTTGCAACTAAACGCGCTTTAAATCTCTCCACTGAACCATCACTTTTGCATTTCACTTTATATACCCATTTACATCCAATAGCTTTCTTATTCGGTGGTAATTTCACTAATTCCCATGTATCATTCTTCTTCAATGCATTCATCTCATCATCCATTGCTTTGCACCAATCCTCACTTTGTGACGCATCATGAAAATTCTTTGGTTCCTCATGCTTAATTCTCTCTGTCATGTATGCATAATGAAGCTTCATAGACTTATTGTATAGATTCAGTCTATCCACAGGATGTCTTACTCTGGTAGATCTTCTCACAGGTGTTTCTTCATCTGATCTTGAACATGTATCTTTCCTTGCGTGTGGAGGTACATATTTCTCCTTATTTTTCAACATGCCAGGTGTAACGATCTCATCGTCAATATCCGAATCAGACATGTACTCTCTCATCTTCTCTTTCCCTTTCTCCTTTCTCCTTGCACAGTCTTTTGCATTTTCAGTCCATGATGTTTCAGGTGTAGGAAACTCATATGAACCATAGTCTTGAATCTCTTCATGGTCAGATTCCTACGACTTGTTCCTGGCTCATTATGAACATTATGCATAGAATCATCCTTATTATTCTCTATCACAACCATGTCTTTGGGTGCGTACCATGATGCTTTTTCATCGTATATAACATCTCTACTCACTATATATTCTTTTGTAACAGGATTATAAAATCGATATCCTTTCTTCTCTTCTGAGTATCCAACAAATATGCACTTTTAAGATTTTGCCTCAAACTTATGTCTCAACTGACTAGGCACATGTGCATAAGAAATACTTCCAAAAACTCCTAAATAGCTAACATTAGGCTTATGCTTCCATAGCCTCTCATAAGATGTGAGATCATGAACCATGCCTGTGGGAGCTCTATTTATAACATGCACAGCAGTATGACAAGCTTCTGCCCAAAACATAACTGGCATGTTCTTTTCCTTCAACATGGCTCTAGCAACTTCCTCAATCACACGATTTTTACATTCTGCAACACCATTTTGTTGTGGCGTGTATCTACAAGATAATTGCCTTCTGATTCCATGATCACTTAGATACTAATCAAATTCTCTTGAAATATATTCTCCCCCTGAATCTGATTGTAGGCACTTTATATACATTCCCAACTGCTTTTCAATCATGTTTTTGAATCTCACAAAGCACTCAAAGACTTCACTCTTATGCTTCAGGAAGTAAATCCATGTATATCGGCTATAGTCGTCAACGAATATCAAAAAATATACTAAGCCACCAACTGATTTTGTTCTAGCTGGTCCAACCACATCACTATGGATTAGTTCTAGAGGTCTCCTCCTGTGCATTTCTCTCCTTGGAAACTTCATACGTTGATGTTTTCCAATCTTTGAAAGTTTAAATGACCAAATCTTGGTAGTCCACGCACTAAAGTTTTGCTTCTCCATAGACTTCAATTTCCTCAAATTGATATGACCAATTCGTTTATGCCATAATTCTCCTATATCTGAGTGTTCACTATTCTTGGCATACGTATTTTGATAAAGAGGTGTGCCCATATCAAAGGTGAACAATCTACCCATCTTCCTTCCATGACCAAGCAATTTCCCTCTTTTTCCATACTTGAAATCATGTATGAAACAACCATGTTTGTTGAAAATTACTTACATGTCCTGATCCGTAAGCTAACCAACCGAAACTAGGTTCTTTGTAATGCTAGGCACATGTAAAACATCACTTAAAGTGTTCTGAACACCATTATTTTGTATGAGCAGTACATTTCCAACATCGTTAATCAGGTGTAAGGTATCATCACCAGTTGCCACATATTCTTTAGACTTCAAGGGCTCTTTTGATTCAAACCAATCTCCTATGCTCGACATGTGATTTGTGCAACCCGAGTCTATGTACCAATTCATATCATTTCCAGGTTTAGATATACTATTCAATACATGCTCCATTGCAAACATATTATCTCTGCCATAGTCTCTATATGAACTCTCAGCAGAGAAGTTTCCATGTGACACGTAACGGCCTCTACCTCTTCCTCTTTGGCTATTCTGCTTATGATAGCAATCTTTCTCAAAATGGCCATACTTGCCGCAATGGTAACAATTCCCACGTGCCTGTGATCTTCCTCTACCTCTAGAGTATGATCTTCCTCTACCTCTTGACATATCCACTGTATTTGCATTTCTAGAAGATGATCGTCCACGACTAGAACCTCTTCCTCCATTCTGGAAAAATGCATGATCTCTCGAATTAACAGTTCCTGATGCATATAAACCAAGCTTTACTTCTTCTGTCATGCAAAGAGCTACTAGCTCATCAAAATCTGGCATAGTGCCTCTCACTGAGATCGAAGTATCTAAGCTCTTGTACTGCGGTCCTAGACCATTTAGCATAACGGAAACCATATCATCATCATCGACCGTGCAATTTATGGAAGCTAAATCATCAGTGATCTTCCTAATTTCAGCCACATAATCTGTTATGGACCTATTTCCATGCCATACGCTATGCAACTTTTGCTTTAAGTGGATTTTTCTAGCTTCTGTTGACGTAACATATATCTTATGGATTATATCCCAAGCTTCCTTCGGTGTGCTAGCTTTCATAATATGTGGAATCAGGCTCTCTCATATACATATAGAAATCCAATGAAGAACCTTTCTAGATTTTTCTATCCACGTTTTATATTCTTTTTGCTCTTTTGCATTCGGGTCCTTTGGCAACTCAGGACACTCGTCCTCTCCATTCACTAGTCCCCAAAGACCTTTTCCCATCAAGAAATTTTACATTCTATAAGACCATATGTGGTAATTGTCTTTATTCAGCTTATCGCCAACTATTTGCACAATATTATCACCCATCTTTGCAATTTTGACACTTCTCTATGTTATAGCAATTTTATGGCGAGGCCTAGAAAAAATTCGGTAGCATTTCGACTATTTTTCTAGATATGTGCACCAAAAACTGAATCTTCACAAGTAATCTTAATGATTTCCCTCTTTTTCTAAGCACTTTCTGCGTCTCTATGCACTTATATGCTCAATTTCTACCTCTCCAGAAAAATTTCGGCAGAGTCTCCTTTGTCCAAACTATATATGAACCAAGTCAACTATAGCCACTCCACTCAAGAAACCCAAACTCTGGGTAAAAGCATCAATAAGAGTCCATAACGTAAGCAAATATAATCTGACGGGAGGCCTCAAAAATCATACATTCATCCCATGATCGATACACGAGGTCTTTGGACTGTCTTCTCTTTGGTCTTCCACCTATGTCACTAGAGTATCTCCAAGCATGAGAATACCCCAGTTAAAAACCTCACCACATCCCTCAGTTTTTGTTTAAATTCAAGGTTTCAGTAGGGTATTGTAAAACCTCACAAGGCGTGTGAGTTGTCCAATTAAGGACCCACAAAATGCTTACATTCGTCTCACAACGTGTGAGTATTGTCCATTCAAGGACCCGCAAGAAAATACATATCGTCGCCTGCCACATGCACTCAAATGAAAAACAAAACTCAAATATGTACCTGACACACAATCCTCTCAATAATTCTCAGGTATATTTTTTCTACTTTCGAATATAACTAGAGGATCAGCTTGGCGATGAAACCTCTAAAAGGACGAAAAGGAAAATCAGCATCCGAGGACCTCTCATACAGTATAGAAACTTTCCGATCAGCACATTTAGATGAATTTTGTGCGCAGATCAATAGGCAGTAACTTCTATTCGTCTGGAGCAGGGATCTCGATTGAATAAACCAGACTTTCAATGGGCGGAGAGTGGATTAATTGACATGAACAGGCGCTGCATCAACCTCCAGTGCCTGCTTCATAAACTTCCCCATGCTAGAGTCGTGTGTGACGGCTAATAAGCACTCAAGAATGTCGTGACGAGCGAATGCAGGAGAACGAAGAATCAATTCTCACTATATCAGTCTATCCTTCTTACTCTGCGCAGCTGCGGCTGTGGTCGATATGCATGCAACACTAAACTCACACTTCTAATTCGCCAGGTTTAAGCTGCGCGTATCGGCCGGCTCTGATACCACTTCTTGGAGCTGCGCAACTATGGCGGCTCCATGAACACACACGGGACACTCAGATGAGAGAGATAGAGAAAGTGCAATTCCGATAAGCCGCGCTCGATCAGCCATAGACTACACGCGTTCTTTCTTTTTAGTTTTTGTAGTCTTTTACATATAGAGTCAATACAATGCCACATCATCAAGAGGAAGCATGCATCAGTTGTGGAGCAATGCCTCTATCATTATATTTATGCTAATTATGTTTCTATGGGACATACTTGCCAGATTATCGGATCTCCCCTTCAAGCTCAAAATAAGGTCATATAAAAATTTTAAGTACCTAAAAATATCGATACAATCAAAATTATCATGTGGTGACACTACATAAACAAATATGTACCTTCTCTATCCCTAACGCTTTTTTAAAGTAGATGAATTTCACCTTTTAAAGATCGTTTGTGAAGATGTCCAACAATTGATCTTTGATAGTCATATCTATAAGCTTGGGTTATCTTGAGTGATCTTCCCATGAACAGAGTGATATTGGTATCTCATGTGATGTGATATCACATGGTAAAATAGATTCATTGATAACATGGTCCTAGTAATGTTTGCATACTATGGTACGAGTTCTCTTTTAATGTCAACCCCCATTTATTCAATAAAATAGGTAATCTTTGTCACTTTGCGAGAAGCATGTATAATTTCTCGATACTCAAACGTAAGATGTGACAATGCCATAGTTGGTTGCTTCTTGGTAGTCCATGAAATAGATTGAGTTTGCGAAAAGAGAAAAGAATCTCTATTTCATCTCGGATCAGCTAGGAAATTATTACAAGTGCTGTTACATATATCAAAAGTTTTATCCTTCATGAAAATGAGATTTGCATGGTTTATGCATAAAGCAACTAGAAAAGCTGATCACAAAAATTAAATGTAGTCTGATAGTCCTTACTAGGCTTCAACTTCCAAGCATTATACTACACATATTTTCATCATTAAGTTATTTTCCAATATCATTAATTTTTGAATTATCATATAGTGGTGCGTCTATGACTTTGCGAGTAATCATTTTAAAACTTTCAAACACTTTTGTAACACCAATATTATTCTATTACCAAGAAAATATTTTAGATCTCTCAAATCAAAAATAAAATATTTATTTATAATTTCTTTTGAAGATCAACAAATATCTCTCCTTGATTTCCCATATTTATCAAATAATCAATGCATCCCACCAAAATCATTCTAGAATCATTTGTTTCAAATCCAAAAATGATAATGAGACTTGGATTTTATAATTTGAATATTGAATAGCTTCTTTACAAAAGTCTGATACAAATTTTTTTCGGTGTTTCACTCACATGATAATAGGCTTTCTTAATTTTTTATACATAATTTGAATACTTCAATGCACATAGAATTATGGTAATTTCATGTACACTTGTTTATCCAATCCTCCATTGAAGAAAGGATTCTTAGCATTTCCTTTATGGAATTTCAATTGTTTTATTATAGCCCACGCAATCACATTCTCCCTAGATGTCTCCTCTTGAACGATGCCATTAATATTTTGAGCACAATGTTGTGATCCCTTTCAAAGAACGGATCACATCTTCAATCTCTTACATCAAATTGGGCAGCTAGGTGCCGAGAATATTGAAATCAGCTCTTAAGGTCTTCTTTTTATACACAGAAATCAAGGGCCTTTGCTAGATGTACCTAATAAAATATTTTGACCCCCTACTAGATTCCCCAGCTCTTTGCAGTCAAGAAGATGTCCACAAAAATGAACTAAATTATCGTAGGTGCAGAAAACAATGTCATTGGAAGTTCATTTTTCAAACAATTCTCAAGACAATTTTGGTGTGCTTTATGGTTCCCTTTTTTCTAGGAGACATACAAGAATTTATGCATGTTGATTTTCCCCTCAAAACCCTTGATATGGGTGTACTCTCACTAAAGCATGTCTCTCTTATGAAGGATGTAGGGTTTTTCCAAATTGTTCTAGATTCACTTCTTTTGATCCTAAGTACTTCTGGGCTTATTCCCAATAGTTGGAAATTGATTTTCCACTCGGTCATACAATCAAGCATCTACTCTTCAAATGAATGACATCTCTCAAACCCGCTTAGTGTAGGGAAAACATGGTTTTTTTATAATTGATTTTTCATTGTTTTTTCTCCTAACTATTTTCATAGCTTATGATTGAGTTCAATGCCTTACTGTGAAGCTTCTTCCCATATGAAATAATCACTCATGAAAAACCAAATGTTCTACAACAAGCCTCACCTAGGGACATTCCTATTCATAGACACTCTAAGAGCAAGTACCTCATCAGAAGTCATCCGCCCAACAAAATGGCCGATAGGACATGTCATTGGCAATGATGCCAAATTAATCCTTGTAGACCCGTGATACACATACAAACCACTTTGAAAAAATGGATCCTTGTCCAAAAAAAAGATCCATTCAAAAGCCTAATATGTGGTGTGAAGGCCTTCACCATGCTATGAGTCATGCACACAATCATCGAGTCTCACACATGCACACATGCATACACACACGCATGCAAGCCTCACTCATGGACAAGATAGAAGAGCGCTAGAGAAACTCTCTCTTGATATGAAGACAAACTAAAGAAGAAGGCCAAGAACAAGACCAAATGAAGGTTTCGTAACACTTTTATAGTCAAGTTAAGAACGTAAAATTGAAAATCAAAAATCTATTTTACTTCTTGTCATGTTGCTGGAAGTTGTCTTCCATCAATCACTAACGTAATTCATGAATATGAAAATGTTGAACTGTTAAGTCTTCAAGTGGATGTTCCAACAAAAGTACACAAATTCTCATCGAAATATGTGGAGCCTTTGTCTCTGTGAAGTTTTCAAGTACATTTTACCACTGTGATACAAATTCTGATTAAAATATGTAAAACATTTTCATTGAAGAGTATATTCTGATTGTTATTTACTGTACAGTTTATAGAAGTAAGTTAAGGATGACGGTTTCTTTTTTGAAAGGCTCCCTTCTTGTTTCTAGAAAAATGTTGTTTTTAGTAATTCTCTCTAATAAATCATAGCTAAGAAATGTATCGATTAAAATACCTCAGTGGCAATATTATAGCTTCGCATCTTTTGTAACAAACCATGATCATCCTTTCATCAATGTTTATCGGAAATTTTCAGCTGACAGATAAATATATCAGAATAAATCGCACATATTAATCTTTACAAGGCTTCCCCTGGGTTTTGCGGCTAATTCTAAAAATTGACATGGTTTCCTTTGTTACTTGATGTGCTCTGTTTCCTACCTATAATCTTAAAAAAACAATATAAAACGTTATCAATATTTTAGAGGACCTGCAAGTTTTTTCATTTTGAAAAATCCCTCCTATTTCGGTTTTGAACTTTCTAGAGAAAGATAGCCCTAATAATGGTCCAGAATACCCGCTAAAACCTCAACTCCAGTTTTCTCGGTACTGTTTTCAGCTCCTCCAAGGTTAGTTCGCTTATCTAGATTTTCAAGAAATGGAATAAGATATTCAAGATTTACTTTTCCTTGATTATTAAGGTCACCTGCACTATGCGACTAATTTCTAAGTCCATATGTGAATCTTTTTATGATCGAAGACTCCCCGAGTTGATTTGGTAACTTTTTTTATGATTTAGAACTCCCCCAACGCCTCGCCGTTAGGAAAGATGACAAATTGGTATTTATCATAATGGAATACTGAATCGATAAGAACTACACGTAAATACATTGTAAATGAGTTAACCTCGGAATATCTGTTTTTTTATTGATTCTCGATGGAGGACGAGTATGATTCTTGACTTGCTGTTAGGACCTTAATGCGCATCTCAGAAAACTCGCAAAGTTGATGGCGTCTTCACAGAGATCTATATGCATATCAGAATTGTTTTTTATCTATCGGCAGAGCAGACCACAGCCGCATCGACACTACGTAGAAAACAATATATGGCAACATCTTTCATAGGGATATATGGGGTGCGCCAATACGAAAAGGTCAAGTCAACAAATGAGGCTGACATTTCATGTGCCTACGATGTCATAGCCTCCTCGCAAATTGAATTGAATCGAGTTTGTGTCCCATGTTCGCTTTTGCCGCCTGGCTGAAAGCACAACAGTTCTTGGTTTCAACTACTATTAGCTTGAACTTTACCTCGGTGCGCTAAAATACCAAAGATATGCGGAGGTTTGCCATCATAATATTTTGCTGCTCATAGCATCTGGCTTTCCGCAATGCGACTATTTCTTTATTTTACGCCGCCCTTACGGCTTTCTCTCATTGCGTATTCGCCTGAATTTACAAAGGACTTCCGAGACACAATATGAAAGCATATTCTAATTCCACCTTACTACTCCTTTTCAAAGGAAACCGCTTCCATCATTCACTTTTTTCTCAAACTGAATCGATCCGCAAAAGCAGTTTAAAGGTTGATTGGCATAGAAGTTCGGCCCCCTTCTCTCGTAATTTAATGGTAGAACGTTCACAGTAGCCCTCCTTTTGATCATTAAATGGCGGCTCTCTTGCATAAAATCAATCGGGATATCATATGTAGGAATCGGCTCATTTACAAAGCAAGGACATAAGATCGATTGTGAAATTTTCAAGAAAAGTTGGCTCATTCCGGAAATGGAAGGTTATCATTATTCAAGGTGTCAGTTAGATCTAGGATAAACTTTATGTCTTCCTTAGCAGATGAAGACAAGAGGATCTGAAATACTAGAGCCCTCAGAGATCTAGGTTTTGAGTCAGCCATCTGACAGCTTATGAGCCGAGTAAATACGAAATAATGTAAAACACGCAATCGTTGAAGTGATACTTAGCTATTCTTCAAGGGGACGCTTAAATTGAACTGAATAATCGAGTTTCTGTCCCATGTTCGCTTCTGCCGCCTGGCTGAAAGCACAACAGTTCTTGATTTCAACTACTATTAGCTTCAACTTTACCTCGGTGCGCTTAAATACCAAAGATATGCGGAGGTTTGCCATCATAATATTTTGCTGCTCATAGCATCTAGCTTTCCGCAATGCGACTATTTCTGTGTTTTACGCCGCCCTTACCGCTTTCTCTCATTGCGTATTCGCCTGAATTTACAAAGGACTTCTGAGATTCCACCTTACTACTCCTTTTCAAAGGAAACCGCTTCCATCATTTACTTTTTTTCGGAAACTGAATCGATCCGCAAAAGCAGTTTACAGGTTGATTGGCATAGACGTCCGGCCCCCTTCTCTCGTAATTAAATGGTAGAACGTTCACAGTAGCCCTCCTTCTGATAATTAAATGGCGGCTGTGTTGCATAAAACCAATCGGGATATCATATGTAGGAATCGGCTCATTTACAAAGCAAGGACATAAGATCGATTGTGAAAACTTCAAGAAAAGTTAGCTCATTCCGGAAATGGAAGGATTATCATTATTAATGGTGCCAGTTCGATCTAGGATAAACTTTATGGCTCTCTTAGTCGATGAAGACAAGAGAACTTTAAATACTAGAGCCCTCAGAGATCTAGGTTTTGAGTCAGCCATCTGACAGCCTATGAACCCAGTGAATACGAATTAATGTAAAACACGCAATCTTTGAAGTGATACTTAGCTATTCTTCAAGGGGACGCTTAAATTCATTCATTGTATCTAAGCAAACGATCAGAAATAACCAATTCACATGTTAGCTTCAGTACCACCATCAGAAAGATGATCACGCGTACTAACTGGCTTTTCTATGAATCATGCGGAATGGACACACAATCACTCAAAGTCTAAAGGAAATAAACAACGGAAATCCGATAACTTGGAGTCACCCTCAATATGAGCATCATTATACCTATTTGAGTACACCTTTAGTACCGCGCACAGAGAGGACCTATAGCTGATATCTAGAAGGCCATGATATGCAGGTCACTTTGATTGCACGCATAGTTAAATGCTGGTCGAGCATAGAAAATCATCCTACAAATCAATACGCATAGCAGTGCCTTAAAAGCAATCTACATTTTTTAGCAGTGCACTTATTTCCTAATACTATCTGTTAACTCTTTCCGAGATTATCCCTCCCAGAGATTAACTCTCTTGAAAAGATCATTTGAAAACCAGAATGGTTTCGTTCTGTTTTCTATGATAAAAAAGTAATGCGTCTATGCTGCCCCTTTTACATCCTGAAGCAAGGTCCTAAATGAATGCCATCGGACAGTCACATTATGGAAACCACCTCTCAATCTAGAAAGGAATATCTCGGAGCCATGATTGAACTGTTTCTTTGAGTTCACTATGAACTTTTGTTATGTTCAAGCCATGATTGTTACTGTTTGTTTGTGTTAAGTACGAACTTCTCATCCAAGGAGTGGAATAAACCAAACTTTTATTTGTGTTCAGTATGAACTTTTCAAAGAGGAAGTTTGGCTGAAGCGTAATCTCCCTTCGCTTGAATTGATGAAAGAACAACTCTACAAGTGAATAGGCATATTATGCATGGGACTTCCTATATCACAGAAAGCAAGGGTTAGACTGCCCAAAGGCAGACACTAAGAGGAACCCTTGCTTCCTATATCACAGAAAGCAAGGGTTAGACTGCCCAAAAGCGTAATCTCCCTTTGCTTGAATTGATTGAAAGAACAACTCTACAAGTGAATAGGCATATTATGCATGGGACTTCCTATATCTTGTTTAATATTGCTCGGATGCATTACACTTGCCTTGGTCCTACACATGTCCTGCGATAGAAGAGGGTTGAACCCTTGCCCGTGCCTCAAGAGGCAAAAGGCCCAACCACACACAATAACCCGTATGGACATAACCATCTTTGATTTAAAGGAAAAGACATACAGCCACCCGAGAAGTGTTCCATTTTTCAAAGGAGATGAGCAATGTTTTGGTGCTATTCTATTTAACGTTTATACAAAGAGCAATAAGGCAAGAAGTCAAATGTTACATTCATTATGAGCATAACCGATAGCTCTACGTAAAGTGTCCATAGTTTGTACAATATGGTGAATACTATATTGATTTCCATAATATGAGAAGCACGAAGGTATAGAAAAGCCCTTTCTGCAAGACTTTTTCGTCCGAAGCATGTGCATACAACGGTTAGAAGACAAATAACTGAAATCATAAATCTGGAATGTCAGCTTTATTATGAGCATCATTCGGAAATTCCCACAAACAGGACGTAGAAAATGCATATGATCTCCGAGAAAGCACAACTTTGAGGTCGCCTTGATTGAGCTCATCATTTAAAACTCGGAATGCATTGGTTCTCATCGCCAAAGAGAATGAAACCATACCTACGCTTTTTCACACAAATCACCGCACCTAGAAATGTGAATAATATACATGAAAATCGTGTATCGTAAAGAAAGGGGGGTCCTCCAACCTTGAGAAGGCATTATTCTAAAAACCAATAATCGAAAAACTCACTATATTCTCGCAGACCTCTTGGCGTCGGATTCTTGAGTTGGAAAGAAAATGTGGAAGGTCGCAATTGAGCGGAGACCTTGAGTAGGCGGACATGATACGCACTGTAAATGACCACCGTGCATAATTGGACCTCAAGAAACAATGAAAATTCAAACGATAATGAAACAATGAGAAGGTGCACACATCTTTACGACAACTTGATTTGGAGAGGAATAGCAATAACTAACAACAGTGCATTATAATTAATGAGTATTTTACCAAAAAGTAATTACCGACAATCCTTGGTCCTGAACCAAAAAGTCAGACATTGAAACAAAACTGCGGACGGTATGAAGAAGCAAAGCCTCTAGGGGTGCACAGAGATGCGAAGGGACCATAACCTTGGCTTGAGATTCCATTCAACCTAATTATTTACTTCTCATGATTCCATTTCAGTCGTAAAACAGACATCTTCCTTTTCGGAAATAAGTGATCATAGAAGTTTCTGAATTAGATTCATTATACAACATGGGATTCTCATTTGAAGACAATTCATCATTCATCGTTGAAGAAATCTCAAATTTACTCTTTTGAATTGCAAGAGACAAAAATGAAGTTGAAAACCGGTTTAACAAACGCTAGGCTCCTACGTCCATAAAAGAGAATCCTTAACATTACCACTATAGGATTGAAGGTCCAATGATTCTACTCTTTAGTTGTTTGCGTTCAGCACAAACCCTTAAAGCACAATTGCATGCCTCATCTACCTCTTTCAAGCCCTTGTCTCACTCACTATCTCTCTTTCACTCTCCCTCTGTCTGTCTCTTGCTCTCTCTCTCTCTCTCTATCGATCTCTTATTGTGTTGCAACAAAATGGCTTATTTTTTGTTTTTATACTACATCCAATCCAATTCTTTTCTCTCTCACTCTTTGTGATGCATGAACTTAAACAAAATATCTTGATTGTGAAACTTAAAACTCATGGTGTGTGTATGATAATCAATGCATGGATTATAATGGTGACGAAAAGGCATACCAAGTATAACATCATGGGACTGGAAAGGAGCAATTATGAATGTGCATTCATCTATGTATGAACCTGTACAAGTTTGTACATTATGTACTTCACTTGTAACATTATATCTAGTTCCTTGAAATGCATTCTTAACTTTATACATAGAAGGAAGTGGGTTTAATTGGAGGTCTTTCACTAGTGTATGAGAAATAAAGTCATGCGAACTACCATCATCATGTAAAATATTACACAGTTTTACCATTAATAGTACCTTGCATGCAAAGTAAAGAATGGATAGAAATTGCATTACCCAACATACTTAGGTCGTGTTCCAATGCTTCTTCGGTTCAATTGGGTTGAATCTCTTCAAAAACCACCTCCATGTTGTGTAGTTGAGCTCCAATAGGCTTCATGTCGTTAACTTGGAACCTATATTTAGCTTTGGTATGACCAATCTTACCACACATCCAACACGTGATATGGGGCCTCTTTTGTTGAGCATCCATCATCATAGTTTGAAGGGTTGGAGGTTTGATAAGATGCAAGGGATTTGTCTTGGGTACAGATAAGAAATTGGATTGAGGAGGGACTGAAAATGAAAAGTAGGTGGGTGTTGTGAAGGAGGAGAAGAAGAAGTAGAAAAGGGATGCTTGAAGGGGAAAGTGGGTTTGATTGGTTCTGGTCATTGACGTGTTTATTGTAAGCGAATGGACTTGGTGATGGATTGAAACTCCTTCTCAGCATCATCTGCAAAAGAAATAGCTTCATAGAGTGTCATCGAATGTAGGGTATTGAGCTTACCTTGGATTCCCATGTCCAAACTTAGGAATTGTTTCAAGCGAACAAATAAGTAATAATCATTGCCAAAAACATTCAATATAGGTAGAAACAATATCTCCATATTTCCATCCAAAAGTTTTCCATGATCGACATGCATGTAAGTGAAATTGAGGAGGAAGGAAGGACTCCTTGATCTTTTCTTGAAAGGCTTGGCATGTGATGGGGTGGTCAGTGCTATGGTGCAAAACATTCCACCATTTCTGGGCCTTACCCACCAAATAGTTAGATATAAATTTCATTTTTCCACTTTAAGAGTATGATTTATCATAATAGAAATCATCAAACTGAGATAGCCATGAAAGAAAAAATTGGCCATCCTTTCACCCTTCAAATCAAGACACTTGAAAATTTTTCCCACCAATTTTCGAGTGCGTGCCTTGTTCTTGGGTGGTAATAGTGGCCTTCACTACCCTAACTAGGTTATTGTCATCACTTTGTAGTTCTTGGAGTGCGGCATCGCGTTCCTTAATCTTTGTTTTGGGCACGTTGGAGTTCATGCCACAAAAGCTATAATTGTTGCTCGATTGGTACCCCAGAGAGGGGAGAAGAATTAAAATCATTGATATTTTGAGTAGGGTCCATGGCCTTATTTAGAGATCCAAAACCTAGGTCTAAATGTAGTAAAAGAATTTTAACAATAATGTATAAATAATAAAAAAATAGTAATATTCTTATTATTAGTAAATAAATGAATAAAATAAATAAGATTACTTTGATAAATAATTAAAAGAAAGTATATAAATAAATAATTAAATAAATAAATAAAGTAAGGAAGTGTTAAAAGTTATGTTTAATATTTATTAAAAGGAATGGGATTTCTAAAAGAGAGAATAGCCTAGTGGTTAAGGCTTATCCCTTGGTAGTATGAGGTTGTGGGTTCAAATCCTCTACATACAAAATAAGGAACTATGTGGGGTAGCTAATCTAACTAGGGAAATTACTAAGCACTTATGGCCACTCCTATGTTAGAATATGTTCGCGCATAGCCAACGGTGCCAATGGAACCAAAGTAGACCAAGAGAACCACAAGTGGCAGAGAAGCCAAAGTTATGCCATACTTATATGCCTTAGTGGATTCCTTAGAGTAAGCCAAAGGAGTAATCGAATTATTATTGAAATAATAAACAAACTTGATAAAGGAATTTGATAAATGAATTCGATAAATGAATTCGATAAATGAATTCGATAAATGAATTTGATAAATGAATTTGATAAACAAACCGAACTTGAACAGTGAACAATGAGCACAATGAGCAAAGGCGTTACAGGGGGTAGAGTGTGACATGGGGATAGGGGGTACAGTGTGACATGGGGACAGGGGGTACTATAGGGAGTGTAGTGTGATAGTGTGACATGGGGTACAAGGTGAGAGTGTGCAAGGGGTACAAGGAGTATATGGTGATAGTGTGATAGTGTGACAAGGGGTACAATGTGATAGTGTAGAATCACAAATTCGGAAAAACTAATGGACGAACTAAAAGAAACGAACTTGATGAATGAAAACTTGGAGGAGACAGTTGAGATGGATGTGGAATCGTGAACGGAATGGATGCCACGACTCCCAATCGAATGCCAAAACCACCTTCTTCGATGTCTTGGCTCTGATACCACTATTGATGAGTAGATTCTATAGACACACGAATGTAGAGGAGAGTATAGAAACAAAATCACACAAAAGTACTCAAAGAATAGAAAGAGACAAGAGATGATACCAGATTGGGTACAGTCTCCTCCCAGATACTCTGATGGGCAGGTCCATCAAAGCATGTGTATTTATAAGAAATTCATATTATGTCTTGTATAGAAGATACAATGTAAGGGCCCCACTTCAAAAAGAATGCTTTTTCTTTATTTACAAATTCCTAATTTTTAATTTGTACTAAAATATAGATTTCTCAAGCGTTCTATTTTCTTTTACAAAAATAACTAAAAAATACTTTCTTCTAAAAATAACTATCTTTTAAGTTTATTCTTCTAAATATCTCCAAAAAAATATTTGAATTAAGTCCATGCACATTCACATTCACGCGCTAAATTAGAATGCAAAAGACATTAAAATCCTCAAGGCATCAAACCTTCATCCCAAATATTCCATGAAGTATAACACCGAGAGGAATGCCAAGGAAGAAGCAGATAGAAAGGTGAGGGAAGAAACCTAGAAGAAGGTGAGGGAAGAAGAAGTGGTAGGAGAAGGAATGGAAGAACAAGGACAACAACAGCAAGAGGAAGAAGTAAGGTTGAGAAGGGAAGGGGAAGAAAGGGAAGAAAGGGCTACCGAGGAAGAGAGATGAACAAAACAACAACAAGAACAAGGAGCATGTTCTGGAGGTATATCTCACAAAATTCTGGTATTACATACATTCTCATCTTGTGGACGTATACACAAGTGGAAAAATGAACAAGGAACAGTAAGTTTGCCTACAATATGGTGCAGTGACTACATGTATCCATGGATATATAACAATGAAAGAGTTTGACTGGAGCTACTTGGTGGTCTGGCTAGAGGAATAAAATGGAGTGCAATTAAGTTAGAAGATTTGCATACAAAATACAACGACATAATTATGGATAAGGATGAGTGGGTGATGGAGAAAGCCAATCTGACTCAAAAATGCAAATGACTTAGGGCTAAGGTGGAAGAAGCTAGAACAAAGAGTACTTGAAGAGATAGTGTCATTCATGAGGAAATGCTAGATGAACTGAATGAAGCTCTTATAGAGAATAGGACCCTGAAAGTAACTATTGAAGAGAAGTCAAAAATTAAAGCAGGAATCAAAGCAAAAATAGGGTAGATGCACAAGGCAAAGCATAAATTAAAGAAATTGAATAAGGAATTGGCGTCAAAGATGCAACAGTAACAGCAAGAAACACACAAATTTAAGGCAAAACTTAAAGAAGAGAGCGGAGAAATAAAATGCCAAAGTATTTTGACTCTTGAAGTGGAGGAAAGATTTTTAGGATGGAATTTTGAGTTCATAGCAATTGAAGAAAAGATCTATAATACTCAGAAGAACTTCGACACTATATCAGCACAAGTTGTAGGGATTTTGGAGTTGCAAAAGTAGATTAATCAGTGGAAGCAATATTGCAACAATGTGAACACAATTTTGGTGGACAAGGAAGTAGAGGTGGAGAAGTTGAGAAAGGAAGTGAACCAAAGGCTATATAACAAGGTTAACTAATATAACTTAGCTTTTGACAATTTATTAGAAGGTTTTGAGAAAAGATTATCGGATTTAAAAGCATATGTAGTTACTTATAGAAGTAGCAATCAAGAACTCTTAGATCCAAAGGAATTTTTTTAGGCGCACATTAATCTTGCGAAAGAAAATATAACAGAAATGTTCAATGAGTTGCGCTACGATATAGAAAGAAATATGTTTCCTGAAATGAAAAATCAAGATGATGACTTGTAAACTCTCCTTGTAACCAGTGGGTTTGGATCCACCGTGCATGCTATAATAAATTAAGTCTATGATCCAAGGGTCTGGCGGGTTCAGACAGATCTGAAATCAAATACCATTTGGTCATCGGTGTGTATGACCAAAGATCTTGAGTTTAGACTTACGAGGAGGTCTTCTGCCTTTGTGAACAAGTGATCCACTTAGCTTAGTGGTTAAGTCTCAAGGATGTGAAGGAGGAGGTCTTGGGTTCAATCCCCATGGGGAACATGGGGAGAGTATTTTTCCCAAAGAGATATAGAGCCTTCTCGAAGCATCCACTTGACTTTGAGTTGACTAGGAAACTTGGCACACATTCAGTTACATGGCCGACACATGGCTGGCTAGTATCCACCTTCCCAAGAAGGTAGTCCCGTGGAGAGAGCTATATATAGAGGCATTTGGTTAGGAGGAGAGTCATCTCTCTAGCACGTGGTGGTCGTAATCCTTGTTCTCTTGCATTGGTATCAGAGCTTAAGGAAACTTTCATGGTGACCTTGATAGTTCATCATCATCATCTTCAAATTTCCCAAGATTTCATGGCTACACATTAGATCACATGTTCGATTGCATTTTATTTCTCATTGATTCCATACGCATTTAAGGCATCCTTGTGAAGAAGCAAAATAGGTGTTCTTCATAGATTGTGCACTCCACTTCTACACCCGATTTTGAGATTTGATCTCACGACCTGGTAGATCATTGCATCGAATCCAACTCGCTATGCCCATGATGCATGAATGTTTCTCTCGAAAATATCTCATTCCATGCATTTGTGTCGGCTTCTGTCCATCTCTTTCTTTCAAAGAGAAGCAAAAGGTATAGCTATCCGCAGTATGAATAGTGAGAGGGTTTGATCTCATCATGTCCTGAGGAGAGAGATATGCTCTATCCATGAGCGCAACCCGCACATGTGTTACTGTATCCTAACACATTATATTGGATGCGCTGCAGAACCTTGCATCTGCAAGCATAATGGAGGACGAAGGATAGACCCTGGGATTCATACTCATGACCTGCGCACAAGGGAGTGCTCGTCTACACCAATCCACCGAGAGGTGGCATAGTTGAAACAGCTTAAAGTCATTATACTATTCAGTAAGTGACTTTTAGAAATTGAGATATTTGCTAAAAGAGAAACGCTAAAATGAAATAGTCAAGCCTTCTATTCCACAGGTGAGATCATTCTCCTACCATGTTTGAGATGAATTTATTTTTGTGAAGGCAGACGTTCCAAGTAGAGGATCTTAGTTGATTCATGAACTCTTCCCAAAATACACATAAATATTTAATATATGATAGATCAAGGAATGATGATGTTCTAATAAAAGGTGTATAAAGAGATAAGCCATTGGAAAAATGTTAGCTTAGACCTCTTATTAAGCACATCTTTCCAAAAATAGACATACCCATCAACTGGGATAGAAATTGATGGATTGGATAGATAAGAGCAAAACATCTACTATTTATGGATGTTTTGCCGAAAGATGAAGAAGGAAAAACCTCTTTAAGATATACATGTTTTTCCAAGATATAAAGTATGCTTGGTTTTGTTTAAACTAATTCGAGCTTAAAGAAGAAACCCAAGTTAAATTAACATTTGGGAATCAAGATATCTTCTAAAAGATATGTCAAAGTAATCTTTAGGAATTAAGCTACTTCCTAAAAGTTAAATCAATAAAGGAAATAGCATAGTTAACTATTTCCTTAGTTAAAAAGGAATATCTTTTGGACAAGCAATAAAGCCTTAAGTCTTGTTCTTGTTCAATAATCAATATTTCTTTTAGAGAGAAGATTCTAGTAAAACTAAGGATTCCAAGATGAACCATTGGACTGGAAAGCAAAAGATTGCAAGATGAATCATTGGCCTAGTGTTACTGATTCCTCGACAAGAATCTAAAGTTGTTGAAAGAAAAATCTCCCTAGATGTGAGAATACAATCTTTCAAGAGACGTCTAATAGCCAATAGCTCCCAGTAATTGCCAAACCACTAGTATTGGTAATTAAGTCCAAATATTGATATAAGCTAAAGGAATATCAAAGATCCTTATCTTTGGAATCTAAGAGGCATCACTGTTCGATCACCTGGACTTAAGTTGGGGAAAGATCTCTAAAAAGACTCTTGCAGTACACAACAAAAGATGATGAGACCTCCCAAGATCTTCAAAAGATCAAACAAATATTTCCGAACTTCAAAAACAAACCTTCCTCCAAACTTTCAAGAAAACAGAAATACGTCACTATAGCAAAATAACCACCTGAAACTCTCTGAGAAGAATTTGACAATACTAATATAATCTCATTAACTTCATCACCTTCATGGGCACTTAGTTTTAGGTTTACCTCCATTGGAGTACTTGCCACTTTTGCATCCTGCGAATGAAGTCTCTTCAACATATCCTATATGTACTTTTTCTGAGTAATATATATTCCAAAGTTAGTATAAACTAACTCAAGCCCAAGAAGATACTTTAGAAGACCAAGATCATTGATCTTGAACTCCTTCATCATCTGGCTTTTGATTTGTCAGATTCCATTAACATCATTACCTGTAAGTATGATGTCATCAACATAAACACAAAGGTATATTACCTTTGAATTACTTCTCTTGATGAATAGAGAAGGTTCTGTCTTGCTCATAACAAAACCTTGATCTTGGAGGTATGCAGTTAACCTGTAATTCCATGCTCTAGGTGCCTGCTTTAATCCATATAAAGCCTTTTTCAATTTGGAAACATATGTTACCTTCTTACAGTCCTCATAGCTGGGAGGTTGTGACATATATACTTCCTCTGAAAGCCATCCATTCAAGAAAGCATTCTTGACATCCAATTGGTACATGTTCCATTTGTTTTATGCAGCCACACTTATCAACACTCTAATGGTTGGCATCTTGGCCATAGGTGAGAATGTCTCTTCATAATCAATGCCTTGGGTTTGTGCAAAACCCTTGGCTACCAATCTGTCTTTGTACCTATTAATGACCCATCAGAATTTCTTTTAACTTTATAGATCCATCTGGATCCTATTACCTTCATGGAGTCCTTCTTTGGTACTAGCTCCCATGTGTCACTTTCCTTGAGTGCTTCAATCTCTTCATCCATAGCCTCTTTCCATTTTGTCTTGGTTATGGCTTCTTCATATGATCCTGCTTCTTCAATTGACAAATCTTTTGCAAGATAAACAGAGTGTTTAGTAACAAGAGATGTATCATACCCATATCTAATAGGTTTTTTGCTCTCTCTTTGTGATCTTCTGATTGACTGATTTGAAGATTCAGGTATATCTTCAAGCTTCTTCATTTTGACTTTGTCCTTGGACTTCCATGCCTTGAACTCTTCAAGGTTGATAACATCTTCATCATTTGAAGTTCAGTCTTCCTTCTGAGTAGGTTCTTCCTTAGCAAGACTTGGAAACTCCTCTTCCAAGTCATAGGGTAATTTGAGCTTCCTTCATTAATTCTCATACCAAGAATCATTTTCATCAAAGAAAACATCTCTACTAACCATGAATCCCTTATTGGAAGGGTTGTAAAACCTGTAGCCTTTTTGATTTAGGTCATATCCAATAAAGATGCACTTTTCATCCTTTGGGTCTAGCTAACCTCTTATCTTAGAACGAATGTGTACATATGCTACACATCCAAATATCCTGCAATGGTCTAGTGAGGGTCTTTTACCATGCCATGCTTCATAGGGTGTCATCCCATCAAGGGACTTAGATGGTAACCTGTTTATGAGGTAAGTGGCAGTAGAAACACTTTCTGCCCATAGATAGTTTGGTAACTTTTTCTCATTCAACATAGACCTAGCTATCTCAACAATCAACTTATTTGTTCTCTCAGCTACCCCATTCTATTTAGGAGTATACCTTGTAGTGGTTTCTCTTTTGATGCCTCTGTCCTGCAAGAAGTCTTCAAACTCATTGGAGAAGTATTCACCTCCTCCATTTGACCTTAGTCTCTTCAAATTCTTCCCTGTCTGATTCTCAACAAGTGCAATATATTTTTTAAAGCAATTAAACACCTCATCCTTGTGCTTCATAAAGTACAGTACAGTCCACCTGCTATAATCATCAATAAAAGATACATAGTTCCTAGATCTTGAGATTTAGGGGTCTTTGCTTCGTCCCCATACATCTTTATGAACATGCTCTAGGTAGTCTTCATGCATGTAACCTTTCCTTGAGAAGGGTAACCTGTGAGACTTCTCAAATTGACAAGCACTTTATTTATATAGCATATGTTGTTTAGAAACATTGGGTATTCCAATTACACACTGATCCCTCCATATCTGCTTCAAGGTTCTTTCTCCTACATGCCCTAATCTTTTGTGCCAAATCTCTAGCTCTGAAAGTGTTTGATCTTTATAACTGTATAGTGCAATATTCTTTGTGTATTCTAGCTCAAAAGTGAAAAGTCTACCTGATTTTTCTCCTTTAGCAATGCTTTTGAACCCCTGCTTAGGATCCTCCACAAATGCACCAAATTGGTTGAATCTAACCTACAAACCTTTCTCCAGAATTTGTCCAACACTCATCAGATTTTTGGTAATGGTTTGTACATGGAGTACCCTACTCAACAAGCCATCACAAGTCTTAATATTTCGAACTTTAACTACTGAGTGCTTGGTGTCATCACCTGTTTGGACTTGATGCTTACCTTTTGGTTTCTCAAGATAAGAGAGTAGTGCTACATTGCCAGCCACATGATTTGAGCATCATGAGTCAATGTAGAATAGGTGGTCATCATTTGTACCTGGTTTTGAAGTCATGTTCACGATCAGAAGAGAATCATCCTGCTCTTCTGTATAGTTGTTGTAGTCCTTTCTGGATTTGAATCCTCCTTGGTAGTTGCCATTGTAATTGTTGTTGTAGCCTTGGTGATGGTTGAATCTACCTCTTGACTGTGAGTATCCACCTCTTTGGTATCCTCTTCCTCTCTGATTTTTGTAGTTCCTGAAACACTCATCTGTAGTATGATTATTCACTTTTACCATTTACACTGTTAGTGTGACTTTTGCATGAACGCTGAGATCTCATGATGTGTGGCCCATGGTATTGTAATGACGCTTAGAAGTAGCTTTTGACCATCTGAAAGTTGGACCTTTCTTTCGCCCACCTGTAAGAGAAATCCGGAAAGATAATAGCTTAGGGCCTTGAATTTGTTGCCTTTTAGCCCAATAGTCCCTGCACAAAAGAGTGTGGCTAACTCCTTTATTCATTGACGTTGGAGACCTTCTTATCACCTCAAAGATAGTGCAACCAGCAGCTTATCCTTTTCCAAATGTTGTATTATTTGTCTATATGACTACCCTTCATAGGACAGAAAACGGTGACATTCAATCAAATCTGTATATATAGCACGAATATCATAAACTTCTTTTTGAAGGTTTTGAATGAGAATTCGATTACATGGCCATATGGAAAAGACATACTTCATCCAAAATGGAAGATACATATCATACAATCAATTCTCCTTGGTAAGAAGACTCCTAGTTTATAAATTGTCTAATGTCCTACGTCATTGGTTTTCTCTCTCCACAAGCCTTCTCTTTGCTTCTTCTTCATCAAGTTTTTGGATAGGAGACCATCCAGGAAGCTCAAAATTGTACAATGCACTTAGCAGAGATTGCTTACTTGCAGAAATAGTAGCTTTATCTCCCTCATTGGAGACTTGACCAGCAAGCAGATGATGCAGTCCATATTCTTTAAGCATACGTGCACCAAAGTTTATCCCTGTACCTATGGATGCAAACAGTATTGCGGTGGATAAAGCATGTTGGTCTACCATGGAGCCTGCCAAGAAGTGCACCACTTGCAAGCCCACCAACAAAGCTATTCACCCAATCATCTAGATCAGCAGGTCACAATTCTCGAGTCAACTCTTGGAATCCCCAAAAGCAACATGTTGCTATGGCACAATTGGCTCCCATAGATGTAAACCAAGTGAAAGGATTTTGCCGTTTATAAAGTCCTACCCCAACTCCTGCGCGCACTTCAATTGTACATCCATAGATGGTGCGAGTCATGATTCGTGTCTCCTAGTTTCGGTTGCCTTCGTAATTAAGGGGCCTTCCACTCGGGCAAAATCCTTCTCTATTCGGAACAAGATTTTTACTTCACCCTTTGGAACTCTCCTCTTTGTTTCGTGAAGCTCTTATCAACACACAGAGAGAGAGCGGCTGCGGGTTGTGGGGCTGGAGGGGGGGAAAGGAGGTGGTGGGCTACGGGGTGGGGAGGGGAGGGGAGGGCGGGTCACGCGGGGTAGGGAGCTGCGGGGTGGCGAGGGGAACGAGGTGGTGGCCTACGGGGGTGGGTCACGCACGGGAACTGGGGGGCTGCGGGGTGGGAGGGGGGAGGGGAGAGAGAGAGAGAGAGAGAGAGAGAGAGAGAGAGAGAGAGAGAGAGAGAGAGAGAGAGAGAGAGAGAGAGAGAGAGAGAGAGAGGGGGGGCTGAGGGGTCTACGGGGGGACCTCTACGGGGGTGGGAGGGACTAGGGTTGTGGGGGGCGGAGGGCGAAGGGATGCAGGGGGAGGAGCCTGCGCGATGTGGGGGTCACGAGGGAGGAGGCTCACGAGGCAGGGGTGCAAGGACTACGGAGGGGGGGGGGGGAGAGAGAGAGAGAGAGAGAGAGAGAGAGAGAGAGAGAGAGAGAGAGAGAGAGAGAGAGAGAGAGAGAGAGAGAGAGAGAGAGAGAGAGAGAGAGAGAGACAGAGAGAGAGAGAGAGAGAGAGAGAGAGAGAGAGAGAGAGAGAGAGAGATAGAGAGAGAGAGGGGCCAAGGGGGCTGCGGAGGGAGCTCTGTGGGGGTGGGAGGGACTAGGGTTGCAGGGGGCGGAGAGGGAAGGGATGTGGGGGGGAGGAGCGTGCGGGATGCAGGAGAGAGAGAGAGAGAGAGAGAGAGAGAGAGAGAGAGAGAGAGAGAGAGAGAGAGAGAGAGAGAGAGAGAGAGAGAGAGAGAGAGAGACAGGCCAAGGGGGCTGCGGGGGAGCTCTATGGGGGTGGGAGGGACTGGGGTTGCAGGGGGCGGAGGGGGAAGGGCGGCGGGGGAGGAGCCTGCAGGATGTGGGGGTCACGGGGGAGGAGGCTGGCAGGGCAGGGGTGCGGGGATTGCGGGGAGGGAGAGAGAGAGAGAGAGAGAGAGAGAGAGAGAGAGAGAGAGAGAGAGAGAGAGAGAGAGAGAGAGAGAGAGAGAGAGAGAGAGAGAGAGAGAGAGAGAGAGAGAGAGAGAGAGAGAGAGAGAGAGAGAGAGAGAGAGAGAGAGAGAGAGAGAGAGAGAGAGAGAGAGAGAGAGAGAGAGAGAGAGAGAGAGAGAGAGAGAGAGAAAGAGAGAGAGAGAGAGATAGAGAGAGAGAGAGGGGACATGGCAGGGAGAGAGAGAGAGACACATAGAGAGAGAGAGAGAGAGAGGGAGAGGGGATAGCAGGGAGAAGGAGAGAGGCGTAACAGACCCCCACATCAAGTCTTTGCACAGTCCCTTTGCAACTTTCCCTTTGTCTGCTTATTGAATAGACAAAATAAAACTGCAAATAGTGAATGGGATATGGTATGTATAGTGAATGAAATGCTTCCATCTTGCCTTAATTCAAGTAATTCTTCACCCTAGAGATATTGACCAGGGGTATCTTGCTACCCTGCAAATCCTCCAGATGCAGTGCTCCATGTGGTAATACCTGTATCACCCTATATGGTCCTATCCATTTGGGTGCCAATTTGGTTGAAACTGTTGGGATCTGATGCGCCAAAACCAAGGATCCATCTTGTACGTCTTTGGCCCTAAGATACGTGTCATGTAATCTTTTGCGCTCTTCTTGTGTTACCTGAAGTTTTTGCATTGCTCCTTCTCTCTATTCTTCCAATACCACTAGTCTCCTAATGGGAGGTTCAATTCTAATGGTTTTGGCTCCAAGTTCTTTTTTGATGATAAATTCGAATGGTGCTAACGCCTCTTTTCCATATACTAAGCAAAACGGACTCTCGCCAGTGGTTCCTCTTCTTGGAGTTGTGAAAGCCCAAATTGCACCGATCAATGCTTGTGGCCAGAAGCTTTGATGATCAAAAGATAATTTGTGCAGCAATCCGATTAAAATTTTATTGGAGCTCTCTGCTTGGCCATTTGCCCTTGGATAGTAGGCGCAAGAGTTTTATGGAAGACCTTGTACCTGTCAAATATAAATTGGAGCAATTGATTTACAAAATGCGTACCCCTATCACTAGTGCTTTTCAGTGGGCAACCGAATCTTGAAAAAATACGTTTATACAAAAACTTAGCTAGTGTTAAAGTTGTGCAATCTACAGTAGCTTTAGCCTCAATCCATTTAGTTCTGTAGCATGTGGCCATCAAAATATATTTCTTACCCCGAGGATGACTAGTTGGACTAATTGGTCCTATGAAATCAAGACCCCATCGTTCAAATGGGAGCCATTCTGTAGATATGACTAATGGTTGGAAATTCAATCTGGTTGGCGTAGGAGCACACCTCTAGCAAATGTGGCATTCTTTAGCAAAATTGATCGCATCCTTGTAAATATGAGGCCACCATAGTCCCTTGTGTATGATTCTGTGAGCCAATTCTTCCCCCTTAAGATGCCCTTCACTGTGTGCAACTTCTAGCAAAAGATTTACCTCGTCTGGATAAACACATTTCCTCAAGATATCATCCTGATAGTATTTATATAAATTTCCATTTATAAGTGAATATGCTTTGGTTTTTAGGAGCAATCTTCTCTTTTCCATAGGTGTCAAATGCCCTGGGAGTTTTCCAGCAGTAAGAAGGTTGAGAATTCTATCATACCAATCAGTCTGAGTTGCTACTAAGAAGAGATTACTATCCACCAGTTCATCATTAATACCTATTTCCTTCTCGCTCATTGCGGTTCTAGATACTTGATCTGCCATGTAGTGCTCTCTTCCTAGCTTAATATGAATATCAAAGTTGAATTCTTGAAACAGGAGAAACCATCTCCAAATCCTTCTAGCCACTCTAGGTTTGTTTATCAAGTACTTCAATGGCTGTTGGTCAGATATGACTATAAAATGTACACCGAGAAGGTACTGCCAAAACTTCTGAAGAGCAAATACAATGGCCAAACCTTCCCTTTTGGTCGTATTGTAGTTCCTTTCTGCCTTGATGAGTAGTCTGCTAGCATAGCAGATAGGTCTATCAACCTTGTGTGATGATGGTTGAGCTAGAACTGCACCAACAACATGAAGACTGGCATCTGTATGTACATGAAACTCCAATGATCAGTTAGGAACACTTAAAAGTGTAGCAGTACATAACCTCAATTTTAGTTTACAAAATGCTTTCTCAGCTTCATCACTCTATGAGAAGGGATTCTTTTTACTAGTAAGCCTTGACAAGGGCTTAGTTATTTCTGAATACATTCGTAACAATCTTCTATGATATCCTGCATGGCCTAGAAAACTTTGCACTTCCTTTGGGCTTTGTGGAATAGGCATAGAAATAATAGCAGTAACCTTTGCAGGGTCAACCGTTATCCCTTCAGTAGATACTATGTGACGAAGAAGAGTGCCCTTGGTCACCAAAAAATGGCATTTAGAAGGATTTAATTTCAAACCTATTTTGAGACATTGCTCAAAGATTTCCTTTAGATTTTCCAAATGATCATGGAAATCTTGAATGGTTGTTCTTCTATCTCTGCCTGAAAACACTGAAATGTCATCCATGAAAATGCGGAGAAAGGTTGTTAACCACTTGCCCAATATCAGATACACTGTTCTATTAAATGAAGCTGGTGCATTCTTCAAGCCAAAAGCCATGCGAGTATAGACATAAGTGCCCCATGGCGTAACAAAAGCTTTTTTGTCCCTATCATTTGGATGGATCACTATCTGATTGTAGCCACTAAAACCATCCAAGAAGCTATACAAAGTGTGACTGGGTACTTCCTCAAGTACTTGCTCTATAAAGGGCTGAGGAGATCCATCTTTAACAGTTACTTTATTTAAGGCACGAAAATCAACACACACTCTTACTTTTCTACTACTTTTCTTGGGCACAAAAACGATAGAAGAAAGCCACCTAGAATCTTCTACTAGAACAATTATACTTGCTTCTTCTAGTTTTGTAATTTCCAATTTTACCGCCTCTGCATACTTTGTAGGACCATGCGAAGATATTTTTGTGAGCAAAAAGTAAAGAAGTTACCTTCTATAGTAAACGAAGAAACAATAGCTTTATCTCCCTCATTAGAGACTTGAGCAGCAAGCAGATGATGCAGCCGATATTCATTAAGCATAAGTGCATGAAAGTTTATCCCTGTACCTATGGATGCAAATAGTATTGTGGTGGATAAAGCGTGTTGGTCTACCATGAAGCCTACCAAGAAGTGCACCACTTGCAAGCCCACCAAGAAAGCTATTCGCCCAAT